>JARHVA010004060.1:97500-297500 GCA_037957365.1 Torreya grandis
GATTCCATTAGCATTTTTATATCCTTTTGTTAAAGAAAGGAGAAAAGTGAAATATGTGTGGTACATTGAGTGTGTACCTTAAGAGAATTCATACCCTATTAGATTTAATTAAAGGGTTTGTATTATTGAATGTCTCAATGGTGATGGTTGTATATGAGCTTTGGGTGGGTAAGTTTATAGCATATTTCATGAGTTATGAGCAAGAGATTCCTATAATATTTTGATCACTTATATAGAACACCTCGATTATGATTGCATATTTATTGGTAATCAAGTCACCTTCACCATTTATGTTTTGTGTTGTGAGTGTTTAAAAATCATGGGATGCTTCTCACTTAAGTATATGTGCATTAACTTTGTAACTAGTCCAATAAGACCATTTTTGACACCACCTAGTGTGATGAAAATTTCCTTGTTGTAAAGTATAGATGTCTTGGATGATAATTCCTATGTGTTAGGAGTTTGTTTATGGATTAAAACCCCTATGTTTATGTGAAATAGGAAGAGTTGTCCCCTCTCTTAGCTAGCATGGAGTCATATTTTTATTCATTCACCCTCCTTTGACATAATTATAAGCCTACTGAGAGGATTCATATTTTGATAATGTTGATTAGTGTTTCCTTAAATGGGAATTTGTTTCTAAAAATATTATTTTGACCATATTCCCTTCGGTTCATGGGATAGCGTCTTCTACTTCTTATTGACAGAGAATTTTTAGGATAAGATGGATTGATACATCTTTGCTGTTACTTTTTTTTTCTTTCAGATGTGGAAGTAGGTTATGATACTAATCTTACAAGCTTGATATATATGTAGTGATTATGGAAACTAGGGTTGAGGTGTTTTTTTTATACCATGTGAGGGTATTTAACCATTTTTTAATTGAGATTTTAGTTCTCTACCTTCCACTTATGACCTTTTAGAGTCATACTTTCCAGTGAAACTTTATCTAATTTTTTGAACTTAGACCACATAGAGTGGTGAACCTTGAATTTATATTAATTATAGATAAAGAATTATAAGTTGATTATAATTGTAAAGTTATTATATAACCTTGATTAGATTGATATTATTCTTGTTTTTCTTAAAATCATGTTGTTTTAATGAGACATTTATGTAGCTTTTATCGGGAGTGAGTAGGGTATAAGATGTGCAAAACATATTGTTAGTCTAAAAGGGTTGAGATAAATTGTTAACTTGTTGTATACCTAAATCAACAACCAAGGAAATATTCCCTTGCTTTTTCCTTTATAAGTTTTTATGGACAGTGTGATCCTCTCCTTTGTATTTTATGATATTTTAACAATATTTCCTTTTAACTAAGAATATGACACTATCGGGTAAGTTTTAAAATATGATACTAGTTATATTTTTCTAGTGGCAACTTAATATAATAATGAAATAATTATATGATTTTTATTATTGTATGTTGGTACATCTAGAATTATTTAGCATATAGTATTGATCTATGGAATCTATAAGTATAGATTTATGATTCATTTAATATTGTGCACATTTTTGGAGATCATTAGGTCATGAAGACTTAAGGGAAGAGTTACGAATTAGGAATGTGAGATGGGAGTGGATCTTATTTAGTCTCACATTGACTTGGTAGTTAATAAATTTAGATCCAACAAAGGGAGCTTGTTGAATCTAGGATTATATAGACAAACTTGTCAAATTTACTGAGTTTGGATCTGACAGATGGACTTGTCAAATCAAAGATTTGGCAGATGAACTTCTCAAACTTAGACATATGTCGATATGCATGTATATTTTTGAATAGGTATACCTTAATTTTTAAATTAAGTATAAATTGGAAATGTAGTATTTCTAATTTGTATTAATCATCATACTTATCTATAGGTTACATGGAGTAGTGACAGTATTGACATCTTATAGTTACCCAAAGCTATGTGGGGTAAAAATTGTATTAGATTATATATATCATTCTTACCAGGATCCCTAAATATTTTTATCCAAAATGAGAAAAATACTCTCTAGGTTAGAGAGACATGTATCTAGGGGGGAAGGGGTGAGGGCTAGAAGATTTTTTGGAACTCTCCCTGGCCATTATTTTTGTATTTTGTGATGATACCATGTCCTTTTTGGAAGTCAATGAAACTTTCACCAAAATATGTGTGGATATTCAAGGTAGAAAACCCACATGCATTGTAACTTTCAATAAGTGGAGTAAAAGGAGAAAATTTAGTGGAAAAAAAATCCCCCCCCACCAAAATAGAGAGAAAGGAAAGAAGGTAGCACTAGAAATCTCCACTCCAGCACCCCCCTTAAGCATAGATTAGGTGGAATGTAAAATTGAGTCTAGGAAATTAAGCTTGATGAGGTACCCAAGTACATAATGATGATCTCGATATCCTATAAAATATGAAGGATGTGTGTCTCCAAAAAGAAGAAAGAGAAGGTATGTGTACAATGTTGCATGGTGAATACTGTAGTAGATCCCTCTACAAGAAATTTTATCTCTTAATTTTGGAAGAAAGAAACCACAAGATATCAAACTACTAAATTCCCACTTAAGTGGAGTGTGTGTAGGATTCAAGATGTATATCTCTAGAAAATGCTCAAATGTCTCCCTGTTAATGCTCAAATGTGACAAATTTTGATCAGATATCACATGACTAATTATAAAAGATGGAAATGAAGAAGAATAAAATAAAGGGGAGAGAGAATATAGGGAAGAATATAGACATGAAACATTCATTGAAATAATGTCCATAGGAAGAGGAGAGCAATGCTCAATAACCATCAAAACTGAAGACTAGTCTATAAATGAAGCACTTAGATTTACAAGATAAATGCCCATAGGAACATATGACTCATCGATACTCTTAATGTCTATACTCTCAATGTAAAACTCCTAAAAATGTAGCTTTGTCAAGGCTCTAAAAGACCAAAAATATACAGAAGAATGAATGTAAAATCTATAATGAGATAAAAAAGTTCTAGCAAAATCTCATCCTATAGTGGGGCCTTGAAAAAAGGAAGAGCACTATCAAATATGGATGTATCATCATAAGAAATAAAAACATGAGGAGAGGGTACAATAGTCATAGAAGAGATAATATGAAGCATAGGAGGTGTAACATAAATCTCAGTAGGATCATCGAAAGGACTCTATAATATGTTTCAAAGAGTGCATGGACACTCTATATATTCCATATGGAAATGAAGATCTATGGAAACATGTAGTAATAGAGTGGGATAAAATTTATCACAAGTATTTTCCATTTTATCGAACTAAACAAAATCAATGGGTGTAGGAATCTATCCTTATAGGAATGCAATATGATTCGTATGTGTGAGCAAGTGTTCCATGTAAGCATGTTATGAATCATAATTATCCTTCTCAAGAAGGATCACTGGAGATGAAACAACTCTCCTCATATCTATTATCTCAAATGGGGTCAACATGATCAAGAGAAGACACCAAGAAAATTCACAACTACACAAAATACTCTGCAATGAACCCTTGAAGCACTCTTATGAATAAGACATTGGGCACAACCAAAAATGCATCCAAGTGAGCAATCAGTGATGGAGTAAGGCAGAAAATGGTGCATGCTCTACATATGTACTTTAGATTAGGCAAAAAATAAGTCCATATAGATTAGATAAATTAATGCATGAAGTACATTGTAGAAAGTAGGCCAATAGCCTAGATAAACCCCCAAAAATGGCACTTTAAAACTTTAGTGTATTTTAAAATTCAAATAGGACCAATGTGCGAGAAATTAAAAAACATGAACTTTTACAAAAGACGATGCTTAATTTTGAGCTACTGATCAAAATTTATAACACAATACATTTCTCATTAATGTGACCTATTTAATAAAAATACACTAAGAAGTTTAAAATGTCTGTCCAAATAAAGGATAAGGTATCCTTTTAGATACTCATTGGAATCAACATAGAATTATGGATCTCCTCAAGTCAACTAATGTCAAAAAAATGTGCCCCTATATACCTCTATAAACTCTAATGTGATAAGTAGCTTCATTTTAAGAGGCAAATACACAACTGATTAAACAAAAGACCTAATAAATGTATTTTATTTTAAATTAAAACATTATTTAATTATTTTAGAGATCATTTAATAATAATAAAGATATTAGGACAACCAATTTTAGTTTTTGACTTAGCAAGGAGAAAATAAGTTGAACAACATTGCCAATGGAGGAAAGAAGCTTGTTGGAGAAGTTGTACAACACTGCCAATGTGTATGTACAGGTCAAAAAAGAGAATTTGGGCACCACCATGGGAGGAGAATGCTTAGACTACATATCTATGCCATCTTCAAATCTATAATACTTAATCAAGATCTTTGAGTAAAAGATTATTCCCCATTTATTAGAAGAATAATTCACTTTTAATTAGCCTTCACCAAAATAAACTTAAATTAAATGTATAAAAATTATCTATTTAATAAATAAATAAAATAATTAATATCCTACACCAACAATTCTATTAAATAACTAAAACTATATAAATATTCAATGTTATATTCCTATTTTCCAAACTATCCTAACAACTCTTTATGCCTATGTCAATGAAAATATTATCTTTTGTTTAACATCTAGTATTACAATGAAAACATACACTTGAAGTGTCACTTGACCCAAGACTAATAGAGTACTACACTATGTGATTTTAGTTAAACACTAATATTGGATGCATTATAAAAAGTACGTTATTAGTGAGGTGTCTTAATCTTCTAAGATGACATATTTATTTATATTTTAAACTTGTAAATAATTCATAAATAAGAAAAAAAAACCTACATTAAATATATTCAGCTTTCTACCCAGCATGTCAAGCATAGATGGGACTTGTACAACAATATATTGACCCAAGGCTAGTAGAGTACTACACTATGTGATTTTAGTTAAACACTAATGTTGGATGCATTATAAAAAGTACGTTATTAGTGAGGTGCCTTAATCTTGTAAGATGACATATTTATTTATATTTTGAACTTGTAAATAATTTATAAATAATGAAAAAACCTATATTAGATATATTCAGCTTTCCACCTAGCAAGCATCATCACAAGGCTCGGCTGCATCTCCCCTAAATATGGAAATATGCACATTTTTTTAATCTTCTGGATTAATCCTTCCAGTTCAGAACCTAAAAAAAAAACTTGAAAAAAAACGACGATTGGTAAGAGATGATGCGAGGACTGTGAGAAGAAGCGGCGACTGGTTTTGCCTGTGTCTGGAATGGTGCCGGCATTGCGTGTGGAGGCGTTGATTGCTATATGTCGAAGCCTTTCGTTTGTTGTTTATCATTTTTCCAATGCCGAGGAGCTACACCGCTAATCGACGACTTCAATTATTTTTAATACCTTTTATTTTCTTTTAAAATTTGAAGTTTACATTATATATTTCTAATTTGTATTCTATTTTATTTTTAATACCATTTGCATAATATTTTTATTTTTATTTTTATTTTTATAATTCTTTTTAAAATCTTAAATTTTCATTTTATTTATTTTTTAATTAATATATTATATTTATTAATATTTTGGTTTTTTTTTTTTTAGATTATTTATTTTATAAAGTTTTATTTCCTTTTATTTTTTTAATTTCTCTTTTAATCTTTATTTTATTTTATATTAAATTATATTAATTTGTTATTTTTTATTTTTTAATTTAAAAATTCATTTTATTTTTAAAATTTGATATTTCTATATTTTTTATGGTTCGAATTTAATGACAATTTTTTTCAAAATTTTCAAGTTCAAACTCTAATTTTGTGATTTAGAGTAAAGGTAAATGATGTAAGCACTCACTGCAGAGAAGAACCCTGGAAAACACCAAGGAGAGCGCTAAACGACATAGCGAGAGTGAACACCATTGACGGACAACACAAGTAGAGTGAGGTCGGTTCCATTCATTTTTTCCCATTTAATTTTTTAAATAAAGATATAGTGTTTAATTTATATTTAGACTTATTAATTTAATTTTACTATTAAATTTATATTTGTTAATTTGTATTAACTTTAACGTTTTTTTATATTATAAAATAAAAATAAAAATATATATATAAAATCAAACTTTTTCAAAAAATCTGGATTATGCATTTTTTGGCCTCCCAAACGGATTCGAATTTCTGAACCTTGTGACTATGCTAACAAGTCAAACATAGATGGAACTTGTATGATTATATATATATATATATATATATATATATATATATATATATATATATATATATATATATATAAAATAAAAAGAGTATATCTTACATTGAATATGTGGTTGTCTGATGTTAATTTATTAATGTAATAATATGTACTGGCGAGACTTTGGATTAGAATCATGATTGATTAAAGTACTGTAAAATCAAATTCCCAACATTAACATAAAATCTATTATTTCTATTTCTTATTTATTATATTTATTTTGTGCAAATTATTTTCCATTTGGGTATCTCATGAACTACATCATTATTCATATTTTAAAACTATAACAATATCATTTATTTATTTTAACAAGTTCAAATATTATCTTTTTAAATAAAAAATATTAAAATAAATAAACCAACAATATTATATTTTATATTATTCCTTTAAACCATATTCAATAAAAATACTTCATAATATCAATTGTTCAAAAGTAATCATAATATATCAATAGGAGTGAAAGACCTAAAACATAGATGCCTAATAGATGGTAGTTTTTTATGGATGACATAAAATTTTAATTAGAGCCCGAATGTAAATGCTTCAACTTTTCTTAACTAAAATATAAGTTGAACAAACAATTATTTGATTTCGTTTCTATGCGCTTAGCATTGTAAGAGAATTAAATTCTATGTTCATAGATTTAATAATATAAGTGGAAGCTTGGATTTTTTAATACAAGATATATTATTAAAACTAAATGTTTTTGTGGGTTCTTTTAACAATTGTACAAACATATTTAAGCTTTCCAATAATAAAGTTTCAGTATAAATCAGTTGAATACCATGTGAGATGAAACCAAAAGAATAGTGGGCTGGTATAAAGTCTAAATGATTATAATTATTATATGTTTATTCTTGATGGTTCACTCTTTATCATTATTTGGATCTCGCTTTGAATAATGTAATTACTAATAATGAATTCCAATGTTTGTATGGAGTTAGTATGCACTAAGAATGTTGTCAAACTATGACCATGTTTTAGTCTATTAGTGGCTATAAGGGGGGAATATCCATAGCTTTTGAAGATCCTTTAATTTTTTAATCTTATCTTGAAAATATTTTAAAGGCATGCTATCTTTAGATATCGTGCTAGATATTTTATTATCTTGCTGATGGTGTGTTTTTAGAAAGTCTTTCTTTATCATTGTGTAATGTTGATAGTTAAAGAGGTTGGAATAAGTGAAAACCACTCCATGTGAAATTTTATGATTGATTATTTGTAAATAAATGCATGCATGCATTTAATATGGTTTTAAAAAAATAATTGCTACCGAATAATTAGTAACTATTTTGGTTATAACATGTATTTAATATGGTTTTAAAATAATATTTTTATTACTAAATAATTAATAACTATTTTGTTTATTGGTCAATATGATGTGTATCAAATAGAGGAAGAAATAATACAAAGAAAATTATATTCAATAAAAGACTTAATTTATTTTTTAGAAGAAAATTATATTCAATAAAAGACTTAATTTATTTTTTAGATAGAGTGAGCTTAAAAAGCTTGCGGAAGGAAGAAGGTGGTTACAAAACCAACCACCAATGGGTGAAACCAACTCATAAATAAAAATAAATAAAACATAAATAATATAAACATTTTTTGGATCATAAAATAATCCAACTCCACCTTGATCCAAAGTGTGATCCAAAGAGGTATACAAAGACTAAAATAATGAACTGTGAGTCATACATGTAGACTCTGTCACAACTACAATTGGTAAATTATGCATCCTAGACTGATCCACACTTGATCATCCCCATACTGCAGTAGAACATGATCACGCACTATCCAACTACATCTATCCTCACATAAAATCCATCCAACAAGTGACTGCCCCCTTTACTATGTATGGCACATCTCAAATTGATGTCCAACAATCTCCAACATCTTCCATAGGTCTTTACTCAGCACTAACAATGCTAGCAACACAATGCTGACTCATACCATAAATCACAAATGAATGATTAAAAATAAATATATAATATCTTTTCCCCCTATCAGGCAAGAGGTGAGAAGTTGTGTAACAAATAAACTAAGTATAAATCACTAAAATGTTCCACATCAAAGATCATAGAAACACTACATCTATGAAAGTAAAGTACATAAGCCAAAAAATGTTACTACATCAAATCCTAATCTTGAGCCTAGCAACTCGCATAATATGCGTGTGTCACTAGCTCAGAATATAGAGTCATCAACTATGGAGCATACAACTTCATAGTCATCCCATCCATCAGAAGATGTAGAACAATATCTAGAAGAGTGACTAGAGTGACTGGAGTCATCAATAATGTTTTCTTCTGCCTTCTGATGATGTCGACAGGACCTTCATCGAGAAGGGCATTATATAGAAAGATGGACTATGCCACCATAATTGTAGTATATTTTCTCACATCCACTAGAACTAGATGAAGAATGGCCACGTGAATAAGAATGCATGTGCTTGTGCTTATGTCCATGTGAATGTTTGTAGTGATGCTCATGCTTTGAAGAACCAAAATGATGTCTATGCTTCAAAGAGCCTGAATGATCTCTATGTCGAAAATGATTCTTATGCCTAGAAGTGTACCTATGAGAGTGTTTATGTTTCTCTTTGTATCTTCTATTGGGATCATACAATGGATTTCCTATTTTGTAATAGTGTGCCTCCTTAGTAGATTTTTCTTTCTTATTTGTAAACTCTTACTCGTGTTGAGTGAGTAATTCACAAATGGAATCAAAGGTATAATTGTTAAGCTTATCACTAAGCTGTAACATCTCTAAAAAGTTCTTGTAACTAGGGTTAAGTCCATTCAAAATAATATAAATAAGCATTGTGTCATCAATTTTCCTGCTAGTAGTGCCATATTCTTTTTTTAGATTCTTAAATGTGTGACACATATTTTAAAACATCTTCATCATCAACAAGTTTAATATTGAGCAACTACATAAGAAGATTAATTTTCTTATAAGCATATTGTTTATCATACAAGTATTTTAGAGCTTTCCATGCTTTACATGCTTTAGATTTGATAGTTTCAATGTGAGTTATGATTTGTGCACTACAAGTGGATTTTAACAATGCAAGATCTCCCCTATCATGTTTTTGAAATTCTGTAAGTTTTTTGGCTTCAATGGGTAATGTTGATTAATTTTCAACATCCCATAAGTTTTTGAAGATTAATGTGTTTTCCATGTTCATTGACCATTCTTTATAATTTTTAGGAGTTAGGCATCCATTTTCAAAAATCAAACTCATGATTTTAGCCATGGTACTAAAAAAACTATTTAATACAAGGGAATACTATTTTGAGGTTTTGTCTCTACCTTCAAAAAATAGTTTTTGAATACAAAAGATACCTGGGACTTATAAAAATAACCTATTATGACTTTGATTACACCCTTATATCTCTAAGTACAAAATAAGTTCACAAATTAAATTTTATCAAAATGAATGGGTTGTGAACCCTTGACCTTTCTATTGTAAGTGACTTAAAAAAATTGCCTATCCATCTCCTTATTCAAATTTAAAACTTCATGACCAAATATTTTAAATAAATATAACTTATTCAATTTTCACATATATGTAAAAACCAAAAGTTAAACCAAAAGTGATATTAATTCATGATGCATTGAATAATATATTCACCTTCGTTCCTTCATGGGACATATGATAACATGAAAAGAAATATTAGGGTTTGATTTACTTTTAACCAAGCTATGATATGCTTATCAAGATTTTTCTCAGCCATCAATTTTTTCCAATAGAATAATGTATATGCTCAATAACATGTGTTTATTTTTGTGTGCCTTATAGAATAAGAACACTCACAACTTGATCAGATATCTTGGAGAAAGATTTACAACCAAAGTTCATCGTTTATATGTTTATAGTATAGAAAGGGACACCACCACCATATCACTACACATTGTCCATTTACGCACCGTATAGATGCTCATCAAGTTTTGAGTTCACCATCTATTTTGATGAGTTCTTCCAAACTATGCCTTGATTTTTGATGATGTCTTCATGATAAATGGAATACCACTAATCACAAAGTTGTTCACATCGAAGTTAAATAAAGCATTATATCCTGATATTCATTGCTACCAATGGCACAAAAAAAATATTATTGAGTCTTCCCTCTCTTTTAGAACCTCATACTACTTCCCTTTAATTAAATTTGTATGTCGTATCTTCTACCTTGCTGTACATGACTAAAAATTTGATAAAACATTAACTTTTCAAACATCCTCCAGAGTTTCATCCAACACTGATATCACTAGTGTGGATCAAAAAGAGGAAGAAATAATACAGAGAAAATTATATTCAATAAAAGACCTAATTTATTTTTGTACATTGAGTAAGCTTAAAAAGCATACAAAAGGAAAAATGTGGTTACAAAACCAACCACCAATGGGTGAAACCAACCCATAAATAAAACAAAACAAAACATAAATAATCTAAACATGTTTTGGATCATAAAATAATCCAACACCTTAATGAAACATTATGCTAGACAAATTTTATGTTTATAAGGAAATTAGGTATATGTGTTTAACTAATGTCCTTCAATATTTTGAATTGAAAACCTATCCTACATATATGTGTTTTATGTGGAAACATATGTATATTTATTTGTTGTTAGATGTTTCCAAGTGGGTTTTTTTAAGTATTTTCTATTATATAAATTGTTAGAACTTTTGTTGGTCATATATATATATATATATATATATATATATATATATATATATATATATATATATATATATATATATATAAGTGGTATGAGACATTTCAAAGTTGTGTGTTTTTTTTTTGTATTATACATGCATCATATGACACATTTTTATTTGAATGTGTTTTTTTGTTTTAGGTTATGAAAACCCATAAAATTTTATATTGAGACCTTGGTAGATTTGAATTATGATTTGAGGCCTCTAGTATTTTTTTTAATTTGTAAGATCTATAATTTTGAACATTATTTCAGTTCTATTAGATTAAGAACCTTTGTTGGATGTTAAACTTGTGTAGGGAATGTTGAAAATTTGACCAATCAATAACTCATGTCTTTGAATGATGAGACTTATTGACCTTATAAATTGAATTTAGATGTTAGACCTTATCATGGACTTGAATATGCATTGGAATGACAATAATATTTGATTATTTAATCTTAAATAAACTTAGGTGGGTAATTAAGGATTGGATTTAGGGTGGGTATACCCTTTCTTGGTTGATTGATAACCATTGTATCCATCATGAAATGAGATACCAATTTTAAGTGAAAATAATAGTATCACACATTTTTTTTAAAAAGTGTTTGTAACCATTTGAACTTTTATTTAATTATAGGGGTATCATTTATATAAATATAAAATGGATTGGAGTGATTAAGAACCAGCTAAATGATTGGATAGATAGGGAAATTATAATATTAATTAAGAATCCGCAATATATTTTAATATTACAATGTATGAGTCATTTAAATAGCCTAGATAATGCTACAAATAAGAAATGAAAGCTTAGATTAAAAAACTAAGAACTAACCATGAGCTTAATTAAGATTTATGGTAAATCTATGAGAATATTTGAAACCTTAACAAAATAATAAATCTAACAAATATAATATAACACATAGATAATTATGTTATATTTATTTATTTAAAAATTTAATCTAACACCCTCAATTAATTAAAATAATAATAATTATAAGTTTATACCTAAAAAAAATATAAATTTATCTTTACTTATAAGTTTAGACATTATATCAGTAGGTTGATCTATGGTAAGATAATAATAAAGAAATATGTATTAATTATTAACAAAATGCCTAATGTATTGGTGATAAAATTCATTTTTATTTGTTATAGCATAAAAAATAGATTCTTCACAAAATTTAGAACACTTTGGTTGTCACAAAAGATAGGTCTGGGTGTAGATGAATTAATTGGAAGATCCTCTAGTATTGTTTGTATCCACATTAATGCTAGAAAATAGTTATAACATTAAGTTTTTACATATGGTAGAAACTAGTTACTATCTACCATTTGTTAGTTATCGCAGTTATATGTAAAATTTATTATGGGTTAAGTGGTTAAATGAACATATTGTTGTTAATGATATATTTTGTATTTGGGTTGGTTAATTTAATGAGTTATTACCAATATCTTAACATCCCTACTTATAGGTAATAACTCCATATATATTGTAATGATATTCAAACTAATAAAAGTATGATGGTTGATTGATTGATTAAATTACGTGTACCAACCTTCTAATCTAACCTGATATGGGCTAACTTCATTATCTAGTATCAGAGCATGTACCCTAATGAGACCTCTTTGAACATTACATTTGCTTGTAATTTTAATCAAAATGATTATTGAATAGTATTAATGTGAAGGCCACATGCAATTATTGTTCATACATTCATCCACCCTTCTTGCAATTGGCAATCAATTCTCAATGCTAACCTTGTGATAATTTGTTGGCTTCACCACCCATCTGCATTTTCCTTTATGCTTCCACCCTTATAATTCTTTTTGTAGTTTTTCCACCTATTATTGTTCATTGTGTGAATTTTTAAATTTGAAAAAAAATGTATATATCCTTTAAACAAGGATACATGTATATAATAAAAAAACTTATATCTCTATAAATTTAATTTATAGTATTCATATAGAACTATACAGTCATATAATTAAACTCAGGGTTTGAATAATTTGTTGGCATCTGCATTGGCATTATCACACCAGATCTAAATTGGCATTCAAAATAATCAGATAGATATTCTATAGAGATCTAAATTCTCTCTTGGCCATCTACTTCTACAAATTCTTTACCTTTACCTCCATGACGTTTAGATTCACATTCAAACAATCTTTCACAAAATCATTCATCTTTATTCATGGATTGATTCACTAAGCTATCTTCTCAAAATGGCAACTATCTACTCTAGTGATGATAGTACATTTTGCTCAACAAGCTACCTTAAAAAATTCATTGAGGGTTTATTTCTATGAAGACCTAATCCATCTATGGTGAATCTAATTAGACACCATGTCACCAAACTCTGAAAATAACTCACTCCTTCATCACCATCCTCCACTTCCACCATTGTTCTAATAAATCCCAATTTGAGATCTAGATAGTTAAATAATTCCACCCAACAACAAGCTCGTCAACTTCAACACAAGCTCCCTCTTCTCAGCTATAACATATCTTGCCTGATATTTGCATCAAACCTATAAGGATGTCCTACGTTGGAAACTCATTGGCAATGGTTGGCTTACCTCCATCCTAGAATCTCTATTCATGGTGATGAAATAATATAATAAAATTTTATTTTTTCTCTGTTTGTTATATTTTTTTATATTTTATTTTATTATATTTTGTTGTATTTAAGGTTTTAGATTTTAAGTAGTAGTTTTGTACTAAATATGTTTTTTATGTGGTTTATTATTTAAGTTTAGATAATTTTTTATTTGTCTAGTATTTTTTAATTTTCAAAGTATTTAGTTTTTTGTTTTTGTTATTTTTTGGTAGTGTTTTTATTATTTCATCTTATAGTTGGATATAGTTAGTCTAATTTTTTTAATTTTATAGAGTCTTTTATAAATATTTAAATGATTTGAAGTTTTATTTATTATTTTTTAGTTTATTTTTATTATTTATTTTTAGCCACATAATAGTATTTTATATATATATATATATATATATATATATATATATATATATATATATATAATTTTTATTTATTTCTTGATTAGTTTATGTTCTTATTCATTTTATTCAATCTTGTCAATGTCTATAGATTTGATGTCATTGCCATTTTTATATTTGTATTAATTAGTATTTTAAGTTTGGAGTCATTTTTTTATTTTATTTATTATTTATGTCATTAA
This sequence comes from Torreya grandis, assembly GCA_037957365.1. Lineage (NCBI taxonomy): Eukaryota > Viridiplantae > Streptophyta > Pinopsida > Cupressales > Taxaceae > Torreya > Torreya grandis. The sequence goes on from JARHVA010004060.1 coordinate 111,605, forward strand.
TAAATTGAATTGATTTTCTATCAAAAGAGCCATATTTTATTGATAGTTAGTGTTATATGTGTGTCTATGTATAGAGTCTTGTGAGTCAAGTCCTTTTTCAATTAGGAACATCAAATAAGTCTTGAAAGGCAATTTTCAATAAAGAAAGATTTTCAAAGTCACATGTTTGTAATCAAATGCATTATTAGTTGAAACCAACATTCAATTTTTTAGAACCATATTAGAACTAGGGGATAAATGTTAGAAAATAGTTCTAACATAAGTTTTTACATATGGTAAAACCTAATTACTATTTACCTTGTGTTAGTTACCATGTTCATATATAAAAGTTATTATGGGTTAATTATCAGAGATTTCTCAATGATATCATGGTAATCTCATGGAGGTGTCGTGATGAGTGGATGAAGTGCTTTGATATCCCAAGTAATAATAACAAAGTGTGCAGTGGGCTTATCTTAGTGTGTTTGATGTTGGCTTGGTTGATCTCTAGAGTTTGATGGGTTAGAGATGTTTATGGATAATTTTGGTGATTCAAGCTTGTGAAAAAGGTCATTGAGATTTTATTTAGGATTTTATATCTTGTGTACATAAGTGTAATTCATTTGTTAGTCCATAGTTTTCATCTAGACAATTTAGGTCTAGTGGTAGAAAATTTGAGCAGGCAATTTGTTGATGTCACCATTTCCATGTGGGAATGAGTCAAGGGGAGTTGGTTATATGGTTGTGATAATAATAGTCCCTAACTTTTTTGTGCTAATTTTTAAATCATGTGATGAAACGTATTAAAATTTATGCTTATGCAAAGTTGGGTTCCCAGGTATTTTGACTATGTTTTTTCATACTTAGCCAATTTTTTAATGTGGCAGAAAGAGTTGAGTGAGAATTTCGATGGTGTTATATCTTGCACATGTGAAGGTGTAAAGAAAATATGATCATATGGGTTTGTTCAATTTTGAGCATAGTTGATTTTCACTAATTTCCATATCATGGGCTGAAGTAAGGTAAAAGTTATGCTCTAGAAATGTGGCTTCTTAGGCAGGTTTTAACATGGTTGGATCTATGACAAGATTTTGAGAAGACACTTTAATTACATTATATATTTCATGCATAAGGGTTTTAGTAGTAGTGTGTCACATGGTTGGATTCTCCTATGTGAGGAAATCATATGGTCTAAATTTTAGATCCTACATTGAAGCACAAAAGAAGTTATTAAGGATAAAAAATGGTTACTCATGTATATTGAAAGGGTCCCCATACTTAAGTCATTTTTTAAAGTCTTAAAGATCGAGAAAGATCAATAGCGTTAGTGGTTACAAGAATTAAGGAGGTAGCAAGATGAGGATAGGTGCATGGTGTTTAATGACTAAGAAAAGGTACACGATAATGATCTAATGATAAGTGAGTATTCGTATAGATTAATCAATCATGAGCATTGATCATTATTAACCCGACTAGTCCATAAAGATATACAGAACATGTTGAGTCAACATTTCAAGATTGAACAAGATGAGGTCAAAGTGAAAGAGGTTTAACGTTTAGAATTGGTGATCTATGCATTAAAGCTTGAAAAAGATCGATGGTGTAAGATTGATCCTAAGTTGAGAGTTTATGAGATTAAATCATCATGTTTGAATGTTAACTATGACTGTTTGCATTCGAATATTTGAATATTTGAATTTTTAAATAGAAAACTGGTGTTTGGTTTCTAGGCTATAATGTTTGATCTAGGATGAATTTGCTCATGTAGTAAAAGGCAAATTGGTAGAGGACTCCAATATATATTTGGAAATATTGATTTGAAGATATAAAAGTGTGTATAACAAAGATATAGTACTCTAAAGTTGACTATGCTTTCATATATGTTATGCAAGTGACCAAAGAAGGATATTTCAGCTTATGTAGATGTTTTTTCAATGTTTTATGGTGATTTTGGCTATGATGGAGTGTTTTAGACTCTATGAGGATGCACTATGAGTAATTTGGAAGTGTGATAAATCTATCTTGAGTATGATCATTGCTTAATAATTTGATTGTATGTTTGGTAATGGTTTCCCTACGTATAAGGTGTCTAATTGAGTTGATTGAGCATACATAGAGGTGAGCTAAAGTGATTGTGATCATTTGAGGATGTCCTAGGGGACATAAGGAGTCGACCTATGTATTTTTAAGTGATCCTATGCTCTTATTATTCTAAGATAAATGTCAAATAAGTTGTATGGGTCTCCATAGGATTTAAAAGTGACTTAGGCCTATTTGAAAGGGGATTGTGCTTAAGTATGACTTATATGATATGCTTTAAGGGTGAAGGCATTTCTTGTGGCCGATAAATAAATATTGTGATCTTGATAATTCATAAGTGATCTATATATACTGAAATAAAATGTGTTAGGTTCTAGAATTATTATATCTGAATGAGGAAGTGTGAGTGTAGAACTAAAGTGAATGAGATAACCTTTGAAAGAGAAGGTACAAGTTAGTGAGGACTAGCAGAGAGAAGAGGATCAGACATGTTAGTTTGAGTAAGGTGTTGAAGATGATCACATAGGTCATTGGACCTAATAATCCTAGAAGAGGTAGAATGGGTGAGTGTGCTCAAGAGGCTATTTGAGAGAGACGTGTGTGTGAAATGTGGAGTGAAGGAGGGGTAGAGTTCCCTGTGGATGAGTTGATGAGCAAATCAATTTGAGGACTATTTATATGACCTATTAGTTATAATTTATTTTGGCAGAATAATGGTCTTACTATTTAAATATGAGAAAAGGTAAGGTGAAGATTGGGTGAACTTAGTGGTAGATCTGAGAGGCAGATTGGTGTTTTTTTTTTGTGTATATTGTTGAATATGTGATATAGTTGTTATTGTGAAGGATGTATTGAGTGTGCAGAGTTGAAAAGTGGGGTTAGTTGGGATATGTAATGTGTTCTCATTAATCTTTGTATATCTATTCAATTATGTAATTTGCTTTGGCCAATAGAGTGTGTTGGGTGATAGAGTTGTTGTTGAAAGGTGAGAAGAGTGATATCTAGAAATCCATCATCAGGTGTTGTTATCAATGGAGGGTCTAAAGGAGTTGATATTCTTTAGGGGTAGTTTCTATTTGTAAAATAGGTTTTTACTAAAGGCAAGTGGTTTACAGGAGTTGAACATCTTAGGGTCACGTGATCTTTGTGAAATAGGTGTTTAACTAAATACCTTTGGTTAAGAGGACATGATCAAGGTTTATTAATCTAAAGGAGTTCATCAATCTCTTATTTGTAATCTCTTATAGGATAATAGTTCATGTGTTTGTAGGCTTCAGAGTGGGTTTTATTCCCCATCATGGTTTCCCACGTAGATCTTATGTTGTGTATGTGATCTTGCATTATGCTTATTGTTCTATGCTATGAATCATATGTATGATTCATGAATGTATGTATTTTTTTATTATGAGTTTAGAAGAATTGGAACTAAATCTTAAATGTCTAGGCTTACTGATTCAACCCTCACCCCTCTTAGTGGATTGTACCATAACAATTGGTATAAGAGCGGGTCCTTTGGATGAATACTAATAGCTTTAAGGTGATCCTAAGTAGGTACAAAGATGGATAAGAAGTTTGAGAAAGTAAATCAATAATGGAATGATGTAATCAAGGCATTTGAAGAATAGATGTGTACTTTGAAGAAAGATGCCAAAGAAGATGAGAATGTCATCAATGATCTCAAGGTTCAGCTAGAAGATTCTAAAGAAAAGTTGAGTTCAAAATAGGATAGTTGTTCAAAAGAAAAGGACATATTGTGTAATGAATAATTTTATCATAATAATGAATAAGAATTTTATCTAAAATTTGAGCTCATGGGTGCACTTGGTGAACTAAAAAAGTAAAAGAAAAAGAATCATAAGATTAGAAATATGATCAAAGGTCTTGAATCACAAGTTAGTTCTATTAAGGGATGTTTTTTAGAGCAAGTATGTAGAATAAAATATGACATGCCTAAAGAAGCTAAGAATGATAAAGAGACTATCCAAATTATTAGAGGTCAGTTGATGGCTACTATTTCAAGTATATTAGCTAAAGAATATAAGTGCATTAAATTGGAAATGAAGCTAGTTCATTCAATGATGAACATGAGTAATTTGTTGTCAAGATAATTTAGCTTGAATAAGATCAAAAGAAGTTAGATTAGGTCAAGATAAATAAAAGGTCTATTAGACAACCAAATGCTTAAAGGTATGATAATTTTTTTCATGATCATTATTATGCATGTAATAAGTATTTTCATAGAGCTAAGGATTGTAAAAGGAAGTCAATAAATAATGTGTCTTCATGAAACCTTGGAAGAACCAATTGGTCTTGGAGAAATCATAACTCAAATTAGTAAAGAGGTATGTAGAATTATGTTATTTTTTTATGTTGTCATAAGAGTGGACATATTGTTAGATTCTATCCAAATGGTGTTAAGAGGTCTTCAAAGTATGTCCAAGGATCTAGAGCTCTTAAAAGGTCTGAGAAAAGACAAACTCAGGTATGGAAACCAAATTTTATCTTTATCAATTATTTTAGTCATAAGGATGATAAGAAAGTTGCTCTAGAAAGCTATGTTGAAAATTATAATAAGCTCAAGGATCAGGTAGGTAAGATGGATATAGAAGACAAGAAGAGTCAAACTATGGTATAGAGACTTGACGTAGTAAAAACTAAGAAGACTAACCCTGTTGAGTCTAAGAGTCTTAATGAATATTTTGCCAAGGTGGGAAAAGAACCAAAAGTGAAGGAAAGTCAAGAGTTTATGATGTCAACATTTATTTACAAATCTAAAGAAAATAATGAAGTCAAATATTTAGTTAAAATCAAGCAGGACTACAAGTAATAAAAAGTTATGGAGATATGGGAGTCTTATAAGTTTTGGACTTTTAGTCTCACTATGTCAAAGGGGTGTCTCTAGCTAGGCTTCAAGGACACACTTTTCAGTCAGAGGAAACTTGGTAGTTCTTAGATATTGTTTAATGACAAGAGTTTGAAGACTTGTTGAAGATTTCTTGTTCCTGATGAAGCATGAAGTTAGGGAGAGCTTTGTAATTAGATAGGTCCTAGGATTAGAGGAATGAGTAGTTGAATCTGAGAAAGAAGGTGTGGAGAAGCAAGTTTGTGTGTTCAAGATGATAATCCCAATGAGAGAAGGTCTTTGTTTAAGGTGAAATAATAACATCATGTGTTTTCTCCAAAGGTTTGTAAAGGATCTATATTACAAAGTCAAAATGGGTGGTTCCAAGTGGCATAATGAGTTAGATGCAATGTCAAGAAGTGTTTGGTGATTATAAAGGTTTTTTAATTTATTTATGATGTCATCTATGTGCTTTCATTGTCTAAAGGTATGTTTTGTGCCAATTGAAGTTTTTTTAGTGCTGTCAATTTTCTTATTTTTTAGCTTAAGGGCAAGAAGGCCTAAAATAGGTTATAGTAAGTCTATGTTCCCAAAGGTGTAAAGTCTAAAATATTGGTTAATAAGTGTGTGATGGATGTCTCCAAGTGTACAAGAGGTTTTAGAGGTGGATGTTGACTAGAAGGTGCTATGTTGACTTGTTTGTTTTGAGATTCTAAGGTTTTAGGCTCTACTAGAAAACTAGTCTACCTTATGAGTTAAGATCTGAGGCTTCTTAATTTGTTGAATGGGACAAATAGGTGCTAAAATCAAGATTCAAATATATTTTAAGGTTTTTGGTTCTAAAATTATTCTTTTTTATGTCAAAATAGAGGGTTAATTGGCTAGTAGGTTTATGAAAGAATTATGTTACAAAGGATGAGATTGCTATTGAAAATTGGTGTTCTCAAGTGGGCATATGAGAGTGTTATACATATAAATTTTTAGGTCCTAAACATGTGTTTACATAACATTTTGGGCTCTATAAAGTATAGGCAGGGTTACAAGGAGCCTAGATAGGCATAGTCTTGAAGATGTGCTTTTTTGTTTTGATTCTCTAAAAGATAAAAGCATGAATGTTTCAAGGTGAGTTTTCTAGATGGTTTGGTGCATGTTCCCTATTTGTTGAGTGGCATGATACTCCATTGATGGTCATGTAAGTATCTTGAAAATGTAGGTTGGTAAACCTACATGGTGGTTCTTCATAGTGTGTAGAGATCAGATGTTCCTTGGTAACTTCCATCAAATTTTAGTAATTTTGTGTGTTCTATCTTCATTGGTTCCAGTGCTTGGTTGAAGTAAGCATTGTCAAGGCAAGAAGAGGTAGGCTCAAAGTAAGGGGGAGTTTGTATCATATTTCTAAGATGGTACTTTACTATTTTTATATTGTTTCTAGGTCCTTATGATTAGTTGGTGCCCACTTTGTCATTGTGTCAAGGGGGGAGAAATTTCATGTTTTGGGAGTGATGAAAGGGAGAGAAGGTGAGTTGTATATTAATGTATATAATGTTTATTGACATCAATGAAAAAGGGAGAGATTATTGGATATTTATCAATGATGTCATTATGATGTCATATAAGTGTCTAGTGAGCAGATGAAGTGCTTTGATATCCCAATTAATAGTGAAAAATTATACAATGTATTTGTCATAATGTGTTTGATGTTGGCTTGGTTGATCTCCAAGGTTTGACAAGTTAGAGATGTTTGGGGATACATTTACTAATTAGATCTTGTGTAAAATATCCCTAAGATGTTATCTAGGCTTTTAGATCTTGTTTGCATAAGTGGAATTCATTTGGTAGTCCACATTTTCATCTAGATAGTTTGGGTTTAGTGGTAAAAATATAAGTAGGTAGTTTGGTGATGTCACCATTACCACATGGGAATGAGTCAAGGGTAATTGGTCATATGATTGTGATCACAGTAGTCCTTATTTTTTTGAGATAATTTTTAGATCATGTGATGAATTGCATTAAAAGGTATGCTTATGAAAAGTTGGGATCCCATGTAGTTTGACTATATTTTTCCATACTTAGATAATTTTGCAATGTGGTAGAAAGAGTCGAGTGAGAATTTTTATCATGTTATATAATTCATGTGTGAAGGTGTCAAGAAAATATGATCATATGGGTATGTTTAGTTTTGATCATAGTTAATTTTCACTAAATTTTAGATTGTGCATAAAAGCATGACAAAATTTATGATTGAACAAAGTTCGCTTCTTGGGTTGGTTTTGAGATGGTTGGATTTTTTATAGAATATTTTGAGAATGCATTTTAATGGTATTATATCTCAGATGTGTGAGGGTTTTAGGAGCAGTGTGTTACATGGTTGGATTCTCCTAGGTGAGGAGATCATTTGGTCCATATTTGAGATCTTTATCGAAGCATAGAAGTTATTAAGAATAAAAAATGGCTACTCATTCATATTGAAAGGGTACCCCTACTTAGTCACTTTTGAAAGTGTTAATACTCAAGCAAGTTCAATGGTGCTAGTGGCTCCTAGAAGTCAAGAGATATCAAGATAAGGACAAGTGCATGATGTTTAACAATTGATCAAAGGTATAAGATAATGATCTAATGGTGATCAGGTGTTCCTATAAATTAATCAACAGTGAGCATTGATCTTTATTGCCCTGACTGGTCTATAAAGATTGGCAAAGCATGCTGAGTCAACATTTAGAGATTGCATGAGATGAGGTCAAAGTGATAAAGGTTTAATGTCTCACATTGGTAGTCTATGTGTTAAAGAAAAGAAAATATTGATGGTGTGAGATTGATCCTGAGATGAGAGTTCATGAGATTCAATCTTGTGTTTGAGGGTTAACTGTGACCATTTGAATTTAAATATTTGAATTTATACAGAAAAAATAGTTTCTAGTTTTTGGACTATAACATTATATCCAATATGAATTTTCTTATGTAGTAAAAAACAAATTGTTAGAGGAATCTAATGCACATCTAAAAATATTAATTAGATAATCTAGAATTTTTTACAACTAAAGATATGGTTATCCAAAGTTAACTATGGTTTTATATATGTTCTGAAAGTGTCTCAAGAAGGATAGTCAAGCTTATGTAGGATATTAGGGAGTGTTTTAGACTCTATGTTGATGCTTTTTGAGTATTTTAGAGGTGTGACCAATCTTTCTTTAGTATGATCATTGTTTAGGAAATTGACTATATGTTCATTAATGGTTCTTATGTATAAGGTCTTTATTTGGGTTGATTGAACATATGCAGATGTGATATAAAGTGACTATGATCATTTCAAGATCTCCTAAGGGATATAAGGAGTGGACCCATGTGTTTATAAGTGATCATGTGTTCTTTTTATGCTCACAGAACTGTTAAATAAGTTGTATGGGTCTTCATAGGACCTAAAAGCGAATTAGGCCTATTTGAAATGGGATTGTGCTAAATTATTACCTATATGATATGCCTTAAGGATGAAGACATGTCTTGTGGATAACAAGGAAATATTATGATCCTGATAATTCATGAGTACTCTATATATAGTGAAATAAAATGTGTTAGGTTCTGGACTTTTAGATATGAATAAGGGAGTGTGAGTGTGGAGCCAAAGTGAAGGAGATAACCTTTGAAAGAGAAGGTATAGGTCAGCAAGGACCAGTACAAAGAGAAAAGGATTAGAAATACTAGTCTAAGAAAGTTGTTGAAGATGATCACATAGGTCAATGGACCTACTAATCCTAGAAGAGGAAAAATGGGTGAGTATGCTCAAGAGGTTGTTTGAGAGAGACTTTTGTGTGTGAAATGTGGAGCAAAGGAGGCGTAGAGTGCCCTATCGATGAGTTGATGATCAAATCAGTTTGAAAACTATTTGTATGACCCATTGGTCATAATTTATGTTGGTAGAATAGTGTTTTTGATATTTGAATGTGAGTGAAGTTAAGGTGAAGGTTGTGTAAACTTAGTGGTAGATCTGAGATGTAGATCAATGTGTGGTTTATGTGTATATTGTTGAAACTATGATAGATTTGTCATTGTAAAGGATGTATTGAGTGTGTAGAGTTGAAGAGTGGGGTTAGATGGGATATGTAAAGTATCCTAACTAATCTTTGTATGTTTGTTCAAGTATGTAATGTGATTTGGCCAATAGGGTGTGTTGGATGATAGAGTTATTTTTGAGAGGTGAGAAGAGTGATATCCAAAGATCCATCATCAGGTGTTGTGGACATTAGTCCCAAGGTGGAATTGTTCTAATCAAATGAGGGTTTAAAGGTATCAGTCTTCCTTAGGAACAGTTGTTCCTTTTAAAATAGGTGTTTTACTAAAGGTAAGTGGTCTAAAGGAGTTGATCATATTAGGGGTAGGTGATCTTTGTGTAATATGTGTTTCACTAAATGCCTTTGCTTAGGAGGACATGATCAAGGTTTGCTAGCCTAAAGGAGTCGATCAATCTCCTATTTTTAATCTCTTATAGGATAGTAGTCCATGTGTTTGCAATCTTGAGAGTGGGTTTTTTACCCCAAGAGGGTTTCCCACATAGATCTTGTGTTGTGTATGTGATCTTTAATTATGTTCATTGTTCTCTATTATGATTGATATGTATGCTTCATGAATGTATGTATTTTTTTTATTAACAGTTTGCAAGAATTGTAACTGAAGATTAAATTTTTGGGCTCATTGATTCACCCCCCTAGTGGATTGTACTTTTAACATTAATTGGTTAAATGAATATATTATTTTTATGATATATTTCATATTTGGGTTGGTTAGTTTAGTGATTTATTACCAAGATATTAACATCCCCATTTATATTTAGTAACTCCTTATATATTGTAATGATATTTGAATTAATACAAGTATGCTAGTTAATTTATTGATTAAATTATGTGTATGATCCTTTACCTCTTGCCTAATATGGGTTAACTTTATTAATTAATTCATGACATACACTAATCAATGCTTTATACTTACCTTTAGTAAAGTACAAGGCAATTATACTTTGAATATTAAACCAAGAGTGGAAACATAACCTATTGATCCCACCCAATCTAAATTAGTATAGCTAGTTAGCTCAAAATCAATTGATTTGTGATATAAAATTCCAAATTCAAGTGTTACTTTGACATATCTCAGAACTCATTTTCCATTTTGACAATGTTATTCATGTGGTTTAGACATGAACTAAGAAAATTTATATTTAAAAACATTATTTAATGTAAATTAGACATCCCCACACCATGTAACAAAATGATTCCACCCGTTGCCTAAGGAAATGAATTCTTTACTACTATTATCCTCAATTAAATTCACATATCAATCTTTATGGCATGTATAATTTCATGTTGCACATGATTTCAAGTACCATATGTGTGATTTAATGGATTAGTCTTATGGTGATACAAATGCAACGTCACTTGGTGATTCCTCTTTAGTTTCTTCAAAAATATGAGCACATCGATACTTATTTTATTTATTTTCCATATCTTATTATCACGTATGATAATATTTATTTAAATGACCATGTTCATTAAAATAAAAAAAAATCCGTTAATATTTATTGAGACTACTTAAATTATTGTGGGAGGTTTATTTTAAACAACTAGTTGCATTCCATTGTTTCCCCTTTCCCTTTAACTATGCAATGAATGAACTCTCCATTAAAACTAATGTTGAGGTAGTTGTCTGATCTTGGCACCTTTATTTATGCTTAAGAAGTGAATAAAAATTTATTAAATTTGAGATTATATGTCTTTGTGATCATAGATATTGACACAATACATGATTTAAATGATTGCAATAATTTTTGCAATACAAGACCAATCAAATCATTCTCAGTTGTATGCTTTTCAACTACTTTAGTTGATCATAGATTTCATTCGATTGTAATAAAAACTTATAAATAGAACCAACCTCCTACATATTATTATAAAATAACATATTTTTTAAATATAATACCCTTATAGATTCTAAAGCCTAGTATTTATATGTTAAACATTTCCAAAAATATGAATCTATAGTTGCATTTATAACTTATAGAACTAAATTATCAGCAATAAGAAGTTTTAATAATGCCAAATCTTGTATATGACATCTATCGTAGTCATTAGTTTCATTATTTAGTATTTTTACTTTGAAAATGGTTATTTGATAAATATTTATATACTTGCATATGCTAAGTATCTTTTGAATCTATAAACTAATTTTTTACTTGTCATTTTTTTGAGAATTGATAAGTAAGAAGTGTTTTAAACTAGTCATTTTCTATTAATTTTATACTTCAAAAAAATATATAAAAAAATAGAAAATATTTTATAAAAAAATCTTGAAAACATGGATTCTACACTAGAACTAGATAACTCTACTATTTTTCATTTTAAATATTTTCACAATTTATGAGATATTGAATTAACAATTTTCTACCCAAAAAAATGGAGAGGAACATTAAATTTTAATATTTATAAACACATTTTCAAAAAATATTTTCATATGAAGTTTTAGACTCCTAACTAGACAATACTAATAAAATTTGGGCTTTTATTCCTTGTCATCTTTTGGAATCAGAATTAATCATCCTCCACAAAGTTTTTAAGGTAAATTATTTTTTTTTAATTTAAAAAACTTATAATAAAGTTTATATTTATACAACCATTTAAAATACAATGAAGACTTATTTTAATAAATTTTAATCTATTATCAACCAATGAGATTGCACTTGTATCATGCTTCTACATCTTATACCATCTCTCTCCATCTTTCCAACACACCTCTATGTATTTTACAATGTTCTCCAATGGATTATCATCAATTCTTTCCTCATAAGGATATTTTATTTCACCAAGTATAGATTTATTTAGTTTCTTAGATAGTAATGGCATCCTCTAATGGTGTTCAAGCTGGTAATGGCTTTCAAGACAACAATGTAATTCGTTGTCTTGGCCTTAGATGACGTCTATATTTGTCAAATCTCTCCAAAATAATTAAAATTAAAATTAAAAATTAAAAAAAAATTATCAACAGACCTATGCCCTTCTCTAACCACTAATCAGATATCTTTTTGTTAGATGTCATTATATCTAGTTTATTCTAACAATTCCACATCCAACAATAAAGAAAGAACACATATATTTTTATATTTTTTGAGATATTCTGGACAACAAAAATCATTTAGATTATAATAAAAAATCTTCTTCAAGCATTATTTCCTCTTCTTATAAAAGTGTGCACATAACATTCTCCTCTTTCAATATCATGTTCCACACTTACACATAATGTCGTACCACAAACATAATTGTTCTCGCTTATTCACTCCTTTAAGTCTGACTTGAATTTAACAAGAATTTTTTATTAGATTGGTTTCCAATCTCTCCTCAATGATTAATTTGTCTTCAAAATTACATCCAAATAGAATGATTCCTTCCCACAGGTCAAAGCAAACAAACAAAATAAATCAACAAGAAATGTAACCACCTTTTCTCTTTAGCTCCATTCACCATTTCACCTCCATGATAACCAAATATAGATTTAACCATTACATAATTTAGATTATTCTCTCCCAAGATTATCCAATTATATGTTCTAATACCATATAAGATTAATTGATAATCCATAAGACATTTTATTGTTGCAATGTATGATTTGAATATAAATGGATTAGAAAATTCTACAAAAAAAAAATACAAGCTTAGCATAAAATCTTAAAACTAACCAAAATCTTAATTAAGGTTTATGGTAAATATATGAGAATAGGTGAAACCTTTATAAATTAAACAACCTATCTAATCTAATATAACACATAGAGCATGGTTTGATTTTTTTTTGTTCATCAAACTAATCTAATACAATTGTGTAATGAATATGTGGATGTTATAGCTATATTTGGAATGGATATTCTATTATAGTTTCATTTCTACAAAAAAAAATACAAGCTTAGCATAAAATCTTAAAACTAACCAAAAGCATAATTAAGCTTTATGGTAAATATATGAGAATAGGTGAAACCTTTATAAAGTAAACAACCTATCTAATCTAATATAACACATAGAGCATAGTTTGATGTTTTTTTGTTCATCAAACTAATCTAATACAATTGTTTAATGAATATGTGGATGTTATATCTATATTTGGAATGGATATTCTATTATAGTTTCATAATATATATATATATATATATATATATATATACAAGAGTAAGGGTTTTCTTCAGGGCCACCAAATTCTACCCAATGACTATGATTACTAGACATGACCTAGTAATATAATTGAAATGGATTTAGGGGTTACCTATTATTTTTATTAGATATATTCATAAATCATATTAAATATCAATATTTTTGTATCATTTTGGTTCTATTTTATTGTTTTAGGGAGCTACATTTAGTTAAATTACATGTTTTATCCACATGGATTCTCTCTCGCTCTATCATTTCTATACATTTTCTACCTTTGTGGAAAGATAGGCCAGTTATATATTTTAAAAAGCCTATGTGGTTGGATAATATAACTACAATGATTCTATTCTTACTCATTTTTATTATTACTTGCACAACACCCCCTAATTTCATCAATAAAATCATGGAACATCTTTTAATATGGAGTATTATATTTTTACTTTAGTGGGTTGGTATCCTTAGCCTATTTGATCTATTGATCTAACATGATAAATTCATTGGGGTGTGGAACATTAATTTTAGTCATTCTTTATTATTTTTATCAAGTCTAAAAGTAAGGTTTTCATTATATAGACTTGGCCTCAAAATTTACAATTAGGACTTCATTGCTATGATTATTTAAATTTACTTAAATCTAATAAGTATTGGTATATTTTGAATCATGTTTAAAAATGAATTAAAATTATCCTTTCATATAATTTTACTTTAGATTTATACAAATTTTCTAGCTATTTCTCAAAGTTTCTACATCTTTTCCCTAAATTCTTTTGTCTATTAGTACTCTCTTTCAGGGTTGATTGACAAAGTTCCTATTGCTGTTTCATACTTGACTCAAGTTTAATAATTAACTGATATAATTATGAATCAAAGATAAGGGATAGTATAAGATTATATGGATGATGACACATATTGTGAAGAATAAATTTTTCAAGAGGAACAACAAGAATAACTACCATCAATGGAAAATAGGATGGTTATATCTTTAGAATGAAGGAATTAAGGAATCAAGGTTTATGTTATAGATTATGGAGGAAGTTTAGAACTATAATATTTGATATATTTGATTAACATCATACAAAAGTTTTTTTTAATGAAAAACTATGAAAGAAGATAAAAAGGTAAAGTTTGTATGCATGAAATTGAAAGGTCATGCAATAATTTGGTGGAATCACCAACAAAAATAAATACAGATAAAAAGTAAAGAAAAGATTAACTCATGGGAAAATATGGATAAGAAGCTAATGGATAAATTTATTCCTATGAATTATACACAAACCCTATATAGAAGATTTCAAAATTTGAAGCAAAAAGGTCACAATATACAAGAGTATACTGATGAGTTTTAAAATATTTTCATTCACATAGATCATGATGAGACAAAAGATTATATAGATGCAAGGTATTTAAATGTTTTAAATATTTATATTCAAGATGAATTAAGCATTCATATAATACTTTACATGGAGGAAGGTTACTAGTTATATTTGAAGGCAGAAGAAAAACAATCTAGAAATAATTTTAAAAGGTCATCTATCAAGACAAGAAGAGGGAAATCCCATCCAATAAGGGTATGAGGTGGATTTAATAAAAATATATGTGGGTTCATTACCACTATAATAAAATCATCGTGTGGTGTATAAAATACAAGAAAATAGTACAAAAGGGTTTCAATACCAACAAACAGGAAAAGGATCTTAAAGAGGACAAATCTATTGTGGTGGTAGAGGATTATTTCTAGATCAACTTAGGTATTATGTTTATTATAGATGTTTATAATAAGGCCATAGAGTTTTTGAGTGTTTACACTATCAAGATCAAGAAAAGAGGCAAGAGGATCACCCAAGAGTGACTTTAGTTGAAGCTTAAATAAAAGAGAAAAATACTTAAGTTACAATAGTAGATATTGGAAAAAATAACATTATGAGAATAAAATTGATATCTCCAAGGAAATATCATGTGAAAAATAAATAAGGTGGTGATGCATGTCTATGAACATATATCTTTCAAACAAGGTGTTCTTCAGGAGGTAACATATGTAAAGTAATTTATAGATGGTGGTAGTTGTGATAATATGGTTTCTAAGGCCATGATTGAGAAACTAAGTTTTTATCATGAAAAAAATCCTAATTTTTATAGGATTTCATGGTTTAATAAAAGGATTGAAGTTACAAAAGATAAAAGGTGCTTATTCAATTTTTTTATAGATAAAATTTATAAGAATGAAATATGTTGTGATGTTATACTAATGGATGCATGTCATGTATTATTGGTAAGGCCATAAAAAATTTAAATAAAATTAATTCATGATGGACAAAATAACACATAATTTATATAAAGGTGGTATGAATGTATTTTTGTTACCTCTTAAAGAAGAAGGGCAGGGTGAAAGCATGTTGGCTGCAAAAGAATTTATCAAAGACATGAATATGACAGGTTGTTGTTATGCATTATTGGATTTTTATTTGTCTTGATATTATTCAAGTTAATTATTTAGTATCAAATTAAGATCATATCTTAGATGTGTAAGATATGGTGAGAGGACGATGGGGAATCATTCAACTAAACTATACTATGTAATAAATATAGGTGTAAGTAGAACAATTAACTAAGATCTTTAAAAATAAAATACAAAAGAGAGCATAAGATGATGTATAAGATGACACATATCATGAAGAAGAATTTTTTCAAGAGGAGCAATAAGAATAGATACCATCAATGGAAGATAGGATGGTTAGATCTTTAGAAGGAAGGAATGAAGTAATCAAGGTTTATGTTCCAGATAATGGAGGAAGTTTAAAACCATAAGAGTTGATAGATTGGATAGACATCATAGAGAATATTTTGAATAGATAAATATGAAATAAGACAAGACGTTAAAGTTTTCATGCGCGAAATTAAAGGGTCATGCAATGATTTGGTGGGATCACTAGTAGAAAGAAAGATAGATAAAAGGTAAAGAGAAGATCAACTCTTGGAAAAATATGGAGAATAATCTGAAAAAAAAATTTATTCCTATGAATTATGTACAAACCCTAGATACATAATATTTTAAAATTTTAGGCATAAGTATCATAATATATAAGAGTATACAAATGTGTTTTACAATATTTCTATAAACATGTAACATGATGAGATAAAATAATAAATGGCTACAGGGTATATAATGGTTTGAAGTTTCCTATTCAAGATTAATTAAGCATCCATATAATACTTTACATGGATGAGGCTTATTAGTTAGCTTTGAAGGAAGAAGAAAAACAAAATAGACAAAATTTTAGAAGATCATCTATTAGGATAAGAAGATGAGAATCCCTCTAATAATGGGAAAAGGTGGAATTAGTACAAGAAAAAGTGGACTAGAGGAGAATAATCACATGGTTAAAAAAGACAAGAAGATAATATACAATGGTTTTAAAACTAGAAAAGAGGAAGAGAATTTTAGAGAGGATGAAATTATGGTGGTGGTAGAGGATGGTTTCTAAATCAATGCAACTCTTATGTTTGTTACAGATATGGAGAAGAAGGCCATAGAGTGTTCTATTATTTAGACTAACAAGATCAATAAAGGAGGCAAGATTATTTCCCAAGAGTGAATTTAGTTCAAGATGAAATAAAATAGTAAAATATTGAAGTTGTACTAGTAGATATTGGAGAAAATATCATGATGAAAAGAACAATGATTGATCTAAAGAAAGAACATGTGAAGAGTAAAGAAGATGGTGATGAATGGATACAAATAAATATCTTTCAAACAAGGTGTATTGAAGGAGGTAATATTTGTAAGGTAATTCTAGATGGTGGTAGTTTTGAAAATATGGTTTCTATAGATATGATTAAGAAACTAGGTTTGAAGTGTGAAAAAACATCATACTCTTTATTTAATTTCATTGTTTAAGAAAAGAAATGAAGTTACAATAGATAAAAGGTGCTTAATCAAGTTTTCTATAGGTAAAACTTATAAGGATGAAATATGATGTGATGTTATATCAATTGATGCATACCATATATTATTAGGAAGACCATGGAAATTTAATAGAAAAATCATTTATGATGGAGTAAAGAACACATATAGTATCTTGAAAATTTGTATGAAGGTATGTTTGTTACCTTTTAAAGAAGAATGGAAGGCCGAAATTATGTTGACTACAAAAAATCTATCAAAGACATGAAGATGATAGGTTGTTCATACACATTAATAGAAAATAAAGAAGACACATAGGTGGTGCAAATACCAAAAAAGTTAGAAGTAGTGTTGAACGAATATGTAGATGCTAAACCTGATGATTTGCTAGATGGATTAACACCAAGAGATATATTAAAAATCATATTAATTTTATTCTAGGATCATCTCTACCCAATCAAGTAGCTTATAATATGAGTCCAATAGAACATCCATAATTGATTAATCAAGTTACTAAACTAGTGAGGAAGGGTGTAGTAAGGGAGTGCATGAGTCCTTGTGCAACACCAAAATTGTTAACTCCAAATAAATATGGAGGTTGGAGGATGTGTGTGGACAGTAGAGCAATTAATAAATTTAAAATCAATTATAGATTCCATATACCTCATTCAGATGATATGATGGATGTTCTTGTAGGAGCAAGGTAATTTACCAAGATTAATCTAAGGAGTGGTTAATATCATGTTTAAATTCATGAAGGATATTAGTTTAAAATAGAATTTAAAATTAGAGATAGTTAATATGAATGGATAGTGATGTCATTCAGATTATCTAATGCACTCAACACATTTATGAGGGTGATGAACATAGTGCTATGAGAATACAGTGGTAAGTTTGTGGTGGTTTATTTTGATCATATTTTAATATTTAATAAGAATAAATAAAATCACTTAAAAATTTTGAGTATAATATTAGAATTGTTAAGAAAAGAGAAGCTCTATGTGAATTTGAAGAAGTGTAGGTTTATGCAGAATAGTTTGGAATTTTTGGTATTTATAGTTTCAGCAAATGGAGTAAGAATGGATGAAGAAAAATTAAACAGAATTGATGAGTGGTCTATCCTAAATAGCATCACATAGGTAAGAATTTTTTATGGTTTAGAAATTTTTTACATAAAATTTATTAATAATTTTAGTAGTCTTGTTTCACCAATAAAAAATTGTATGAAAGGCAAAAAATTTACATGAATAAGGGAAACAACAAAAAACTTTGAGTTGTTTAAGAATAAAATTAGAGAAAAACCTATTTTGGCATTACTAAATTTTAGCAAAGTATTTTAGGTTGATTATGATGAATTATTTATGGAAATTGATGTCATGTTGATTCAAGAAGGGAAGTCGATAGCATATTTCAATGAGAAACTGAATTGGGTAAAAACAAAGTATTATATGTATGATGTTGAATTTTATGCCATTTTACAAGCATTAAGACAATGGAGACATTATCTGGTGCCCAAGTAATTTATCTTATTTACTAATCATGATGGTTTGAGATATGTGAACACTCAAATGAATTTAAATAGTAGGCATGAAAAATGAGTGTCTTTATTTGCACGGTTATACTTTTATGTAGAATAATAAATTAGGAAAACAAAATGAGGTAACTAATTCCTTGAGCAAGTGATTGAGGTTGTTAAGTGCTATGGTGAGTGAAGTAGATATATTTGAATTTATTAAAGAAGTATATGATACTAATCTACATTTTTTCAAGATAGTTGAGCAATAAATAGATCCATTGATAGGTGATACAAGTAATGTTTATTAAGATTACCTTATGTTGGATGGTTCTATCTTTAAATGGAAACAATTATATATTTCAATTCGGTCTCTAAGAGATATATTATAAGAGACTTTTAAAATTTTGGTCTAGATGGATATTTGGGTAAGATAAAGACAATAAATTTGAAGGAGGAGAAGTATTTTTGGCTAAAGATATAGACAAATGTGACAAAATATGCTACAATGTATAGGATATGTCAGGTTGTAAAGGGACATACACAAAATACATGGCTATACATGCCATTATCGGTTCTAAGAGGATCATGAAAATATTTGAGTATGTATTTTGTGTTGAGATTACCAAACACATAGAGAGGTAATGATTCAATTTTTATTGTTGTAAAAAAAAATTTAAGATATTTCAATTTATTGCATGTAATAAAACCAATTATGCCACTAGATTTATAGAACTATTTTTTAAAGATATTGTGAGTTTGCATGGTGTTCTAAAGACCATTACATTAGATATGGATATATAAAATTTAAGACATTTTTGGAGGAATTTTTCGAGGAATATGGAGACTACGCTACATTAGTAGTGCATACCATCTCCAAACATATGGACAAACATAATTTATAAATAAGAGCTTGTAAAATTTATTGAGATGCATAGCTAGAGAGAAGCCCAAGCAAGAGGACTTGGATTTACCATAATTTGAGTTTGCATATAATAGTTCATTGAAAAAATCAATAAGTAAATCAACATTTTATATTATTTTTGGTAAAAATATTATGATTTTCTTATATTTGGTATATTTATCAGTTTTAGAATGCATTAGTGACAATACAGAAGCATTTACAAGACATATACAATAGTTACGAGAAGCAAGAAGTAAATTCCAAGAAAGTAATGAGAAGTATAAAATAGTAAAAGATGTCAAGCGAAGGTCAAAAATATTTGAACAAGGAGATTTAGTGATGGTTTAATTGAAGAAAGAGAGATTTTTGAAAGGCACATATAACAAGTTGAAGTACAATAAAATTGGACCATGTAGAATTATGAATAAAATCAATGCCAATGCTTATAAGGTGAGTTTAGCATATAATTTCTATATCTCTCTAGTATTTAATTTTTTAGACGTATATGATTTACATGGAGAAGATGGTGATGGTGAATAATATGAATAAATAGATTGGCAACAATAGGTGCCAAAGAAGAATAAAGAAAAGATAGTGCAGGTTCTAGATAAAAAGATGGTAAACACAAGGCAAATAAGTTATGACATGTATTTACTATAGTGACAAGGATTAAAGAAAGAAGATAACACTTAGATAATAGAATGGGATCTAATGAAGATTGATAATAAAAAATGGTAACATTCCAATTAAAGCAACTCACATGAGCTAAGTTATTTTTAACGAGAGGAGAATGAAGCATAAAAAGAGGTTGAACTTCTAGAATCCATAACTTTTGATCTATATCTCCATTTGAGCCCATCCTCGTGCCAAAATAGTAGGATATAAAATTTCAATGCATCCATAACCTGAACCTCTAGTTATGGGACAATTTAAATATTTTTTATATGCCATACATGATCATCTGAGGGTCTAAAATTATAGCTTAATTTTATTTTAAGGTTTTTTTAAATTTATAAATTATATATTTTTCTAACTAGATGTAAAATTTAGTTGAAATTCATTCAATAGGTTAATTTTATAGTTTAGTTAATTTTTAGATATTTTTAGAGTTTTACATGCTTGCATGTGAAACTAACAAAAGATAGTAGTTGCTAAAAATAGTATATATTAAAAACATCAGGTCAAGTTTTATTTGTTTTTAGAGTTATAAATGTTATATGTCAAATCTAATTCTGATTTGAGGCTTATTTATGCTTTTTTTTTTTATTATTTGAATCATTTAATATGAATCAATACTAGTTATTATTTAGAATCTTGGCCTATTGAATTTTTATTTATATTGAGAGTATTCAAGTTCATTATGATTTATCTCAATTATGGGATGCCTTGGGTTGATGGCATTTATGGGAATCCCCCTCTTTATTTTTTGGGAATGAGGAGAAATGGAGTTTTGTTCTATTTTATATGGTGATGGAGTTTGGGTTGGTTAAAATTCTATTTTGGTTTTTTTGCTTCAAAGGAGGTGTTTCCAAGGAGATGGGTTTCACAGGCAAGGTGTTAAGGACCCAGCTGAGTAATATTTTTTGGGTTCTAACACAAGAAATTGTAGCGTCTATTTAAAAGGTGCTAGTGGATGATTTTTTAATAATTAGTATAAGGGTCAAGGACAATTCAAATTTGGCAATTTTATTTAAAAACAAGTTATTATTGGTAATATTAGATAAATCTCAAGTAAAATGATTAGTTTCTATTTTTTGTCTAGTCAAAAAGTCAGGGAAGATTTCTTACATAAATGGAAAAGGTGAAGAAATTCCCATTTATGGAGTTTTCGTTTTATGGGAAAGATGGTTTGGGTTTCATTTTGGTTTCTCTATTCATGGAAATAGAGGAGTGTTATGTTTCTTTGTTGAATTTTATTGAGGAAATATATAAATGGTGTTCAAGTGAAGTTCCATGCAGGTGAAGTGGTTAATGGTTCTCCCTATTCTATAATATTTTAAAGTTTACTTTCCTCTTCTATCCAAGTGGCATTTGGATTTGATGTAAGAAAAGAGGCCAAAATTTTGAAGCCCATAATTTTTTATTCATAGCTCCATTTGAGCCCATATTCATTCTAAAATGACCATATTTAACATTTAAATTTAGTTGTAACTGGATCTTATGATTATGAGATGTTTTTTTTAGATGCCATATATGACCGTTTGATGTTCCACAATTACAATTTAATATTATTTTTAGTTTTTTCAAAACATCAAAACTATATGTTTCTGTAACCAGACTTAAACTTTAATTAATGTCCATCTAATAGGTTAATTTTAGTGTTTATTTTTTTTAGATATTTTTAGATATATATGCACTTTCATGTATAAATTACTAAAAAATATAGCTACTAAAAATAGAAATTTGAGTTTTATTACTTTATAGAGTTCTAAATTTTACATGTCAAATCAAATTTTGAGTTGAAGATTATTTATGCATGGTTTCTAGTTATTTAAATTATTCAATATGAATTAATACATGTTATTATTTCATAAGTTTTTTCCTATTGTAATTGTATTATTCTAATAGTATCCAGGTTCATTATTTAGTATTAGAACAAGTTCAAATTTTCAAGGAGTAAAATATGGTGAGAGGATGATGAAGAA
This sequence comes from Torreya grandis, assembly GCA_037957365.1. Lineage (NCBI taxonomy): Eukaryota > Viridiplantae > Streptophyta > Pinopsida > Cupressales > Taxaceae > Torreya > Torreya grandis. The sequence goes on from JARHVA010004060.1 coordinate 133,606, forward strand.
TCGATCAGATGAACTAGACTATGCAAAAGATACAGAGGTAAGTAGAAAACTTAAATAATATCATTGTAAATGAAAAATAAAGGAAAGTAGAATATGATGTCGAGTATGACATAGATCATGATGAATAAATGCCATAAGTGGAGGAAAAACATGAACCACTAACCTAAATAGAAGACATGATGATTAGAGATTTATAAGGAAAGAATGAAAGAATCAAGGTTGATATTCTAGAGTATGGAGGAAGTTTAAAATCATAGGAGTTGATAGATTGGATGAACAAAATGCAGAATTTTTTTGAATGGAGAACTATGAGGGAAGACAAGAAGGTAAAGTTTTCATGTAATAAATTAAAAGGTCATGAAATAATTTGGTGGGATCACCAACAGAAATAAAGATTAAAAAAGGTAAAAACTAGATTAACTTATTGTTAAATATAGACAAGAAGATGAGGGAGAAATTTATTTCTATGAATTATCTACAAACCTTATACATAATATTATAAAATTTGAGGTAGAATGATCATAGTATGTAAGAGTATATAAATGAGTTTTACAATCTTTCGATATGAGTGGATCGTGATGAAATAAAAGAATAGATGGATGCAATGTATTTAAATGGTTTTAAAAAAATTATTAAATATGAATTAATCATGCATATAATACTTTACATGGAGGAAGCTTATCATTTATCTTTGAAGGAAGAATAAAAATAAAATAGGCATAATTTTAGAAGAACATCTACCAGGCTAATAATTTGACAAACCCCTCCAAGAAGGGGATGAGGTTGATTCAATAAAAATAGAGGTGAGTTAAAAACCACTAGAGGAGAATCATCATATGGTGTATAAAAATAAGATAATAGAAAAAGGTTTTAATACTATAAAAAAGGAAGTGGATTTCAAATATGATGAAGTTATAGTGGTGGTGGAGGATGGTTTTTAAATCAACGTAAGTTTTATATTTTTTACAAATGTGGATAAGAAGGCCATATATCATTTGAGTTTATTCACTACCAAGATTACAAAATGAGGTAAGATGATATCCCAAGAGTGAATTTAGATAAAGTTGAATTAGAAGCACAAAATACTAAAGTTATAGTAGAAGATATTAGCTAAAATCTCATGAAGAGAAAAATAATGATTATTCTTAGGAAAGAGCATGTGCAAAATAAATTAGCTGGTGATGTATGGCTATAAACAAATCTCTTGCAAACAAGGTGTACTTCATGAGGTAAGATAAGTAATGTAATTTATATATGGTAGTGGTTGTGAAAATATGGTTTCTAAGGACATGATTGAGAAACTATGTTTGCAATGTGAAAAACATCCTAATCCTTATCGGATTTCATTTCTTAATAAAGAGAATGAAGTTATAGTAGATAAAAAAATGTTTATTCAAGTTTTATATAGGTAAATATTACAATAATGAAAGATAGTGTGATGTTATACCAATAGATGCATGTCATGTATTATTGGGAAGGCCATGGTAGTTTGACATAAAATTAATTCATGATGGATCAAAGAAAACATATAGTTTATAGAAAGGTGGTATGAAGGTAGTTTTGATACTCTTAAAGATTAAGGGTAGGTTAAAAGCATGTTGACTAAAAAATAATTTATCAAAGATATGAAGATGACATGTTGTTATGTATTAGTAGTGAAGAAAGAAAACACAAAAGTGGTTCAAGTACTAGTAGAAGCAACAATAGTTTTGAAGTAATATGCATATGTTATACATGATGAGTTACTGAATGGTTTACCAATAAAGAGAGAGATTAAACATCATATTGATTTGATTCCAAGATTATCTTTATCCAAGCAAGAATCTTATAGGATGAGTCCAATAAAACATGGAAAATTAAATAAATAGATTATTAAATTGGCGAGGAATTGTGTAGTAAGATATATCATGAATCCATATACAACACCAGTATTTATAACTCCCAATAAATATGGAATGTGGAGTATGTGTTTAGATAGTAGATAAATTAATAAAATTACAATCAAGTACATGTTTCATATACCTTGTTTATATGATATGATGGATTTTCTTACAAGATCAAAAAAAAATACCAAGATTGATCTAAGGATTGGATACTATCATATTTGCTTTCATGAAGAAGATGAATGAAAAACAACATTTAAAACTAGAGATGATTTATATGAATGGATGGTGATGCCATTTGGATTATCTAATGTGACCAACACATTTATGAGGGTGATGAACATAGTGCAAGGAGAATACAGTGGTATGTTTATGGTGGTTTATTTTGATGATATTTTAATAGTTATTAAGGATTAAGAGGACAACTCACAATATTTGAGAATGGTATTGGAATTATTAATAAAATAAAAAACTATGAAAATTTGAAGAAGTGCAAATTTATGTAGAATAGTTTGGTATTTTTGGGATATTTGTAGTTTCAATAAATGGTGGTAGAATGGATAATGAAAAAGTAAAGGCTTTTATTGAGTGCCCTATCCTAAAGAGCATCACATAGGTAAGCAGTTTCCAAGGTTTATCAACTTTTTATATAAAGTTCATTAAAATTTTTAAAAGTCTTGTTGTAACAATAAAAAATTGTATGAGAAGAAAAGAATTTCATAGATAAGGGAAGCAATATAAATATTTGAGTTGTTGAAGAATAAAATTATAGAAAAACCTATTTTAGAATTACTAGATTTTAGAAAAGTGTTTAAATTTTATTATGATGCTTTGTTTGGGAGAATTGGTGTTATGTTGAGTCAAGAAGGGAAGCCAATAGAATATTTTGGTGAGAAATTAAATGAGGTAAGAACTGAATTATTCTACGTATAATGAAAAAATTTATGCTATTGTATGAGAATTAAGAAATTAGAAGCATTACCTAGTGCCTAATGAGTTTATTTTATTTACTAATCATGAGGATTTGAAGTATGTGAACACTCAAAATAATTAATAGATTTGTGGGATAATATAAGGTTAGTGGATGAATAATGGAGAAGGGAGATAATATAAAAATGACTATAAGGGATGATATTAGGATAGAATTAGAAGAGATAAATGAGATTTTATGAAATAGGAAAAATTAGTGTTGACTAATACTAATATTCGTACCAATAAATGAAGCGAGAAAATTTAGATGTATATATATAATTTTATGTTGAAGCACAAATCAAGAAAATATAATTAGGTCATTGATAATTTGAATAGATGAGTGGGGTTGATAACTACCATGGTGAGTGAAGTAGTTGTATTTGATTTTCTTAAAACTATATAATGTTGATCCATATTTTAGCAAAATAATTGAGAAATACATAAATTCATTGAAAAGTGATACAAGTAATGTTTATGAAGAGTATATTATGCAAGATGGTTATCTCTTCAAAGGGAAATAATTATGTATTCTAATTGGGTCTCTAAGAGACAATATAATAGGAGAATTACACATCATTGGTTTGGATGGGCATTTTGGTAAGACAAAGATAATAGCTTTGGTGGAGGGGAATTTGGTAAAAATTAAGAGATATGTGATAATATATGTTTCAATGTGTAATATATGTCAGGTGAGAAAAGGAAATGCATAAAATATAGGGTTATACATGCCATTACCAATTCCAAGAGCATCATGAACAGATTTGAGTATGGATTTTAAGTTGGGATTACCAACACATAGAAAGGTAATGATTCAAGCTTTGTTTTTGTATGTTTTATAAGATGATTCATTGTATTCCATGTAAGAAAACCATTTATGCCATTATATTTGTAGAACTAGTTTTTAAGAATATTTTGAGATGCATGGTGTTCCAAAAACAATTACATTACATAAGGATAAAAAATTTATAAGTCATTTTTGGTGTACCTTATGGAGGAATATGGGGGACAAACTACAATTTAGTAGTGTGTACCATCCCCAAAGTGATAGACAAATAGAAGTTGTAAACAGGAGCTTGGGAAATTTTTTCAGATGTATAGTTGGAGAGAAGCCCAAGCAATGGAACTTATCTTTACTACAAGTTAAGTTTGCATTTAATACTTCAATTAATAGATCAATATGAAAATCATCATTTTAGATTGTTTATACCATAAATATTATGATTGTTTTAGATTTGGTATAGTTATGAATTCTAGAACGAGTTAGTGATGATGTAGAAATGTTTGTAGAACATATATAGCAATTATAAAAAGAAGTAAGAAGAAGTTGTAGGAAAGTAATGAAAATTATAAAGTAGCAACATATGTCAGATAATGTAAAAAATATTTGAATAAGGATATTTAGTGAAGGTATACTTGAGGAAAGATATATTTTCTAAAGACACATATAACACGTTGAAGTTCAAGAAAATTGGACCATGCATAATTACGAAGAAAATCAATGACAATATTTATGAGGTGAATTTACCATAGAATTTTGATTTCTCTTCAATATTTTATGTCTCAAATTTATATTATTTCCTTTGAGAAGATGGTGAAGTTGAAGAAGATGAAGAAGTAGATTGGAAACAACAGGTGACAAATAAGAAGAAAGAAAATATAGTGCAAGTTCTAGATAAGAAGATAATAAACACAAGGCAAGGAAGTTATGATAGGTATTTAGTATAGTGGGAAGGATTAATAAAAGAGGATAACAGTTAGATTTAAAAATGGGTGTTGAATGAGATTGATAAGAATAAATGGCAATAATACAATCAAAGTAACTCGTAGGAGCTGAGTTTTTTTCAACCAGAGTGGAATGATCTAGAAAAAGAGGCTGAACGTTTGAAGGCCATAACTTTTGATCCATAGCTCCATTTGAGCTCATATTCATGCCAAAATGATCATCTTAGAAATTTCAATGCAACCATAAATAGACATTCAAGGTATAGGACATTTTTATATTTTTAAGAGATCATATGTAACCATCTGAGGGTCTAAAATTATAGTTTAATATTTTTTTATTTTTTTCTAAATGTAGAAATTATATATTTTTGAAACTAGGATTGAACTTTAGTTAATATTAGTTTGATAGGTTAATTTTAGTGGTTAGTTTATTTTTACATATTTTCATATCTTTGCATACTTACATGAAAAATGTACTAAAAATAATAGTTGCAAAATATATTAGGTCAAGCTTTATTTATTTTTAGAGTTTTGAATTTTACATGTCAACTCCAATTCTGAGTTGAGTCTTATTTATGCATGGTTTTTAATTATTTTAATTATTCAATATGAATCAATGTAGGTTATTTTTTATAAGTTTTACCTATTAAATTTTGATTATATTGATATTAGTTGAGTTCATTAGGATCATAGGTCTTTAGAGAGGATTTGGATAGTGAAGGCTCTAAATCAAGATTATGTGTGTAGATAGTATCCAACTTCACTTTGGATTCAATATAAAAGAGCTATGAAGAAGGTATTGGGGGATCACCTAAAAATTAAGGTGGTGTCAAGGTGTCTCTTAGCTATAATCTTAGGCAGTGTTAGCCTAATGGTAAACATTATCAACCATGAAGTATCTATTCTAGAGGTGGAGGATGTTATAGGTTAGGAGAGGCCAGTGAGTGATGTTGTAATATTGGATAATTAAGTTCAGAGATAAAATTGGGGTGGGGCTCAAGTCACTCTATTATAATGAGAGTGGGGTGGCTTTTGTAAGAGGTTTTTTGGTTGTGGTAAAGTTGGATTACAAAGATTTTGTAATTTTTTCTCTATAAATTTAAAAATATTATCTTTCGATTATAAACGGTAATAGTTACGTTATAAAAACATAGTTGGTTAATAATTATGTGAATTTTGTTATCAAATGCCTTGGTGGGTTTTTTTCATCAAGTCAGGGCTTTCTTTTTTAGATATATAGTTTTAATCAGGTAGGGGCCAATAATCCTTGAAATTTATGTATAAAAACACTATATATGATAGTATGTAATCATCTATTTTAATATAAATGCAATTACAAAAAGAAAAATGTAATGAAAGTCATTTTTTTGGTGTAGAATATTTCATTATATTAAGTATTGTAGTTAGTATTACATTATAATTCAAAGAATAAAAATGACTTTAAAATGGAAAAACCTTAAATCTATCACAAAGTTCATAAATTATGGTTTAGGGCATAGACCATAAGAATAAACAGGTTGTCTTGACCTTGTTATTGTATTACAATGTGTTCTAATTTGAATTGTGATGTCCTTTATTTTGGTAAGAAAATTTGTATTATGGAGGGGCAAAAAGGGATATATTTAATTATAATCAGGAGGTAGCAATTGTATTTACATTTTGCATCCACTGAGGGGACAAATAATTAATTAAGGTATAAATGCCTAGGGATTTATTTGTATCCCTAAAACCACTATAAATTAAAAAATTTATGGAGTTGGATGACTTATTCTCTAGGTGGTTTTTAAATTGAAGGAAACTACTTTTCATTTTCAAGGAATCTTTGGCAAAGCTCTTTTTTTGTTCATTGCTCAAAGTATGGTAATTGAATGACTTTCAATATAAATTGTTTCATGTCTAGTAATGTCAATCTAGATGATTCATCAATAGTATCACACATTTTTAGAAAGTTCAAAATTATGACAAGAAGATGATTAAAGAAAAAAATAGGTATTTAAAGTGATTGAAAAAATTAAATACATCATCTAGCAACTTTTTAGCATTATATATTAGTGTTTATTAATTTATTTTGAAAATATATTTACAAACAATCTACTACGACACTTTATTCACTTCAATATGAAGCCTAGATTCTACTACTTTGCTGACCTTTGGTCTAGATTTTGTAGCTTGTAATAAACAAGATAGGTATTTAAAGCAGTTTGTAATAAACAATTACATCAGTACATCATTAGGAATATTTTTTTTATCAACCACTAAAAGATAATGAATACTTATAAATGGTAAGTTTTGTAAGAAATTCTCAAATTTGTTAGACATAAAATTTATTAGAGAAGAATGATCTTTTAGGAGAGTATCTTAGTAGTATTTTGGAATGACTTGGTGGTCAAAAAGTAAGAGTTGACACTATACTCAGCCAAAGGCCTTCCAAAGCTTCACAAAAGACTCGATAATTTTTTTAAAAGGCACATTTTTATTAAAATTTATTAAAATTTGATGGATTTTTTCATTTCTATAACAAATTAATTTAATGGACATCTAGTATAAATATACTTTTCTTTTAAAATCTATTAATGAAATTTTTTAAAGCATACATACATTTAAGGCATGGAGTTGGGGACTTATACCTATGCTCTCATATGCTACATTAATGGTGTCTATATCAGTTATTGATGAGGTGGAAACAAAATTTAAGAATAAAAAGTCATATTACACATTTTACACTATCTTATTTCCCACTTTTCTCTTTGAGTACCAGACTTCCATAGAGACTTGGCACTAGCACCTCGTTCTCATACCATTATGTGAGTTGTTGGAACAAAATAAATAATCTATAAATTATTTAGTCCATTATTAGTAAAATTTTTAGATTTATGATATTTTTTATTATTATTCAAATATTAGTACATTTCATATGTTATTTTACTAATAGTATTATTTTAGGTCATTTTTATCATCCCTATGCACTCAACTTTTAGGTATGCCAAGAATAATTTTAAACATTTATAATTATCTTGATACACATTTATCAATATGTCAAATATTATATCAATATTATTGTTATTTTTAAAGTCATTTTGATTATGATATTTTTATTATTATTTAAGGTAAAAATAGGTTTTTTTAACCAGGGCATGACCTTGTAAGTGAAAAAATAGCTAAATAAAATAAAAATAGACATAGAACAATTAAAAAGTATAAATAAAAAAACTTCTCATACTAATATTCTTAATAACCACTTTTCCTTACACAAATATTAAGTAAGAAATAAATCTACTAAATATCTCTCACAAATTTTTCTTTGTTAGATCTAAGAAATATTATCATGAATTTTACACTCGATTTACCTTTTAATTGAGATAATATTATGATATTTATTTACATTACTCTCATGAGATAATTGAAATAAGCTATCCATGATAGAAGAGAACATACTAATATACTTTATAGGTTACATTTTGGTTTAACCCTATAAATCAATTTGAAAAATTGTTTTTATTTTCCTTTGCATTCTAGTTATTTAGTTGTTTTGTCCTAATAAAGTAATATTTTTATTTATAATTTTATATATAGATTGGTTAATATTTTTATTATATTTGAAGTGTATTACTATGAGTGGTGGATTACATGGATTTATTATTCTCATATGCATTTAATAATCAGATAAACATTTATATCAACTCCACTTGTCAGGTAATGTGGAGCTTTACCACGAGATAACCCCACTTTGGTAGTGGACAATTCAATTTATAATGCATTTCAATGAAATAATATTGAGTTCTATTTTTAATATGAGTTTGGTCCTTGGTTGTAAAAAGAAAATCAACATTTTTTTTTTGGAAAATAAGAGACTCATTTCTTTGGTAGTAATTTTGAATAGTTGATGGAGAGGTGGTATCGAAGTTAAATTTCCACTTGTTTTTTCATTATATTTATCTTATGTTACATTTTCATTAAATATGACATATTTTTTTAATGATTATTGAATTTTTATCGGTTTATATAATTTGAAAATTTTGATATCTTTTTATATTTAATAAAAATGTATTTTTATTTTCTATCATCCAATTTCTTCTTTTGTTTTTCAGAACTATACAAAAATTAATCCCAACTAAAAAATCTTAAAAATTTTAATATTAGGATTTTTCTTACTCCATTTCTCTTGAGTCATTTTATAAACATATTTTATGTGACATATATTTAATAAATAAATAACACATACTATAGTTTCAGCCAATAACTCATTTGACAATCCTTTAGCCTTTAGCATGATTTTATGCATTTCTCGAATGATTTTATTTTTCTTTATGTGACACTATTCTATTATGGTATATACTGGTAGTAGATTGTTTCTTGATTTTAATTTATTTTCAAAAGATTAAAAGTTAATTTGGCATGTATTCACCCTCTCTAATAATTATAAAAAACTTTACATTCAATGTCCAATCTATTTTTAAATTAGAGCTTTAAATTGCTTGAACAAATGCCTCATATTTATGTTTTAAGAAGTAAATACAAGATTTTATGTTGAAATCATCTATGAATGATATGAAATATTAAATTTTGATAATAAATAGGGTTTAAATGGGACCACATAAATGTAAATGAATCAACTCAAGTGGATATCTTGCTCTCCACGATTTTCTAGAGCGAAATATTTCCTATACTACTTTTTCAAAATGAATCTGTCACAAATTAAATTAGATTATTCAATCAAAGGTTATCTTTTTACCATTTGATTTATATACAACATATTCATGTCACTAAAAATCAAGTAACCAAAGCTAATATATCATAAACTAGATTGATCTAATGTGAGTTTTGAATGCAATTGACAATCCATTTTGCATTCCTAATAGGAACATTTTTTTCTTTGTCATTTTAATAGTTGCAATTTTTTTTAGTGCTACAATTTACAGAAAAAATAATGTATACTTCATTTTCAAAACTAAACCCTATATCTTTTTAAAACATGTTGTTAAATACTACTAATATTATGTTGGTTTAATCCATGGATGTAATATACATCATGAATTTGTTTCTTATCACTTTAATTGGTACGAATGGAGATATATCATTTATCTTGATTGGTAATTTATAGTTTTATTTTCACTTCAAATTCTATAGTTTCATATATATATATATATATATATATATATATATATATATATCCACTCATATGATCTCTTCATTTCTAGTTTCTTTTTCTTTAGTGAAGTGTTCAATTAGTTTATCTATAGCATACCATTTTTTCCTACATAGACTTACAAGATACCTAATTCTTTTAAAATAATAACATTGGACATTAGATGTATCATACTTTTTTTAAGACCTCCCATATGAAGTGTTTTTGCTCCTTCTTCTATGAGATTTTGAATAAACATGGCTTCCTAATTCAAAACTACTATTAGTTATTCCTCTTCCAAATTTTCTTCCACTTTTATTATTGGCTCTTCTCTTTCTAACTCTAAGTGTATCTTAAGATTTAAAATCTTGCTCAAGAGAAGAGATAGTTATTCTATTCAATATTTGATCATAGATTTGTGAGGAACTGATAAGTTCATCAAAGATCATTTTTTTTAAATCCTTATATTCTTCTATTGCTATCATAATATGATCAAATCTAGCATGAATACTTTTAAATACCTTTTCTATTATTATTTGGTCATCTAATGTATCTCTATTATATTTAATTTAACTGATTAAACTTATACTACAAGAAAAGAAATCATTTATGAATTCAGATTCCTTCATTTATTTATTTTTAAATTGTATCCTTAGTATTTATAATTTAACTTGTTTTATCTTATTTATGCTCTCATATACATTTGATAAAATCTACTGTGCTTCTATAGATCTAGTCACTACTACTATTCATGGTAAAATGGAGTTTTCCATTTCTATTTGCATGAGCATAGAGCAATGGCATCTTTCATTTTATTCTTTTTCAACAATTTCTTATTGTCTAAGTACATTATATGAATTTTGATTAGTAGATTAAAAAACCAATTTTCAACAAGCTCCCATATATCTGTGTGTGTGTGTGTGTGTGTGTGTGTGTGTGTGTGTGTGTGTGTGTGTGTGTATTTATCATATATATAATACACACACACACACACACACACACACACACACACACACACACACACACACACACACACACACACACACACACACACACACACACATATATATATACATATATATACATATATATATATATATATGTATGTATATATGTATATATGTATATGTATATACATGTATATGTATATCTACATGTATATGTATATATACATGTATATGTATATATACATGTATATACATATATACATCTATATATATATATATATATATATATATATATATATATATACATATATATATATATATATATATACATATATATATATATATATATATATACATATATATATATATATATATATACATATATATATATACACATATATATATATACATATATATATACATATACATATATATATATATATATACATATATATATATATATATACATATATATATATACATATATATATATATATATATATATATATATACATATACATATATATATATACATACATATATATATATATACATATATATATATATATATATATATGTATATGTATGTATGTGTGTGTGTGTGTGTGTGTGTGTGTGTGTGTGTGTGTGTATGTATGTGTGTGTGTGTGTGTGTGTGTGTGTATGTATGTATACATATATGTCTGTCTGTGTGTGTGTGTGTGTGTGTGTGTGTGTGTGTGTGTGTGTGTGTGTGTGTGTATTCAAAAAATTATATTTTTTACCATCCAATATTTTTATTTATGTCCATCACCAAAACCACCTAAAACACCTAAACATAATTCTAATATCAATTTTTTGGAAGTATAAGGTGTATACTATATTTTTTATTGCCATTTTTATCTCTACTATGTTCTTCTCTTCTATATCATTGATGTTATGTTTTCTTCTTTTATGACTATGTTCTACTTTTATATTAAACTACTTTGATATGCTCTTCTATCTTCTATGTTCTAATTTCCTTTACTATATTGAATAGTAAAATGTAAATAAACCTTCTCAAAAAATTTAGAATGCACCATTTTGTAGCTGTTTGAAGAAACCAAAAATTGAATAAAATTCATTTGTTGCTTCATTAAGCAGAAGACTTCCATGATGATTCAACAACATTTTACAGCACTCTAAAAATAACATTATATTATATTAGCTTGTTGGATATGTATGGATTAAGTGTAATTATTAAATACTTTGTAATTATAATTATTTTTATATACCTTTGCTAATATGTAAATATTGAATCAATATTATTATGTTTTGGTTATTTTCCAAGTCATTTTAACTATAACATCCCTTTGTATTACTCTCATGAGATAAATAAGTTAATATAGGCATAACTTTATGAATTTATTAGATAAATTATTTTCATTTTTTATTATTTTATTTTTTAGATGTTGCTCCCATCATGAAGTACTATTTTTGTATAGTGCATTGTCAACTGTTATTATATTTTGATGTATATCTTTATGAGTGGTTAATTATTGATGCATAAAAAATAGTTCAATATTCCAAAGGTCATAACTTTTCACTTATAGTTTTTTTTTAACGTAGAGTTGTTTTTTTTAAAAATTAGAGGTCACACGTGATCATTACAAAGTTTAAAATTACCGTCTAATAATATTTTTAATAATTTTCTATTTTTAAAAATTGTATATTATTAGAACCAGATCTCAACATTAGTTAAATTTCATCCAATAGGTTAATTTTTGTTTTTAGAGTATATTGGGAGATTTTTAGAGCTGTATGTACTTGCATGTAAAACTTACTAAAAATAATAGTTGCTAAAAATAAAAGTTTTTTTTTTAGATTTTAGGTTATTTTTGAATTTTTGCATGTCAACTCTAATTTTGAGTAGAAGATTATTTAAACATGGTTTGGGTTTTTAATTATTTCAAGTCACTCAATATGAATCAATACAACTTATAAATTTTTAGAAGCTTTGTCTATTAATAATTTATTATCTTGATAATTTTTTGGGTTGTATCAGAGCAAGTTTAAATCTTGGAGGAGTAAGGCACAAAGAGAGGATGAGGAGGTATTACATAGATAAACTAGAATATATAATAGTTATAGAAGTAAGTATAATAATTAACTAGTGTTATTACCAAACAAAGAAGAAGACAAGGTGGTGATGAGGAGGATAGATCATGATAAACAAATTCAAAAAAATGAAGAATAGCAAGATCATCCACCATCAATGGAAGAGAGGATGGTTCAAGATTATGAAGGCAGTTTAAAATAAGAGGAGTTGATAGATTGGATGAATAGCATAGAAAAGTTATTCAAATGGAAGACTATGAGAGAAGATAAGAAGGTAAAGTTTGCATGCATGAAATTAAAAGGTCATGCAATGATTTGGTGGGATCACATGTAAAAGAGAGATAGAGAAAAGGTAAATATAAAATTAATTTGTGAAAAAATATGGAGAAGAAATCAAGGGATAAATTTCTTCCTATAGATTATGCACAAACCCTATTCATAAGATTTCAAAATTTGAGGCAAAAATACCATAATATACAAGAGTATACAAATGAATTTTATAATCATTTCATATGAGTAGAGCATGATGAAACAGAAGAGAAGATGGTTGAAAGGTATGTAAATGGTTTTAAATTTACTATTCAAGATGAATTAAGCATGCATAAAATACTTTGCATGGAGGAGGATTATTAATTAGCTTTGAAGGAAGAAGAAAAACAAAGTAGATAGAATTTTAGAAGAACATATCTTGGTCTAAGAAGAGGCAAATTGCCTCCAATAAGGGGATGAGGTGGCTTTAATAGCACCAGAGGTGGGCCTAATGCTAATAGAGGTGAATCATCATGTAGTGTATAAAGGCAAAATGATAATAGGCAAGGGTTTTAATACCAATAAATAGGAAGAAGATTTCAAAGAGGATGAATGTATGGTGGTGCTAAAGGATGGGTTTTGAATACATACATATCTTATATTTATTATAGATGTGAATAAAAAAGACACAGAGAATTTGAGTGTCCACACTATCAAGATCAAGAAAGGAGGCAAGAAGATTGCCCAAGAGTGAATCTAGTTGAGGCTGAGATAAAAGAGAAAAATATTGTAGTTGTACCTGTAAATGTTAAATATAATCTCATGATGAGAAGAACAATAATCACTCCAAGGAAGGAACAAGTGCATAATAAAGAAGGTGGTGATGGATGGTTGTGATTAAATATTTTTTGAATAAGATGTACTTTGGGTGGAAAGGTATGCAAAATAATTATAAATGGTGGTAGTTGTGAAAATATGGTTTCTAAATAAATGATAGAAAAACTAAATTTACAATGTGAAAATCATCATAATCCTTATCGTATTTCATGGTTTAATAAAAGGAATGAGGTTACAGTAGATAAAATTTGGTTAATCAATTTTTCTATAGAAAAAACATATAATGATGAAATACGATGTGATATTATTCTAATGGATGCATGTCATTTATTATTGGGGAGACCATGGAAATTTGACAAGAAAGTAATTCATGATAGAGAAAAAACATGTACACTTTTTGGAAAGGTGGTACAAAGGTAGTTTTGTTACCTCTTAAAGAGGAAGTGAAAATAAATAGCATGCTCTCTACTAGATAATTTATCCTAAATATGAAGGTATCAAGTTGTTTCTATGTATTAGAATCAAAGAATAAATATACAAAAATAGTGTAAATACCAAAAAAAGTAGAAACAATATTGAAATAATATGCATATGTTATGCCTGATGAGTTACCAGATGGTTTGCCATCAAAGAGAGATATTCAGCATCACAATGATTTGATTCTAGGATTATTTCTACTCAATCAAGTATCTTACAAGATGAGTCCAATAAAACACATAGAATTAAATAAAAAGGGCACTGAATTGTTAAAAAAAAGTTGATAAGGAAGATTATAAGTCCATGTGCAACACCAACATTGCTAACTCTAAATAAAGATAGAGGATGAAGAATGTGTGTGGATATTAGATCAATTAATAAAATTACAATCAAGTATATGTTTCCTATACCTCGTGTAGCTGATTTGATGGATGTGCTTGCAGGAGAAAAATATTTTAATAAGATTGATTCAAGGAGTAGTTATTGTCATATTTGAATTTATGAAGGAGATGAGTGGAAAACTACATTTAAGACTAGATATGGTTTATATGAGAGGATGGTGATGCCCTTTAGATTATCTAACGCATTTACCACATTTATAAGGATGATGAATACAGTGCTATGAGAATATATTGGTAATTTTGTGGTTATTTATTTTGATGATATTTTGATATTCAATAATACTAAAGAAAAGTTACAATATTTGAGAATGGTATCAGATTTGTTATGAAAGGATAATTTGTATGCAAATTAAAAAAATAAAAGGTTTATGCAAAATAGTTTGGTATTTTTGGGATCTATAATTTTAAAAGATGGTGTGAAAATGGATGAATAAAAGACAAAATCAATTATTGAGTGGTCTATTATAAAAACCATTACAGAGGTAATAATATTCCATGGATTAGTAATTTTTACAGAATATTTACTAAGAATTTTAGCAATATTATAGAATCAATAACAAATTGCGTGAGAGGGAAGGAATTTGCATGGACTAGAGCAACCATAGAAAGCATTAAATTTTTGGAGAAGAATATTATAGAAAGACCAATTTTTTTATTATTATCAAATTTTAATAAAGTGTTTGAGGTTGATTGTGATGCTTCATTTGTGAGAATTGGTGTTGTGCTGGGTCAAAAAAGAAAGTCAATAGTATAGTTTAGTGAAAAATTAAATGAGGTAAGAACAAAGTATTCTACTTATGATGTTGAACTTTAAATAATTGTACAAGCATTAAAACATTTAGAGACATTACCTAGTACCTAAGGAGCTTATCCTATTTATAGATCATGAGGCTTTGAAGTAAGTGAATACACAAAAAAAAATGAATAATAGGCATACAAAGTGGGTTTCTTTCTTGTGGGGGTATTATTTTGTGTTGAGACATAAATTTGGAAAACAAAATTAGGTAGATGATGCACTAAGTAGGAGAGTAGCATTATCAGCTACTATGGTGAGTGAAATAGTTATATTTGAAGCTATCAAAGAATTATATGATATTAATTCATATTTTATCAAGGTAGTTGAGCAGTATGAGAATCCATTAAGTGAGACAAATACTATTCATGATGAATATATTATACAATAAGGTTATCTTTTTTAAGAGAAATAATTATTCATTCTAGTTGGGTCTCTATAAGACATTATAATAAGAGAATTACATAGTGGAAATTCGGATAGACATTTTGGTAAGATGAAGATAATAGCTTTGATGGAGGAAAATTATTTTTGACCAAAGTTGAAGAGAGATGTGACAAAAATATGTCTCAAGGTGCAAGATATGTTAGGTGGCTAAATTACATGCACAAAATAATAGACTATACATGCCATTACCGATTCCAGGAGGACCATGGATAGATTTGAGTATACATTTTTCATTATAATTAACAAACACACAGAGAGGTAATGATTCAATTTTTATTGTTATAGACAGATTTTATAAAATTGTCCATTTCATTAAATGTAAGAAAATGAATGATGCCACTAGAGTTGAAAAATTATTTTTTAAGGATATTGTGAGATTGTATGGTGTTGTAAAAACTATTACTTCAGATAGGGACACAAAATTTCTAAGTCATTTTTGGAGGACTTTATGGAAGAAAATGGGTACTAAGCTACAATTCAGTAGTGCATATCACTCACAAATAGAGGGAAAGATATAAATTATGAATAAGATCTTACGAAATTTATTGAGATGCATAGTGGGAGAGAAGCCCAAATAATGGAACTTGGATTTACCACAAGCTAAGTTTGCATATAATAGTTTAGTGAATAGATCAACAAAAAAATCACCATTTAAAATTTGTTATAAGATAAATCCTATGGGTATTTTATATTTGGTACAATTACCAATTGCATATAGAGTTAGTGATGATGTAGAAGCATTTGTAGAGCATATGTAGCAATCGCAAGGAGTAAGAAGAAAGTTTCAAAAAAGTAATGAAAAATATAAAGAATCAGTAGATGTCATAATAGGATCTAAGGTATTTGAAGGAGAGTTAGTAATGGTTTATTTGAGGAAAGAAATATTTTTAAAAGGCGCGTACAAGAATTTGATGTACAAGAAAATTAGACCATGTAGAATTGTGAAGAAAACCAATGATAATGCTTATAAGGTCAATTTACCAAAAAAATGATATCTCTCCAGTATTTAATGTTTCATATTTATATAAATTTCATGGAGAATATGGTGAAGGTGACGAAGATGAAGACATAAATTGGTAGTAGCAGGTTTCAATGAAGAAGGAAAAGATAGTGCAGGTTTTTTATATGAAGGTAGTGAGCACAAGGAAAAGGAATTATAATAGGTATTTAATATAATGGGAACAATTGTAACAAGAAGATAACATTTGGATTAAAAAATAGGATCTAAATAATATTAATAAATAAAAAATGCAATAGTATAATCAGGGAAACTCGTAAGAGCTGAGTTGTTTTCAACCAGAGGAGAATAATGCAAAAAAAAAAAAAAAAAAAGTCATTCTTCTAGAGGCCATAATTTTTGATCTGTAGCTCTATTTGAGCTTATAGTTATTTTTTATATTTTTTGGAGGCCATACATGATCATCTAAGGGTCCAAATTTACTATTTAATGATTTCAAAAAATTCTATTTTTAAAAATTCTATATTTTTAGAACCAAACGTCAACTTTAGTTGAATTTCCTTCAATAAGATAATTTTAGTTTTTAGAGTATTTTAAAATATTTTTAGAGCTGCATGCACTTGCATGTGAAGATTACTAAGAATAACAACGCTTAATTATAAAAGTTGTTTTTGTAGATTTTAGTATTTTTTTTAATTTTTGAATGTCAACTCTAATTCTGAGTTAAGGTTTTTTTAAGCATGGTTTGGGTCTGTAATTATTTCAATTCATTCAATATGAATCAACACAAGTTATAATTTTTTAGAAGCTTTGCATATTGATAATTTATTGTCTTGATAGTTTTTGAGTTTTTTAATTACAAAGATGTGTTTTTGCATATTTATTTAATAATCAAATAATTTAACATTTATATTAATTTCACTTGTACATGTTGACCATTGAAAATTTAATTTAGAGTTTTATAATGAAATAACCATTGTGTTTTATGTGGGGGACTTAATTCAAGATGTGGTTTAATAAAATGTGTAATAAAACAATATAGTTATAAAAATAAAATTTAAAAAATATATATATAAAGTAGAATATTTATAATTTTAGAAAGTGAATTTTTAATAAGTGTCGTTAATCTAAAAAATAATAATCCATGCTATCTTATTTTTGAAATTTTAGATTTTTTTAAAAATATCATGAGAGATGTTACATTCAAGTAAAATTAAAAGAATTACGGGTATTTTTTCTATCAGAGTCATTTAGGGTTCATAAATAACTTCTCCCTTTCAACATGTTCAAAGAGTATGCCTAATCAAAAGATAAGCAATCATTGAACCATGCATGTATTGGTTAAGTAAACTAACAACACTAAAACCTTATAGCTTATACAAAAATAGTAGTAAAAAACAAAACTAACATAATTCCAATCAAAACTAGAATTAAAAGCACGCCTCACTACTGGAAATAGAAATGAAGAATAATCCAATAACCAACCAAAAAAAATAAAAATAATAATAAAATCTAAACTTTTTATTTGAATATAATTGATATAAATTTATAACTAACATATTGCAAAACAAATAAAAATAAAAAATTATTAAATTAAACGAAGCTTTTAAATTTTTTCAACAATATTCAATGAATTTTTCAAGCAGGGCCTTTCATAAAACCCCATTTTTAATACCTAGTCTCTTAATCGACCCCTAAACCCTAGAGTCCACATTCGTGCTCAGACATTTGATAATAACCAATAAACTAAAACACTTACAATTCATTGTAAGTATGCATATCCATAATATATGGAATACCGCATAACTAGGTGGTGACTGGATATCCGATTCCATGACGTGTAGTAGGAAATAGAATAAACATCACATTGGCCAAAAATCCAATCCCAATAGGTAGAGCACGCAGTGCCTGCTTTGCATCGTCCCCCTGAATAGGCCAAAAGCACCTCGCCACATTCTCATCAAACAAAGTAATCATAATAAAAACCAACACAAAGATAATTGCATGCACAAAATCCATAGGCTAAACCTATATTGGCCAGAATCAGGCACCACTACATTATCGTATTAAAATGTCCACAAGTCTCTCGGAGTTGCCAAGCCATAGTAAATTTTTCCATCTGAACCCTTAAAACTATCAGTGAAAGAGACCATAAAACAAGAAACACCAAAACCAATGAGGAGGCATGTGGTCATATAGCGTGTGATGACATTCCCCATTGTTGGAGAAAATGGGGATCAAGATTTGAAAGGCCAGGATGGTGCCTGTGGGTATAAGATTGGCAAGATTGGCTGAGTATGAAAAGGCTATCTTAGTCACTATTTTCTTCAAGGCATTATCTATGTTGTCGATAAAAGGCTCTGAGCATTGCTGCTGCTAGGTGCCTCCATTTGGAATTTCTAATTTTTTTCTGTTGCTGCCAATATGGCAACATCTTGTTGTTTTTGTTGGTCGATGGCCTCCCCCATTCTACTAATCGTTCCTTCTGCCATGGGTGACCCTCCCAGCATTTTTTTATGGCTTGTGTTTCAGCTGTAGGATGATGGTGGGTTAAAGATGTGCTTATGCCTCACTTTATACATGCTCTTTGGCTTGATAAGAGAAGTTTGTTCACAAGATTCTTGAACTTTTGTGTTTTCATTTTTATTTATAATAAGTTGATTTGATTTCAGTTTCCGTTTTCTTGTCAACTTTTGTTGATTCATTTTAGATTTAATTGTAAAAAAAACTTAATTACCCCCATTCAGGGTGAGCGTGGTTACCTTGTGTATTTCATTAGTATAATTATTGTTATTTGGAGGTTTATGATGTAGTTGTGATGTTTGTATACTTTTATTTAATAATTTATATATAATTATTTTGTGAGGTTCAATGTAATTGATATTGGGTGGAGATTTATAATATATTTGTGTGGTTTGTATATCTCTACTTATAATTTATTTATATAATAAATTTAAATATAATTATTTTACATAAATTTTATTTCACTTTATGTAAGATTTAATATAGATAGTATTGTTTAAATATTTATGATACAATTGTGTATTTTGTATGTCTCTATTTATCTTGTAGTTATTATAAATATATTATTTTATATATATGAATGATGGTAAATTTACAATTTTATTTTAGTTTTAATTAAGATAATAATAATGTTGTAATTTATTTATATTCTAAATTTATATTATAAAATTGATAGTATAATAATTGATTTCTAATTATTTTGAACTTGTTGATTTTATGTGATTAAATTGAATATTAAAAAATTAATAATTAATAATATTTTAAATTAGTTTTGATTAATGAGATAAGTGATTTCATTTATTTCAATTTCTAAAATTGAAAGTGAAAGTTAAGGGAAAAAATGAAATGAAATTATGAAATAAAAAATTATACTGATAATTTTTAAAGAAACCAACTATATATTAAATTATCTTTAATAAATAAAGTTATACATATTTAATTTCATTATAAACAATTTTAAAGAAATATTTGATCAAAAAAAATTTTGAAGAATTGGTTAACCCAAAGCTTGAAAACAATTTTGGATAGGTCAAAATATTTGGGATGATTAAAGTTGTAACAACACAAATGTATCACTCACTGCATAGAGGGATATGCATGAGATATGCATGTAATCATTTGCTTATCTTTAGTGTTATAATATGTAAGTTTTTTTTTTTTCCAAATTTATAAGAAAATGCAATTAGAGTATATAAATTTAAAATCCTATGTGTGGGACAAGCATGTAATCATTTTGTTATCTTCAGTTCTACAATATGCACTTATTGGTTTTTCTAAATTTATAAGCAAATGCAATTAGAGTATATAAATTTAAACTTAACAAGCCTTTCCAAGGTCTTTAAATTAAAATAGAAGTTTTTTATTTATTTATTTTATTAATTGAAAAGTATTTTAAATTTTATTAAGTTATTGTAATTTTTGAATTTTGATTAATATAATTTTCAAAATGTAATTTCATAACATTAATTAATATATAAATAAGGAAAATGTACTGAAACTACACAGAGGCCTCATAAATATATAACTTATTTAATTTTGTAACATGAGATTCCCTAACATCATTATTTGTGTTTGATGTCTTTAATTGAAAGAAATTTTAATTGTAAATTGATTTATTTTATTTTATTTTTTAAAAATCTAATTACTATAAATAATTATTAAACATTTTATATAATCTATTATGATTAAATTTTATAAAATATTAATAAATATAAATTATATTAATATAATACTTTTATAATAATTATTATTCCTTTTTATTTTAAAATTGATTTTTCCACAAAATCACAAATATTAAACTTCATGTGATAATTAATCCCTCCCCGTAAAAAACTATGTCCATTCACCCAAAAATAATACATCTCCTAACATATACCATAATATAACATCATACTCATGTCAACCTAATCCATATAACATAAAAACCTTTTTTGTCCATGTATTTTCATCGGAAGCTCCGTCAGTAGACACCACATCAGATGAAAGTACTGGCACACTAATATCATGTTCCTTTCTTGAGGTACCTTTTTTCGCTCCCAATTTGAAAAGCATTTTTACTAAAATTCATTTCCACACCATTTTCGAAGACATTATAGACGTTGAAACCCTAATTACACTCCTTAGTCTTCGAACAAGATTCTAATCGTCATTGTTATCACAATAAATAAATTTAAAAACACGTTGTATTTTTCAGAAAACATATTTTTGTATGGTGGGGTGTTGTGTGGAACAAAAACAAGAAATTTGTCTTGATATATTGCAACACGTGCATGCATTTTATATCTGCAACACTTATCTCCCTTGCATCTCTACCATTTCTCGTACTAGCTTTCTCTCTAATGATATAATTTAGTGAAGAGAGGATGATGTGGATTCTAGTTTCAATTTGTATTGGAATGAGGGGTGTCGTTAAGAATATATAAATGCAAAGATATAAATTATTTTCTAAGACAAATCTTTATATATGTAATAATTAATTGTTAAAATTTAATAAAAATATATGGACTTGTTACAATTAATTTCTTTATGAAAAGGAGTTTATAAATTAGATTTGCAATGTTTATTAAAAAAAAATATGTAAATATAATAATATTTAAATATATATTCATAGTCTAAATAATATTATATAATAAATGGTTAAGATTTGATTTAATATAATATTAAGTTCATATAAAATATAAATAGTTTGTCAACACATGGTTTTAATATATGTAATAAAGTTTAATACATGTAATATTATATAAAATAGTTAATAAGATTTCATTATATAAATGTAGATAAATTGTATTCAACATTTGTTTAAACATCCTAAATATCCATTTAAAGATTATATATACTAAAATTACTTCCAAACTGCATGGATGGTATATAAGAATTAAAAATACTAATATTTTTGTTTCCTTAAATTAATTATACCAAATTTTTTACTTATAAAATGCATGTATGAAATATAAGAATTAAATATACTAATATTTTTGGTTTTTTTACCATCCTAAATAGTAGTTTGAAACTGATTATCACAGTGTGTTTTTTTCTTAAACATTTTTGAATGTTAAGTATTATGTGGAAAATAATAACAATTTTTTTTATTTGATTGTAACAAGATTATGGATTTTAAATTAAAATAGAAGTTTGTCATTGAAAAATAGGTCTTTCAAATATAATTTTGTTAGTAGACATTTGATAATATCATTTTAATCTATCTTTGACATATTTCATTTGTGTGTACATATTTAAATCTTGTTTATATTCTATCTTATCTATTTAAATATCTATAAAATTGGCCTTCCTAATTTAACATCTTTCATGTACATTTCACATGTTAGTTGTGAATGGAAATTAACCAAACAATCATCTTTATATACAAAACAAGCATAAGGAAACTTTTCTTATTATGTTCATAAAAAATGACTTACATAATAATTTTTCCTATAATTGGTTAGGAATATAACAATACATAGATCATAAAGATTGAATCTTACCAAAGTAAAAATTTATAAAGCATAAAAATAAATATAATAGTTAAAATTTGGGAAGAAAATAAAGAGTTGAAATATTCTGAATTTGACTTTAGTGTAAATAATTATGTTGATTGTTTTATATTGTATATGTGTATTATAGATAGGTTGGTAAGATATGTGACTATGTTTTATGATGTGATATTATTCATATCGTATTTATATGTATTGGGCATTGTTTAAACACTTCTCACATATGCAAGCACGTGTTCACACATAATTTTTCATATTCCATAATTTAAATAATTATAAATGTCATGCATGGGGAATAATATTAGTTTAAATGATTGATTAATATCAACATGAAAACATATTTTTTGTCATTAGGTTGAATGAGAGTTGCCTAAAAAAATTAAATTTCCTTTTTTGTCTTTGGATTGAATAAAAAGTTTCTTTATATATATATATATATATATATATATATATATATATATATATATATATATATATATATATGTAGATAGATTATATTCAAGATTTATTTAAACATCCTAAATATCCATCTAAAGATTATATATACTAAAATTATTACTTCAAAAATGCATGATGGCATATAAGAACTAAATATACTATATTTTTGGTTTTTTGACCATCCTAAATAGTCGATTGAAATTTATTAGTACATTGTGTTTTTTTAAAAGACATTTTTTAATGTTAAGCGTCATGTGAAAAATAATAACAATTTTTTTTATTTGATTGTAACAAGATTATGGATTTTAAATTAAAATAGGAGTTTGTCATTGAAAAATAGGTCTTTCAAAAAAAAAATTGTATGTTTAGATTATAATTTTAGTAGTAGACATTTGATAATATCATTTTGATCTATCTTTGACATATTTCATATGTGTTTACATATTTAAATCTTGTTTATATTTTATCCTATTTATTTATATATCTATAAAATTGGCCTTCCTAATTTAGCATCTTTCATGTACATTTCACATGTTTGATGTGAATGGAAATTAACCAAAGAGTTGTCTTTATATACAAAACAAGCATAAGGAAAATTTTCCTATTATGTTCATAAAAAATGACTTACATAATAAGTTTTCCCATAATTGGTTAGGAATATAACAATACATAGATCATAAGGCTTGAATCTTACCAAAGTAAAAAAATTATATAGCATAAAAATAAATATAATAGTTAACATTTGGGAAGAGTTTAAAGAGTTGAAATATTTTGAATTTGGCATTAGTGGAAGTAATTATGTCGATTGTTTTATATTGTATATGTGTATTGTAAATAGGTTGGTAAGATATGTGACTATGTTTTATGATGTGATATTATTCATATCGTATTGATATGTATTGGACATTGTTTAAACACTTCTCACACATGCAAGCATGTGCTCACACATAATTTTTCATATTCCATAATTTAAATAAATTATAGATGTGATGCATGGGGAATGATATTATTTTAAATGATTGCTTAATACCAACATGAAAACATATTTTTTGTCATTAGGTTAAATAAGATGTGCCTAAAAAATTATATTTCCTTTTTTGTCTTTGGATTGAATAAAATGTTCGTGTGTGTGTGTGTGTGTGTGTGTGTGTACACATTTTCTAAGCTATGTTATTATTTTATCCATATTACACTATCTAATTATGAAACATTAATCATGAGTGTAACTAAATACTAATTAACATAATGTTCTATAAATAATGTTATAAATAGAGGTAAATATTAATTAATATTATTTACATACAATTCAAGATTAATGTTCTATACTCAACCTCAACTAGTGTAATATGGATAAATGGATGAAAACTAAATTGAATACTTCATAAACATGTGTGTTTGTGTGTTAATGGGTATATGTGTGTGTGATGCAAGGGGAAGGTTGGGGGTATCTAAGTTAGTTGTAATACATTAATTTATATTGCACTAGCCAAGTATAGAAAATTAATCTTAACTTGGCATAAGTAAGTACTAGGTTAATATTCAATTATTAATCCCAAAGATAAATAGTAGTAGGTATTTACATCAAATGTGCATTCTCAATGAGACATGTCTTCCTTTTTTTTATGCATCTTGATTGGACATCTACCACATATAATAAAGATCAATGGTCGATTACATAAGTTGGTTGGTTCCCTGTAAGAAACATTTTTGATGGTTCATAAATTTCCTTATTCATTAGATCGTATATGGAACACAATAGCTCTAATTGAAGGCATGTGTGAGGGGGAGGAGAATTTAGTGTTGGGATGGTTTGGGGTTGGATAGAAGAGGATATTGGTAGTTTGGGGAACTACAAGGATTTATAGCATGTTTGATTTCCTGCAACTACTATAAAGTATAATTTGCATACCCTTTTGAGAGAGGAATTCTTTGGCCATTATAAATTTAAAAACCCATTATTCCATCAACCATTTTGGGGTCTATATGATGCTCTAGTTAGTTTGTTTAAGTCCTTCGGATAGGATTCATTTTTCATCATTTACCTAGTATATATAGAACACAACAACTCTTCCTAAAGACATGTGTGAGGAAGAGGAGGAGGAGGATTTAGTGCTTGGATGGTTTGGGGTTAGATGGAAGAAGCTATTGGTAGTTGGAATCACTACAAGGTTTTTTAGCATTTTCGATTTTTTATAGCTACTATAAATTACAATTTGCATACCCTTGCAAGAGATTAATTATTTCACAATTATACATTTAATAACCCATTATTCCAACAACTATTTTGGGTTTTATACAACACTTAAGGTAGTTTTTTTAAGTCCTTTACATAGGACTATTTTTTTGTCATTTACCTAGGACAAGAGGTTTATCCCAAAGAATGTCTTGATGCATTTTTATATATATTTTTATTTTTATTTTATTTTTTTAAAAAAACCTCCAATAAATGGCATGATAAATCCTCTTGTTTTCAGATCTCAAGAGTAAGACATGGTGCATGAGTTGAAATTGGTGGAATAACTTGATAAAGAATGTGGTTGGAGACTTATATATGAAATTTATCTATGTTTTACCTAGTGACACCCTATTAACACCTAAAACTAACCAATGATTACATATTTATAGTGTTTTTATGTTACAATATTCTAATTATCATTAAAAAAAATCAAAAGATAAGGAAGGGTAGGGTAAAAAAAAAAATGGATCAAATTGTTTTTGAGATAATATTTTTCTAAAGAAAATAATTGTTGAGATTCACTACAATTTAAGCTAATGTTTATTAGGTCTATTACTCATTCGAACCTTTATGAGCACAATTAAGAGTCTGAGGAATATTTTAGTTATGAGTAAATTCTAACAATATCTATTTGAAAGATAAATTAACCACAAAGAATAGCTAAAGCACATTCAACTAAAACAATTTGATAATGTCCAAGGTTCACTCCAGAAAATAGGAAATTTAAACATTTAACTATAATAATCAAATATTAACTAAAAATGGGTTAGAATAGTATAAGCACTCAAACTAACCTATTCATAATAGAAACTAAATTTCATTCAATGATCACTAAAAGCTTAAAATAACAAAACATTAATTTGAATTGAGAAAGGGGAAAAAATAAACAAACTCACAAAATATCAATTGATTTCTCGATCTTTCCAAGTTTTCTAAACTTTATAAATAAAATTATCACAATAGAATGTATTTATAATAGTTTAATGGTCATCAAATTTCTTTCTAAAAATTAATTGTATATGCTTACTTATTACAAATAGACTTAATATAGATTTAAAATAAAACTAACAACTTTAAATCTAAATTTAGAGAAAGCTATATTCTAAGAAAAGATCTCTGAGAAATTATCTCTACTTTGAGTTACTCGAACTTATTCCCTTGTCCAAAATTACATATTCAAAATCAGAGCCCACAATGCAAAATTCATTGTTTTGGTCTCTAAATACTCCATTGCATTACCTCTGAGACATCTCTATTTTACAATGAATCATACAAAGCTTGGTATTTCTTCCCCTTTTATGACAAATTGAAGTGAAATTATAGTGATCACCATCTTCCACATCCAACTATGAGATCATTGTGATAATTCTTGTTGTGAAAGTTGCATGATCTCTTTTGAATTATGAGATTACTCTAATAATTCTTGTTTTGAAAGTTGCATGATCTCTTGCGTTTACCTTTGAAATAGTCTTTGTGTTTAATTTAGTATTTTCATTGAAAAATCTATGAAGACTACGTGTGAACATTGTCGAGCTTAAAACCCCAATTCTACTCTTAATTAAAACTCAGTGAGACCCCTGCACTTGAAATCAAATGCTATTTGTGTGAATATATGTGTTTATCTTATAATGTTGGAGAAGTCTATTAAATGGTGTGGAATTTTGTGACATAGTGATAGGTTGACAACCGTCAATTTATCTTTGATTCCATAGAAGATCATGGCTATCCACATGGCATGATCATGGGTGTGCACAAGTCATAGAATGATGTGGGGACTAGCAGTGACAACCTTTAATTTTAATACATCATGCGTAGAGTTTTTCTACCTTACACATGTCATGATCATGGGGTGGTTAGTTCATAGGATCAGAAAATGAAGGATTGATAGACATCAAATATAATCCATCATGAATGGACTATTGTTTTTATCCACATTTTAGTGTCATGTAATGTTGGTTAATGGGATGATATGTTGATGCGTAGTGACGACCATTAAATTTAACCTCAAGTTCATGTAATGGCATTCATCCATGGAGTTTTTGATATTTACACATTTTATGTGTATCCTGGGGCCAATCAAAATAAAACACGTGGACTATTATGATTGATTCAAGGTCATATTGTCCATATAATTCCATGAAATCCTTTTTGTTTACTACAAACCCATGATTTTATTTATCATGACATATAATTTCACACATTTAGTTTTACCTTTATCACTTTCCATATGATCCTATTTCATCATCATCATCATCATCAAAAAAAATTCCTTAAATATTAATTTTAGCGAGATTTTCAATTACATTTCTATTAAATTTTGTGATTGCCTTTCTTTTTTATATAAAAATAGATGGAGTGATCACAAGATAATGTGCATTATATTTTTAATGGGCTATGGTCGCATACAGAGGTGGGGAGATTTAAGAGTGGTCAAGGGGTTGATCATCTAATCATAACGGTCTTTCATAGAAAATCTTGTAGTCCCAAGAGAGACCCACGATAGGAGATAAAGGCTGCACAGGATCTTGTGTGGATCGCTTTGCTAAGGGATGACTCCACTCAGAGCCATTAAAATCATGCATATGGAGGTAGGGAGATTTAAGAGTGGTCATAGGGCTGATCATCTAGAAATAGAGGTGTACGGGATCCCGCATGGATCACTTTGCTCAGAGCCATTAAGATCAGGCATTGAAGATTACTATGTGATCAAGTTAGAGGAATGGTGTCACAAGGTACCTACATAAGGTCCATGTTATATATATTTATATATTCAAGACATGTGAGGGGCAAGGTCCTTAGGAATTTACTTTGTGATAAAGCGGTCATACTAAAAACCAAACCTTGGGCCTCGGGACCTTTAGGTAGAATAAAATGTGTGTGACCACATATTTTAATGTGAACACTCACGACGTCGGTTTCAAGTGTGGCCAATGAGTATTTTAAGTTTTACAAAAAGTATGGTGTGATTATAAATAAATAAATCATTCGAGGGATTGTAAGGGTATTTTGTTAATAATTTTTTTGAATTTTTTTCAAAATGTAAACTCGATCCTAAATGTATTGTGAAAATAAAATTTCTACAATAATTTCTATTTATAAAGAGATGGAACATGTTGGATCATAACAGAATGAAGATCAATAAAAAAATTGATATTCTAAAAATTTGATATACATGGAAGAATTTTTATTTTGACATATTTTATTAGGTTTTTTATTTACTAGATATTTATTCTTAAGATGTAATTAGGGAACAATACATTAAGATTAGTTGGGTCTATAATTAAACATAAGAGATCCCTTTTAATTAAACTAGGATAGTTTTAATTATATTGAATAACATTTCATTGAGTTTTATGCGGTTATAATTTTTTTATTTCAAGTTGTATCATTCTCTAATAATATGGTATTGTTATATTAATTGTATTATGTAAACAATTAAAAATAATTATGAAATATTGTATAAGTTTGAGTAGTGGGATGCATATTATGTGTATTCTTTTACTAAAATAATTAAGTTGGAAGTGAGTATATATGGATAATACAAATATATAATACTTCTAATAATTTATGAGTATTGATAGTGAAAAGCTTGTGATTTATTTTTAAACTGATAGAATATAATAATATTATTTATATAATAGACACTAGAGGATGAAGCCCTCACTTCTTACAAGGAACAAATGTGGTAATAGATTTTTGGTAGAACTTTGGAGAATAATAATGTTGGCTTATTTTCAAAGTTGCACTATTTTTAAAAGACAAATGCCCCAATAGGTTTTAAACTCACATGGAATTACAAATGCACATAAGTTTTGTTTAAAATAGGAATGCCCCAATAGGTTTTAAACTCACTTGAGATTCAATATAGAAAAATTGGTTGTTTGTATGAATTGTCATTTTAAAACATGAGTAAGAGCTCACATTTGTCAAAGATCAACTAAAGCATCCAATAGAACAATGCATAATTGAAAAATGGATGCATGTCAAAGGAGAAGTATAATTTGACAATTAAAAAGATCTTATAAAGCCTCAATTGTTACTCTTCTTCTCATGAGTTATTGTTATTTTTATTGTCTCCAAATCAATCAAATGTCCCAATTTGATCAAGAATGATAACTACTTCTCCCAACCAATCAATGGTTTGTCTAGTTGACATTATCTATAGTAGTTGGGATGTGAATTTAATTTTCTTGTATAATAATATACTGTTGCATCAATTTGCATAGTTTATTTTAAATCATTGTATGTTTTTCCCCCTATTTTGTAAATTGTTTTTAATAAATCTAGATGGGAGAAGGAAGATTGAATTTATAATAGATGGAAAATAAGAGTTTTAAATGTGAATATATCTTAAAGGGATTTAGAAGAGTGGGAATTTTGGACTCAATATTTTTTTATTTTTCATTGGCCATTGTATGAGTGAATTCAAAGGGTTATGATGTTTAAAACATGGTTTTTTCACCTTTTTTTAGACCATTAGCTTTATAAATAGAGGTGTAAGCTTATAATTTAGATATTTTAATTTACAAAATAGCTTTCTAAATGGATCATTGGCTTAGAATTAAAATGTCGTATCAATAAAGCTATAATAGAGGATCAACTTGATCTATTTTTACATCCACAAAGGTTTTAAAAAAGGAGAATTTAATGGGTAAATATATCCATTTCTATGAATAAAAATGTTTCTAATAGATAATTATTTATATATAAAATCTAAAATTCCTTTCAAGTTGTTGATTTATTTTACATCTAATAGTAAGAGTTACTTTTTAAAATATTATTGATGTAACATCTAAGAAATGGCTCATGTCATCATATTAAAATAAATTAATTCCCAACCCTCATATCTACTAGGAGTTATTTTAAAAGAAAGTAACACCATTGGCTGAATAAAAATGGTGGATCCTATGAATTATTCATTCACAAATTTTTTATGGTAAAAATAATTTAAAGCAAACTATTTGATGATGAATCCATAGACTAGCAAAATATAAATTTAATACTCAAAATTTAATAAAATCATTATATTTATTGATTCACCTTGAATGAATAAAATAATTATATAATTTTTTTAAAATAAACCTCAACTCAAAATTAGAGTCGAAATGAAAGATTAAAAAAATTTAAAAAATCAAAAAACTACCGAAAATTAACTATCTTTATTATAAATAGCAACTTAATATTTATAATAACTTTTAAATTCAACTTTAGATGGGCCTAAAATTTTAATATCATATAAATAATAAATTCATGATGTTATAAAAGTTTCAACCTAAGTTCACATTCAGTTACAAGTGTGTTCGGCTTCTATGGTTTTTAGCATGACTAAAAATACTATAATGCAATTTTGGACCCTTAGATAATATCATATAGCTCTCTAAACATATTTGAATTTTATCTAACAAATTAAATGGGTTACAAATGTATGTTTATTTCCTTTATATTCATTTTTTATAAATGATATCTCAAATAAATTAATGAATCAAAATTTATGTCCCATGGAAGATAGTTCATTGCATCATTCTCCTCTGGTTGAAAATAACTCAAGTCCTATGATTTACCTTGATTATACTGTTGTTATTTACTATTGTCAATGTTTTTTAGTGTTAATTCTAAAATTTAAGTGGTGTCTTCTTATTATAGTCATTCCCACTATATCAAATACTTATTATAACTTCATTGTCTTGTGTTCATTATTTTCTTATCCAAAACCTACACTATATTTTATTTCAATTACTATTTGGTACATATTACTTACAATGTAATTTTTCATTTTATTCCTCTTCATCACCTTCTCCATGAAAATCATATAAATTAGAAACATTAAATACTAGATAGATTTCAAAATTTTGTTTTAAACTCCACTCATAAGCATTATCATAGATTTTCTTCACAATTTTGCATAGACCAATTATCTTGTACTTAAAATTTTATGTTCCTTTGGAAAATATTTACTTTATCAAATACACCATCACCAAATCTCCTTATTCAGATACTTTTGAACTTCTTTTTACATTTATTTCTACTTTATCATTTTCATTATTTTTTAGTAGATTTCTTCTTAGTTCTTTTTGAAACTATCATATTTTTTCTATTAATGCTTATGCATCATTACTAACTCATTTTGCAATTGGTAATTATACCAAATCTAAAACACCCATAAGATTTCTTCCATAAATGATCTAAAATAGTGAATTTATTGTTGCTATATTCACATGACTAATATATGCAAACTCAGCTTATGATAAAGCCAAGTCCCATTGCTTGGGCTTCTCTCCAATTATGTATTATTATTTTTTAATCCCAAGATCATTTTTAGTTATTCTTTTTGTCCATCTATTTATGGGTGGTATCCACTACTAAATTATATTTTATTACCAAGTTTCTTCCATGGTGTCCTCCAAAAATGACTTGGAAATTTTGAGTTCTTATCTGATGAAAT
Organism: Torreya grandis; assembly: GCA_037957365.1. Taxonomy (NCBI): domain Eukaryota; kingdom Viridiplantae; phylum Streptophyta; class Pinopsida; order Cupressales; family Taxaceae; genus Torreya; species Torreya grandis. The sequence goes on from JARHVA010004060.1 coordinate 165,623, forward strand.
GGTTTTTGAAACACCATGGAATCTTACATCCTTAAAAAATAGTTATGTTATTCTAGTGGCATCATTAGTTTTTTATATGAAACAAAATGAACCATATTAGAAAACTTGTCTACAACAACAAAAATTAAATAATTACTTGTCTATGTTTTTGGAAACTCCAACACAAATTCCATAATCAAACCTCTCCATGGAACTCTTAGAACTAGTAATAGCATGTGCATCCCTATATTTTGTACATGATCCTTAACCATGTAACATATATTGCATCTTAAAACATATATTTCCAAATCTCTCTTCATTTTTGGCCAAAAATACTTCTCTACTAAAGCTTTAGTAAGAATAAAATAATAGCTTTAGTAGAGAAGTATTTTTGGCCAAAAATACTTCTCTACTAAAGCTATTATTTTAATCTTACCAATGTGTCCACCCAAACCACCACTATGCAATTTTTATTATAATTTTATATCTTAGAGACACAATTGGAATACATATAATTATTTTTCCTTGAATAAATAATCATCCTATACAAGGTGCCCATCATAAATATGACTTTCCTCACATGTTAATGGATTCTTGCATTGTTTAGTTATCTTGCCAATAATCTAGATTAGTATCATATAATTCCTTATCTACTTCAAATCCAACTACTTCACTCAGTATAGTAGCTAATATTTCCACATGCCTATTCAAAGTATCAACCACCTTATTCTACTTTCATTATTTATGTTTAAAAATAAAAACATATCCCTACCAAAAAAAAAATACCCACTTTGCATGCCTATTGATCTGTAAATAGGACAAACTCCTTAGGCACCAGGAAATATCTCCAATGTCTTAATGTTGTATAATGACACAAAATTCTACGTCATATGTAGAATAATTATTTCTTAACTCATTCAATTTCTCATTGAAAAATGGTATTGAAATTCCTTTTCAACTCAACATAGCACCAATTCCCATATGTGAAACATCATAATCCACTTCAAAAACTTTGTTGAAATCTGGTAAAGCTAAATAAGGTTTTGTGTAATCTTTTTCTTCAACAATTAAAAGTTTTTTCTTGTTGTATTTGTCCACACAAATTCTTTTCCTCTCATGCAATCACTTATTGGTGTAAAAACACTACAATAATTCTCACTAACCTATATTTTAAAAGTTTTAAAATTGTAGAAACTTATTACATCTATGATGCTCTTTGGAATAGGCTAATCAATAATTACCTTTACATTTTTTTCATCCATTCCTACACCATCTATTGAAACTACAAACCCCAAAATTACCAAACTATTTTACATAAACTTAAATTTTTATATTTTCATAAATATTATCCTTTTTTAACAATTCTATTATCATTCTTGAATGTTTTGATTACTCTTATTTAATCTTACTAAATATCAAAATAAACCAATACAAACATACCAATGTAATCCTATAATGTCTTCATCACCCTCATAGATTTATTAGGTGTATTAAATAATCTGAATGGCATTACCATCCACTCTATAATCCATCCTTTGTCTTTAATATTTCTTTCCAATCATCGCCTTCATGAATATGAACCTAATAGTATCCATTCCTTAAATCAATTTATTTTCTCCTGCAAGCATACTCATCATACAATCTAAATAAAGTATAAGATATCTATGTTTGATAATTATTTTCTTGATTTCTTTATTAACCACATACATATTCCATTCCCATATTTCTTTAGAGTTAGTAATGTTAGTGTTGTACATGGACTCATGCTCTCCCTTACTACTCCTTTTCTCATAAATTTAATAACTTGTTTATTTAATTATGCATGTTCTATTGGAGTCATCCTATAAGACACTTGATTTGGTAAAGATGATTGTAGAATCAAATAAATATTATGTTGAATGTCTCTTATTGGTGGTAAACCATTTATCATCTCATCAAGTATAATATATGCATATTTTTCAGCATATTTGTTGCTTCAACTAGTATTTGTAACAATATTATGTCTTCTTTCTTTGCTATTAATGCATAACAATAACTTTTGATATTAATTTCTTTAAAAAATTATCTCATGAAAAACATGAGTTTTGCATGTCTTTTTTCCTTAATAGGTAATAAAACTACATCTGTACCACCTTTCTAAAAATTATATGTACTTTTTTATCCATCATTAATTGTCTTTATATCATATTGGCATGGCCTTCCCAACAACATATGGAAAGTATCCATTAGAATAACATCACCCTATATTTCAAATTTGTAAGATTTTCCTATATAAAACTTTATTAAACATCTTTTATCTACTATAGCTTCATTTATTTTCCTATACCATGAAATTTGATAAGGACAAGGATGTTTTTCACTTTTCAATCTTAGTTTCTCTACCATTTATTTAGAAATAATATTTTCACAACTACCATCATCAATAATTACTTTGTGTATCTTATCTCCTGAAGTGCACCTTGTTCATAAGATATTTAAGCCATGAATCACCTTGCCTTATTTATTTTGTGCATGTTTTTTCCTTAGAGCTATCATTGTTCTACTTATCATGAGATTTTATCTTATATTTGTTACTTTAAACTCTATATTTTGTTCTTTTATTTCACCCTCAACCAAATTTACTCTTGGGTGATCCTTTTGCATCCTTTCTTGTTCATGATCGTGTTAACACACAAATACTTTGTGCCCTTCTTCTCAACATTTGTAATAAACAAGGTTTACGTTGACCATTTCATCATTTTCCACTATCATAGCCTCTACATCTCCTAAATGATTTTCATCTCTGTTGATATTGAAACCATTATATATTATCCTCTTATTATTTTATATAATTGTGTGATCCTCCTCTATGGTATTAAACCCACCTCACCCCCTTACTAGAGGTGATTAACCTCTTTTTAGCCTAGTTGATCTCCTAAAACCATGTCTTATTTTTTAATTCAACCTTCAGAGCTAATTGATAAGCCTCTTCCATGTAAAATTTTATATGCATTCTCAATTCATCTTAAATAGAAAACTCCAAACCATTTACATGATTTGCAGCCATTTGTTCTTTTGTTTCATCATGTTCCACTCATATGGAAGGTTTTTAGAACTCATATGTATACAATTGTATATTGTGATCCCTTTGCCTTAAATTATGGAATATTTTTTATAGATTTTTTGTATAATCTATAGGAAGAAACTTCTCCCTTAGCTTTTCTTCATCTTGATCCAAGTGTTGATCTTTTTTTATTCTTTCTTTGTTTCTTTTTATGTGCATGATTCCACCAAATAATTAAATAACCCTTCAATTTATTGCATGAAAACTTTACTTCCTTGTCTTCTCTTAAACTTTTCCATTCAAAAAAATTTTCTATGATATTTAACCAGTTTATCAACTCCTCTAGTTTAAAACTATCTTCATATTCTAAAAATTGGACCTTGATTCCTTTGTTCCTTCCCTATAAAAAGTGAACCATCCTTTCTTTCATTGATGGTGGTTGTTCATGTTCTTCCTCATTTTTATGAAATTATTCTTCATGATATGTTTTTTCCTCTGTTTCCTCTCCCTCTTTCCTTTGTCTTTGATTTGTGATAATTATAATTAATTTTTCCACTTACCTCTATAGTTGTTTCATAGTCTTGTTCATCTATGAAATTCCTCCTTATCCTCTTACCATTTTTACACCTGTTATTCAATCACATAATAGTCTCCCATAATATAAATTCAAAACCTAATAAAAATTAACAAATATATTACCTCCAAGAGTTAAACTTGATCTAATACTAGATGATGAATCCATAAACTAGCAAAACATAAATATCAATAGGCAAAATACTCAAAATTTTATCAAACTATAATATTTATTTATTCTTATTGAATGAAAAAAATAATTAAATAAATATATTTAAATAAACCATAATTTAAAATCAGAGTTGACATGCAAAATTAAAAAATCTAAAAAAATAAAAAAACTACCTCGAGGGTAAGTGCACAAATTTGCGGGATAAAAAGTGGCCTACCCATGGACATGATTTTTTTGAAATTTTATAAATCTAAACTTATATAGATAATTAGAGATATCTACACTCCAAATTTGAAGATGGTGTAAGAAAATGAAATGTAGCATTTCGAGTCTAGTTTTTAAAACACTAAAAAAAATTAAATGGTTAAGTATAACTAGGTCAAACATCTAAAATTTGAAGAGGAACTCCTATTTTTTAAATAAAAATAGAGTAGATAGATGGTCGTATGGTGCACCATTTTTTTAGCAGCATCTAATATTATTTGAAACCCTTTGGGTAAAGCTTAGATAAGATATTCTATTTTATGACCTATAGTTTTTTATATTTTTACAATGAATACTTTTTTATGAATTTTACCCATAAATAGATCTTTAAAATCACAAAAAAATGGATAGTTGTCCATGTGATGCACTTAACTACCTAAAAAAATGAAAATCATTATTTTTTGAATGTGTGTAGAATTAGGCCTAGCTTGTGACCATATAACTTGTTTTTCACTTGGATAAATGAAAGAAAAATTACATGAACATGTATAGGCATGTATGTTTATGGCATGTAGTGGCCTAAAAAATATGTAGTTAAAAATCAACATAGTTTGAAACATTAAATTACTCCAAAAATTATAAAAAACCATATCTTTAGAGAGAGAAGAGCATGATCATCATTATCTTACTAATTTTTTAAATTTTTATGCTGAAATGCGTAGTGTATTTGGAGATCAAAGTTAAATTTTGTTGATTTTTATCATAAATCTTAGACTCAATTGTAGATTGACAGGTCCAAGCCTTAGTTTTGGGAGTCCAAGCCATTCTCAAGCCAAAATTCATAGGATTGAATTCGAATTCAAATAGTATGATCATGGTATTAATTTGATTATATTATTAACCATGTTAATAATTTGATCATTTACTTAATAATGTGATCATGTTATATATTCACAACACCCAAAAACTTGAATTTAATCTTTATCTCCAATTTTATATATGACCTTATATGTTCTTGATCTCCCTAATAGTAGTGTTATTTCATGTGATATGGGAAAGTTCCCTAATCTTGGATAGTGAATTAAGGTGTCATGGTAACACAATAGACTTCAAATATTTTATGTGCATTTTAATATGTTGACTTGAACACTTATAATTACTTGGTTTCAAAGTGTAACTCATTATAAATTTTATGGTATAACTTATCTTATCTAAACCTATGGCCAAAACTTATCCTTTGGATTACCAATATAGTTGTGCATCTAAAGTAAATTGGGGATATTTCAAGCCCCTTCAACCTAATTACATGAATATAAAATTTGATTTGGGGGTTCATTAGGTCCAATTTCATTAGTTTGATTGAAGCAAAGAAACATTATAATTTATTTATATGTAAGTTATACATGTATAGAATGTGGTTTTTAGATAAATAAACTTAAATTCATCATCTCATGATTGTAAATGTTGATTAGTTGAATTATGGAGGTAATTAGGGTCAAAATGAGTAGTGTGAATGTATTTTAAATTGTATATTCAATGTGATTTGGATTTAAATTAACCTTAATGTCATATCATATATAATTAACCAAAGAGTTGATTCATTTAATCCAGGAGAAATTTGAGGCCAATTTGAACCCCTTAAGAGCAAGATATGATTTGGGTTAAAATTAAAAGTTTAATTCTATCATGAATTGATACAATTAGGGGTGTGATTTGGGAAAAATTGAGCCCCTAAACCAAATCTATGTCTCAATAAATTTTATAAAATGTATGCAACATATATGGATTAACTTAATATAATTTTATCATAAATGCAAACATGTTCAATTAAATGTCACAAATAGGTGAATAATTAGCTAAAAGTTTCTTCAATTACCTTAGTGATTGGACCCTATATCTGATATCTTAAACCCTAAACCCTATATCATTTACCTTAAACCCTAAGCCATAATCCCTAAAATTTAAACCCTTTAAATTGTAGAGCCTAAACAAGTAAATTTAGCCCTAATTAACATCCTTTATATATAGTAATAATTAGGTTTATAGGGATGAATTTGGTCAAAGTAGAATCACTCCTTACCATAATTGACTTGGATCAATTTGTGATGATTTGGGGGTTAATTGAGCCCAAAATCACATTCTTTACTCACATATCTAGATTTAAGGAGCTCAAATTTTCCCCAATCGCCATCACAATTATACCTTATATACCATAAAACCTATACCCTAAGACTTAATCCTTAAAGTTCCTAATCCCTAAACTCTAAAACATAAATATAAATTATTTAAACCTTAAACCAATCAAATTATCCCGAATTAACATTATTTAGACTAAGAATTAAGTTCACAAGGCTAAGTTTGGCCTAAATCACACAATTGATTTCCCCATTTAACCAATTCACTCAATTTACATGATGACATGGGGTATAATGATAACCCAAAGACACATTTTATAGTCAAAAATGGTTCCAAGTGATTCAATGTATCCTCAATTATCTTTGTGATTGACCTTGTGTACCCTAAACCATATATACATTAAAACCTAATCCCTAAACCATAAACCCTAAACAATATACCCTAGATTGTAAACCATAAACTTTCCCTATTTACCAATTGATTTAGTCATAATTAACATCCTTTATAGTAATAATTAGGTTCACATGGCATAGAGCTATTAGACATTATATATAGGTCCTTAAACCTAAACCCTATGCCCTAATCCTTAATCCCTAAAACATAAATTATAAGACCTATGCCCTAATGCCCACTACATGTCGTAAACATACATGTCTTAAGATAAAATTGATTTTATCACTAGATGTCATAAAATGCATTTTTTTAAACCAATGGCCAAAACTTAGCCTTTGGAGTACCAATCTAATTTTGCATCTAAAGTAAATTAGGGATATTTTAATCCCTTTCGACCTAACTGCATGACTGTAAAATATGATTTGGTGGTTGATCAACTCCAATTTAATTAGCTCAATTGAAGAAAAGAAACATTATTTACTTATATGCAACGTATACATGTATATAATGTGTTTTTGAGCTAAATAAACTTGAAGTCATCAGTTAATGAATACAAATGTTGATTATTTAAAGTATGGAGGTAATTAGGGTCAAAATGAGCCATATGAACCTATTTTAAATTATATATGATGTTATTTGGATTGAAATTAACCCTAATTTCATGTCATATATAATTAACCAAAGAGTTGATTCATTTAATCGAGGCATTTGAGGCCAATTTGATCCCTTCAAAAACAAGATATGATTTGGGTAAAATTAAAAGATAAATTCTATCATGAATTGATCTAATTTGTGTAATTAGGAGTATGATCTAGGTAATATTGATCCCCTAAACCAAATTTATGGCTTAACAATTATATAATATGTATGTAACATGTACATGGCTTAACTAGCCGTACTCTTATCATAAATGCAAACATGAAGGTAATTTTCATAAATAGGTGAACAAGTAACTCAAATTTTATTAAATTAACTTAGTGATTATACCATATATCCAATATATTAAACCTAAACCTTGTACCATTTTACTCATATATCTAGGTTTAAAGAACTCAAATTTTCCCCAATCGTCATCATGATTGTATCTTATATACCCTAAAACATATACCCTAAGCACTAATCCCTAAAATTCCTAATCCCTAAACTTTAAACCATAAATATAAAATCTTTAAACCTTTAACCAATCATTTTAGCACAAATTAACATCATTTAGACTAAAAATAAAGTTCACAAGGCTTAGTTTGGCCTAAATCACATGACTAATTACCCAATTTAACTAATTCACTAAATATGCATGATGACATAGGGTATAATTACAACTTGAAAACACATTATATAGTCACAAATGGGTCCAAATTATTTAAACTGTCCTTAATTATCTTTGTGGTTGACCCTGTGCACCTCAAACCATATATACATTATAACCTACGCCCTAAACCATAAACCTTAAACACTATACCTAAATTATAAACCATATTATTTCCCTATTTACCAATTGGTTTAGTCCCAATCAACATCCTTTGTAGTTATAATTAGGTTCACATGGCATAGAGTGATTAGACATTATATACAGGTCCTTCAACATAAACACTAATCTCTAATCCCTAAAACATAAATTGTAATCCCTATGCCCCAATGCCCACTACATGTCACAAAAATACATTCCTTATGATATAATTGATTTTATCATGAGATGTTACAAATTGCATTTTTTAAACCTATGGCCAAAACTTAGCCTTTGGAGTACCAATATAGTTGTGCATCTAAAGTAAATTTGGGATATTTTGAGCCCCTTCAACCTAATTATATGGATATAAAATGTGATTTTGGGGTTGATCAGATCCAATTTACCCTAATAGCCATCATGATTCTACCCTATATACCCTAAAACCTATAAAACAATCCCTAATCCTTAAAGCTCCTAATTCCTAAACTCTAAACCATAAATAAAAACCCTTTAGACACTCAACTAATCATTTTAACCCAAATTAACATCATTTAGAATAATAATTATCTTTATGATTGACCTTGTATACCCTAAACCTAAGCCCTAAAACTATACCCTAAATTATAAACCAAAAACTTTCCCAATTTACCAATCGATTTAATCTCAACTAACATCCTTTATAATAAAAATTATGTTCAAACATGGAATATAATGATTATGGATTACATACACCATTAAACTTAAAGCCTACGTGCCCTAATCCCTAATCCCTAAACCCTAAAAAATAAATTGTAATCCCTAATCCCTAAACCCTATACACTAATGCCTTAATCCCTAATATATAATGAGTATAGCATGATAGTGTTATTTAATAGCACGATCATGTTATTATTAGTATATACAACACTCAATTATCAATGTAAAATTTTAACCCCAACTAAGTATTAAGAATAATTTGATTGCATTATTCTTAATATACACTTCTCAATATGTATGTTGAAGCAAATCCTAATATAACAAATAATGCAATCATGTTATGTAATAACATGATCAAATTATTATTATTATTATTATTATTATTATTATTATTATTATTATTATTATTATTATTATAGACTAAGATAGCATTTAAACATATATTTTTAACCCACATTGATAATTATGTCCCTATGAACATTCTCTACATACTTCACCTGGCCTTTGAAAAGTTGTCAATTATCCTTGATGGGTGATGGATCATGTTCAAGGAAGAGGAATATATTGAAGAACAAAACACCAAAGGAATTAAAATATTTGAGAGATAAAAACAAGATATGACTGCAAAAAATTCATGGTAGATAAGGTACAAAACATAATCTTGATGAACTAAATGTCATAGATAATGAGCCAATTGACAATAATAAATTAAACAATGATAAAATTGATCAGAATGAATTGAATAATGATGAAATTTACCATAATGGAGTGAATAATAATGAAATTGACAATAATGAATTAGATAGTGTTAGAAGTTTACATTCAAATTTCAAAGTTTCTGATTTTTTTTATGATGAGTCTATGTATGATCCTTCACCCCCCATAAATGAAGAAAATTTGATGGAAACAAATAATTATTAAATTAATCATCAATAAATTTTCATGGAAACATATAATGAATAAATAAATAATGAAGAAAATTTCATCCCACCTCTAAACAATTAAAATAATAACAATTTTGAGACACCCTCTCAACAAATTCCATCATTAACAACACCTCTAAAAATTATGCATAGAAAAGACAAGTACGTAATTAAAGTAGATGAAAATATTTTAGAACCAATGCATAACAAAATATTTGATCACCATTCCAGAATATTGGCTCAATAAATTTGGGATACTTTCTTTCATAAAATTTTGATAATGATAGTAAAAGATGTCAATTATTTGTTTCATTGATAAAATTGATTAAGATGAGACCTATAATGTACACATTAGGACTAATACCTAACATGGATGATTAAAAAAAATGAAATTATTGAAAATCTACATGATGCATATCATATTGTGGGCCCAAAATCATGCACCTAAGATTTTAATGTCAAGCGTATACTTACAACTTGTACAGTAAGTGACCAAACAAGGAAAAAATGAATGGTTTTAGAAAAAATACAAACATTAATATAAACAAAAAAGCATTAATGAAAGTAATTTAAAAATGTGAAATAATTAATAAATCTAATACCAATGATCTTTGGGCATTATCAGGTAGACTTCCATGAAAAGACAAGGTTATAGCTAATACTCTCAAAGAGTTACTTAATTTTGGAAAGACAATACAAGAGTTTCACCCAATACAAGAGATGTAGTGAAAAGAAGAATTGGTTTTTATAACTGTCAACCGCATCTAAAACATTTATTGGATATGAATCAAGCACAATTATACTCTAGATTTTTGAGAAAATATCCACATATTTCTATTTTTCAATGATATTTTGAGATGGCCAAACATTTTTATGTAAAAATAAATCACATATACACCAATTGATGTTGTCGGCAATGTGTTGAAGTTTCCATGAACTATGATGTTTTTCACCATATTCATTGTAATTTTCATACTAAATTTTTTTTTTAAGAGTGTGTCATTGAATTATAATTAAAATAATAAAAATATATATATTCTAACTATATTTTGCAAAAGACCAGATGGATAATTATTTTATAACAAATCATGTTTAATTTGAAATTACCGCACTTGTGGTGGATTACCAAAATTAAAAAAAATTATCCATAAGGAGATTAAAAGTGCAATTGAAAATGAATTAGTTGGTTTAAAAAAATATAAATTAGTGACTTATCAAGTAAAAGATGGAAAAGAATCTAAAATTTGTGAGTTTGTTATAGAAAAGATACCTATTTTTTTATTTTTTTGTCAAATTTAGGGAGAAGATTATTTATGACTATACAAGGCACATACATAAAGCTAGATGGTTGGATGAACATTTAAAAATAATTAAGAATAAATTCCAATTTGTTTTGATTGTTTCATTAGTTGACTTTTCTAATAATTACACAATCAAACTCTAAATGGAAGTTCAATCATAGTATTACAACTTGTGACAAGTTTTCATATTCATACATATAGCATTCATCTAGACACCTGATAGTATATAAAAACAATAGAAAATGTTAAGGGAGTACCATTTCTATATCATTAATGACCATTCACATTGTTCATAGTATGTGCAAGATTGTTTTAAGAATTTATATGAATGGTTGAGTCAGAGGAACATTAATTTCAAACATCATTACATTTGGTCAAACAATTGCACATTGAAATTCATAAATGTATGAATGTTTTATTAATTGATCAAGATGCATGTTACCACTGGTGTAGAACACATTTATAATTTCACTATGTATGGGCATGGAAAAAGGGAGCATGACTGTGATGGATCAAGTGTGAAAAGAGTTATTTCAAGGGAGGAGTTGAAATTTGAAGAGGGTGTTCATCTGATAAATATAGAAATTGTGGTTGAATGGTTTAATGAGAACATGTGTCATGATGCTCAACCAAATTCACCTATTCACAGAAATTTCTAGTTAATAGAGGAAGAACACTTGGCAAAGTATGATGATTATTTGACTATGATGGGTTAAAGTGACCTCCACTCATTTCATAGTTCAAATACAAGTTCTTAGAATGTTCATATGAGACACTTGACATGTTTTGGTTCTAAATGTGTAGACTCTTTTAGGAATGAGTGTGAGTCATAAGAGTAGGTGGATGATTGGAGTTCTAAACCTATAATTCCAATCAACACATTTCAAGTTCTAACAGTATTACAATTTATAAATATGGCATCATCAAATGACTTTCACCATGTATATGATCTAGTGCATCCAGGTAGAATATTTTTTATTATGTATAATTTATTCTCATTATATATCTTTATATTATTGCTAAACATGATTCTTTTTGTACACAACATGTTTTTGTATTTATTTCAAATGAAGATAATGAAGAGGGCATTGATTACTACTTGTGTCAATGTATAGAGAGGAAAAATAATTGACTTCCCCAGATATAGATGGAGAAAACATTGATTATCCCACAAGGTTGGTGATAGTCAGTGGAACATGGTTTCGATGATGTCCTATAAAATATTTAGATCAATGGTTGTTTAAATATTTTGAAATGCACAAGAAGATACTACACTATTCAAATTTGAATCTTGCAATGAATATTCAAATACAAAAATATCATGTGAGGCCATTAAACAAGAAACTATTGAAAGTTTAGGAGTTAGACCCTTAAGCTATTCTTGATACTATCAAGGTTAGACCAAATCCTAGTGGATTAAAATATATAGGTATGTTGAATTTTCAATATATATATATAATCCATTTTACCAAATGTTTTTTATTTTCTAGGTAATACATATGAATTTTATTTTTAATTAGTTACTAACATTTTTTCGTAGGTCAATGGTGTCAGAGAAGCTTCTACCTTCATGTGGTTGGAACTTTTAGTAGAGAATTATATATTCTTGAAGCTAAGATAAGCTCAATTTGGATGTGATTGAAGATCAAGTTGGACATGATTAAAGCTCAAAAATGACTTACAGGTTTTGTTTTATGTGTGCTTGAACTTAGGGTTAAAAATTGTATTTTATTTTATTGGAAAAGGCAATATCGAGACTGGAAAATTTTCTGGTTTTTCGATCATTATTGATGGGAGGCCAAGAATTTGGTCTTAAATTTTATCCCCCTAGATGTTTTAACAGTGTCAGTTTTCATAACCACAACTTAAACTTTGACAACATTTATTGTCAACATTTTTGCAATCTACAACAGTAGTGGAAATGTAATTATGGGTGGATTTCAACTTCATGGTAGTGTGATAACATTTAATTTTCCTATCTAGACATAATCAAAGTGATATATTCTCATGTGTAGGTTTTTTTGGTAGAAATGGCAGTTAGAGCTCAAGAAATTGCTTGTTTAATTCTACAAAGTTACATTTTGGACCCCTCACTACAACTTGTCCAATGGATTACCATTGAATTTTCTATATGATTGATTTGGGGTATGATTATAGGGATTAAATAGGTTGGGTATGGATCTGAAAATTCACTTAAATGACTTACAAGTTTCATTTTACACGTGTTTAAACTTAAGCTTAAAATTTACCTTTTTATATTACAAAGGACATCCTTGAGGTCGGAATGGGTGGTGGATTTATTGATCAAGCCTAATGAGAGTCCAAGAACTTGGTCATAGACATTATCTACCCCCTCCTACCCTAGATATGTTGTTAGTGTCTTTTTTAGTTAGAAAGCATCAAAGCCATAGTTGTGCAACCAAAACTTAAACTTTGACAACATTTATTGTTAGTATTTTTATACTCTAAAATGGTAGTGAAAATGCATTTCCAAGAAGATTTGAACATCATGGTGGTGTGATATAATCTAATTTTCTTATCTATATATTATTGAAGTGATATATCCTTAGGTGGAGGTCTTAGGGGTAAAAATGGCAGTTGGAGCTCAAAAAGTTGCATTTTTGGACCCATCACTAGAACTTGTCCAACGGATTACTCTTGAAGGTTCAATCAAAGTTATCTAGGGTGATATTATAGGGATTAAATAATCCTGGTATGGATTTTATGGTTCACAAAAATGACTTACAAGTTTCATTTTAGGCATGTTTTAACTTAGGCTAAAAATTTGTATTTTTCTTGTATTGGGAAGGACATTCTCAACGCCATAATGGGTAGTGGGTTTGTCGATCAAGATTAATGGTAGGACAAAAACCTAGTCCTAGATACTATATGTGCCCAATTAATGTGTTTTTTGTGTTATTGTTTGTTTAAGAAGCATTGAAACTATAGTTTTGCAACCATAACATAAACACCAACAACATTTGTTGTTAGTGTTTTTGTGCTCTAGAACAGTAGTGAAAATGTACTTCAAGCTAGATTTGAACATTTTGATAGTGTGATATCATGTAATTTTCCTATATTAATGTGACTTAATTGATAGATTCCTAGGTGGAGGTCCCAGAGGTAGAAATGGTAGTTGGAACTCAAGAAGTTACTTGTTTAATGCCAAAAAAATACATTTTTAGACCCATCACTGCAACTTGTCCAACATATTGCTCTCAAAGGTTTAACATGATTGAATTGAGGTGTTAATAGATGGATTAAATATGTATGGGATGTATTTTATGGTTCACATAAATGACTTAAAGGTTTAATTTTATGCATTTTTGAAGTTAGGCTAAAAATTTGCATTTTTTTAATTGGGAAGGGCATTCTTGAGGCTAGAATGGGTGGTGTGTTTGTTAATCAAACCTGATGAGAGGAAAATAAAATGTTTCTATACATTATCCCACCCCCATATAACACATATTTTTAGTGTTATTTTTTTTATGAATCATCAAAACCATAGTCCTACAACCACAACTTAAACATTGACAATATTTGTTATCAATGTTTTCCCGCTCCAGAATGGTAGTGAAAATGCACTTCCAGGTGGATTTTACCATTATGGTAGTGTGATAACATATAAATTGCTTATTTTTATTTTATATAAGTTTATATTACCAACTCGAGGTCTTGAAGGCATAAATGGCAGTTGGAGCTTAAGAAGTTATTTGTTTAATGCCAAAAAGTTACATTTTTGGACCCATCACTGCAACTTATCCAATGGATTTTTATCAAAGGTTACACTTGAGTGATCCAAGGTGAAATTAGAGGGATTAAATAGTTATGGGAAAGATCTAATGGTTTATATAAATAACTTACAAGTTTTGTTTCATGCATATTTGAAATTATGCTAAAATTTTGCATTTTTATTGTATTGGGAAGGGCATTCTTGAGGCCGGGATAGGTGGTGGGTTTGTCGATTGAGCTTGATGGAAGTCCAATAACCTATTCATATAAATTATATTCCACTCTATACATGTCTTTATTATGAATTTTTGGTTAGGAAGCATCAAAATAATAGTTTTGCTAAACTCTCAGCTTGGAGAACATGTTAAAACTCAAGTAAGATGAGTTTTTTATTGGTTTGAATTATATAAATATAGGTAAGGGTTATAACATGTTAAATTTTATAAATGAATACTATAAATATAAATTTTTATAGATACAAACTCTATTTGTATAAATTTACCTATTGGAGCAACAACTAGGTCTAGAAACGTAGAAACTTAAAAAGATAGAAATTTGAGAATATAG
Source organism: Torreya grandis (assembly GCA_037957365.1). Taxonomy (NCBI): domain Eukaryota; kingdom Viridiplantae; phylum Streptophyta; class Pinopsida; order Cupressales; family Taxaceae; genus Torreya; species Torreya grandis. The sequence continues at coordinate 180,789 of JARHVA010004060.1, forward strand.
CTCACTATCTTAGAGACATATAGTTGGTTGATTTATTGTAAGTTTTGAAACCTAAATAAATCTTTTATTTTTAAAAATACCAATACAAAGTGTCTTAAATAATATTTTTAAAAATAAGTAGAATAGATCTAAGAGATTGGTGACTACTTAAGAGTAGACTTAATGAGTAATTAACTAGTTTAAAATAAAAATTTTTGAGAGTGGATTCTAAATCAAATTGAGAAAAATAGTGGAAAATTGAGGTTGTAATTATTAATGATATTAGATCAAATGATTAGGACTTTTATAGCCTTCTTAAACATAGAAGAGCAAACTATGCCTTAGGTGGTATTAGGGGATGCTAAAGGGTTTTTGCCAAAGATAGATCATTGTCTCATGAGTGAATATTCCATTTCAAGTGATAAGGTTACCTTTTTTTAGAATAAATAAATTATATTTAATGTCTGGTAAAACTTCATCTTACAAGTTTAGAAAAGATAAAGCTGTAAAGATGAAGAACTAAACCATGTATATGGTCATCAAAAGGAGTTGAGTGCAGAAGAGGTATCGATAGAGATTAATCAGGAGGTGAGGGAAAATATAAAGGAACAAGAATCATAAAAGGCATACAAGAAGTAGGCCTAGATTCAATAAAATATAGTCAGAAAGGCATGAGAGTCTAGTGAAGGTGAAAGATCATGTAACTTACAGGTACAATTATCCAAGTGAGAAATTTGCAATGATTTATGAATGATTTTGTGTCTTTGCATTAGACAAGTTTGAACATGATTGGGTATGGTTTTTAAGTGTAATCAAAGTTTTTTAATGATCAATTGAAAATTTGTAAATGGGTTATGATAAATGCAAAATAGATAGAAGTGTCATTAGTCATTTACACTACACACAATGAAATAAAAACTTTAATTTAAAAAAATATGGGAGATCCAAGATTTATAATTTTGAAAAGAACATTTTTTTAATCCTCAATTGTGTAGAACATTAAATATGAGATCGGATAGATAATAGTTTGGAAGATCAAAATAACACTATAAAATAACACACAATGAAATATAAATTTAATATAAATTAGATAGATTTCCATGATAGGCATACAATATAGGCACATGTGTACAATGTCAATAATACATAAATTGCCATGATAGGCATGAAAAAAATTACATCTACTAACATATTATCTAATGTTAGGTGAATATCGTATACACATATACAATGCCAAAAATACTTAAATTGAGGTATAGGCATACAAAAAATCACATCTCATGTAAGACATCATATTCATCAAATATCCTCCCTCTTTTTGGCTTCCTTAAAGAAGACTCTCCTTGGGATGCCCTGCTAGTATATGGAGACCCCTCTAATTACGTGTATTACTCCAAGGTCTGATTGTGGGTCCTATGTTCATAGATCTCTTGCAGCTAAACCTAATTAAATACAAGTATTATTAAAAAATTAACATAAAATACATTAAACCAATTGTTAAGATATTAATTTTGAATTAAAATAAAAAATCATTTAAACATGCACTTACTACAAGCTCATGGTCCTGATTAATCTATTTTTTTATTGTCAAACAAGTCAATGGTAGGATTAGTTATTCGAATAGGCATATGAAATAGGGTAGAAACATGAGAATTTACCCTACTAATAATCTGACTAGGATTATCAGATATCATAGGACAACTCTACATACACAATACATTCACATTAGTTATATTTGCCCCAAGTATATAGTAATTTTTTAAAATAAGTCTATTTTTTCAATTCAAAATTATAAGTTAATATATACCTCTATCAGCACCTATGCAGATGACATTGCAATAACAATGCCTATGTCTGTCTCAACTCGTAGTGAGGGAGGAGTGTCTACTTGAGGCATCAATTTTTCATGTAAACAAGGTCTCATCTTATTTTATATAAAGCATCAAATATATATATGTCACATTTTTTTCAATGTAAACTAAGATATACATGGCAATTTATTTCAATGTGCACATCATGAAAAGACAATGTAAACCAAGAATCATGAAAGTGTAACCACCATAAAACATGTAATATCTAAGAATACCAAGTATTTTACATGTTGGAAGTAATATAAAATTATTAATACATGTAGGAATGTGAGTGGAAGATTAAGAGGTGGAAAGAATAGTAACACTTTGAGAAGTCAAATTTAGGGATAGAAAAGGAATAAGAGACATATTGAGAACATTGTCCTTACTTGTAAAGATTATTTGGATAGATTAAAATATAAATAAGTGTCTATTAGTTTATTATCAATGTTTTGGTGTTCATATCTCTAGTCAGATAACACTCAAATTAGTAGTCTATAGGTTAAAAGTGGTAAAACCCAAGTTTCAATACTCTGTCTTCATGCACAGTCAAAAAGAGGAGAACATAATCAGTGTAAAGTGTCATTATAAATTATTGAAATATGAGTAAGGGATAGATGAGCTATATGAAATGAATTTAAACACATTGAAAGTATCAATACTATTGAGAAAATGCAAAATACATGAGAAGATTAATGGAGTTAAGGATTTAAGGTATTTTGAATGTTATGGGATATATTTTTTACATGTGTGTGATTATTTAAATTTATCTCATATAAAGGTAAGGGGTCTTAAGGGTTTATTTTATCATATTTATCGATATAGTCATGTTGGAGGGGTACATAAATTCTGTAAAACTACATGTTAGGAGTGACTTAGTTTTGAGAAAGGAAAAGTAATAGTTTGAGAAATGCATGGGATAAGAGGAGATCCATTTCAATACTTATAATATTTGATCAAGGTCAAAATATCATTCTCATTAATTGAGTATCCTCTTGGGTAGGTGTAGGGCTGAGATAACACAAGTTAGGGTTTATAACTAGAAAATGAGATAGTAGGTGATTTAATCAATGAAAAGCCATTAAAATTTTTGGATAGGGTGTTTATATAGGATAAAGAGGATTTTAAATGTTTAAAGTCAGTTTGAGTCCATATGGTACAATTTCATAGTCAGTAGCCTTGAATTATGCCTATGAGACCTAATTAGTCCTAAGGGGTGTTAAGTTAGGTGTTCTCCAAAAAGACTTAAATTATGAAATTCCCTAGATGAGATATGTGATGTAAAGGGGTATCCAAATGTGGGTTTGGTTTGGTTGAGAAAGTTTTAGTTTACTCAAAAAAAGGAGGTTTGCCTCAAAAAGGGCTAGTTAAAGGAAGGTGTCAAAGAGGAAAGAAGAGTTAAGTGAAAAGTTGAAGTCTAGGGATTGTGTGGAATGGTTGGATGCATGAAATGAGATGTAATTGAGTAGGTAGATGGTTTTATGAGTATTTTGGAAGGAAAAAATCAAAGTAGCATGTAGACTGACAAAAATACATAAGAAGATTGTAAAGAATAGAGCAAGGATAAAGAGAGATAATATGAAAATAGAGTATGAACTGAGGAGGTTGATGTTAAAAGGAAATATTGTAGAGTTCATTGATTGGTAAAATGAATTGAAGCAGAGAATGAGGATTAAGTGAATATACAGAGGCTTAAGAACCACTGAGTAGGTAAGAGTGAAAAAGAAAGACATGGTAAATGCAAAGTGATCAAAGAGATAAAGAGATTGAAGACAAAAGATAAAGAAGGACAAGAAAAGCTCAAATTTGGGTATTTGGTAGAGGTAAGTGTGTGTTTACATACATATCAAGGAAATTTTTTATAACCTATGAGTCAAGATACTTGATAGATAAATTAAACTTAAACTTACAAGGTAAATATACATAGACTAAATGTACATAGAGCATAATATTAACTCAAAATTTTACCTCCATGTAAGTAAAAGGTGTCATCCTAATAGAGACAGATACGGAAGTGGATGGCCCAATAGCTGTATCCAAAAATGTAAACAATGGTTATGTCAAATCAAATGCTACAAATGTCAACTATGATGATGAAGGCACTGTCTCCTCCTGTGACATAAAAAATGGCATATATTATTCAATTTTCATTTAAATTATTTATTTTTTAAATTAAATTTACAAATATAAATTAATTTTAACATGAAAATTATATTAATTATACCTACATCTATGTAGTGGCTAATGTCTGCACACCAAATGTATGTGCTAAAAACTCATCACTCATAAGAATATTGTCCAATCCCTATGAACCACTAGAACCATAGTCATCAAAAGGTCCAATGCACATAGCTCCATAAGAAATGCAAAGATGGGGATGGGTATGCACACTAGGTGGCATATTTCTAGCATCAGTCTATGAAATCCTAATAGCATATTAAACGAGTGTATTAGTGAGAGAACTAAGAGTATGCAAAGTGTCAATCTCCAAGACTTATTGTACTATAGAGGGGATCTTAGGCTCAATCAAATTTTGGATATGGATCCTTGTAGGTTGATTAGGCACATAATGTGCACTTGGTTGATCCTTCATAAAGCCTTCTCTTAGCACTAAAACTCACTATAATCAAAATATTTTAAAATATTATTGAGAACAAATTCACAGTAGAGTTTTCTCAAAAAATACAACAGGACCTCATGGTTGTTACATTGTGGATAATCAAACACCATCCACCACCGATCCTAAAATTTGGTTGTGATTAAATTAAGTTAGCAGTGATGGAGTGAAAAATGTTTAGCAGTTATCAAAAATGGTGCATTGTTGGTTGTGTCAATGAATAAGGCACAAATGAAGGCTTTTGATATTTCTTTATTATTAGACTAAAGTGATAACAATTTATCAACATAATAAGCCCTACAACTATCCTAATATGAAGCCTATCTATCAATTTGACTCATTATAGAGTCAATTTGACCTAATAATGTCTCTAAGGAATTGGCTAGATGGGTATAGTGGGTGTTGGTCGAAGTGAGATCCCTCATTCTCCCTATTAATTCTTCAATTTCAATTTTATTTCCCTTAATGTTGTCAATTAGACTCTTCTGATTGCCTAGGGGATTTTATGGAACTATAGGAAGGTTAGGTGGATAGATAGGAGGAGAAACAAAAGGGTTTTGTTGAGGGTTAGGAGGGTTAGGTAGAAGAATAGGAGGGTTAAGAGGGTGGGTTGTTCAAAAAAACAAATTACAACTAAAAAATAGGATTAAATAATTAAAATAATTAAAATTTACTAAAATTTAGGGTTAACAAGTGTAGATTTATAGTATTTACCTATTCTACATGGTGGCATCATCAATTAGGGATTCTTGGGATGAATTTAGCAGCTTTTTATCAAGCTTTTATCTCTCACCCAAAACACGATCATGAAAGACGAGGTTAGAAAAGGAAACTTGAATGTAAAATGATAAATTTTGCATTTGGGTTTCACTTTTTTTTTGTGGTAACACAAGTAATGTGGTCGTATTATTAACATGATCATATTATTGTTTAAAATAACATGATCATGTTATGGCTTGGTAATTATTGAGCTATACTTTAAATAATGTGATCACATTAATTAAATAACATGATCACATTATTTATTAATGTGATCATATTAACAAAAATATCCATGAAATTATCCCCCAACTCCGTGCACTTACCCTAGAGTTAACTACCCCTACTATAAATAGAAACTTATATTTTATAAAAACTTTTGCATACAAGTTTGGATGGGCCTAAAATTTTAAGCATGTCCTATAAATACTAAGTTCATGATGTTGGATAAGTTTTAATCAAATTTCATGTTCGATTACAAAGTTATATGATTTCCCCTATTTTTAGCAAGACTAAAAATGCTAGAATGTAATTTTAAACCCATAGATGATCTTGTATGACTCTCCAAACATCTTGTCATTTTAAGTAACTTGAGAAGTGGATTATGGTTGCATGCTTATTTACTTTATATTCACTTTTATTTGAATGAGAGATCAATCGAGTTAATGAGTCAAAAGTTATGGTCTTTGGAAGATAAGTCTTCGCATCATTTGAAGCCCTTGTGCTTTTAGATATTGTTAATATCTAGAGGTATGAGTTTTCAAGTGAAACTCATGATTCAAATTTTGAATCTATAACCCTAGACTTAAATGTTTCTGAATCACAAGAGGATCCCTCAAACACCATGATTGAAAACTCTATGGTGATGAATCATGTCGTGGAAGAACCCATGGTATAACTAAAGGCAATACTAACCAAAGGAAAAGGTGCTTATGTTTCAAATGAAATATTTTGAGGTGTTGATTGAAGTTTCTATCCCCTTTGCAAAATCAGCTTTTTGAGCTAAGGAGGATTGGACAAAGGTTTAAAGGGGAAAAAAGGCCCTATACCAATGAATATGATCATTTACTCCCAAAAAGGAGATAAAGGGGACAAAACATAGTAAGATGGTCTCGTTGATCTTTCACAGCATGTCTTGGCTAGTTCATTGATGGTTGGAGGCTAGTTTTTGAACTATTTTCTAATAGTTTGTTTGATTTATTTAGTTTACTTGTGAATAGATCTGAATCAAATTTATTTCATGTTGAGTTGTCACACATATCCTTTATTGTTCCTAGGTATGGGGCCCAATCAAAATCCTATATTTACTCTAATTGAAAAATATATATTTTGAAGATTCAATTATTATGATGACAAATATTTTATAATCTTTCTAATATTATATTGTTTTAAGAATTAAAAATATAATAAAAATATTACAATTCTTTTTTTTTCTTTTTTTCCCTATCATGATAAACTTGATGGATTTTTTTATTTTATTTTTATTTTTTTATTAAAATGATGAAATTTTAAGTGATGAGTACATTATCTTTTAAATAGAAAATTAAATCATCATTATTTTTAATATTAATGTATTAATTTATTTATTTATTTGTAATTGATTTTATGTGCATTTTCAAACATCGTATCCTTAATTAAATTTCTTTGGGTTTCATGTTTTGTAGGATATTCTTGAATAGAACATATAAATTAGCATTAATGATTTTAATGTGTTTGTTTTCAACATTCACTTATTGACTAATGGATAATTTTAAATACAGTGATAAACATCCAATTTTTCCTCTAATTATATGTTAAATGTCTTATATTTTTAAATATAATTTATATTAATTTAGTTCAGCTAACCCTAAAAAAAAATGGTTATATTCTTAAGATAACTAATAATGTGAGTTCATTAGCCATTGAGTAATCTTCAAATAAGTGGAGATTATTCAATGCCAAGGATGATGTAAAGTTTAGTGCCTTGATGAAATTATCATATTTAAGCATTGTCAGGGTACTTCTCAAAGATTCAATCATTGTAGCGAAAAGATAAGATAAAGACAAGGATTAATGTCAGGGAGTTCCAGTTAACATCATCATATGTCACGGAGTCATCAAACTTTATAAGCATTCGTTTTCATTTGAGTTGCATTTTATATACTAGATTTGTTTGTCAATGCCAGAATTTGTTTACCTTTTACTAGTCGTCCTTGTTGGTTTGAGATATCTTTAACGAGGAGCCTTTTCAACCATGAATACTTGATTTTATATATTACGTTAAGACAAACTTAATGCACAAGGAAATTGGTATGTAGGCATCGTAGTATGTTACATCCATTAATTTATAAATTAAAGTGATTAAAGTTATATTCAACTTGTTTGAAACTGCAGTGGCCCTTCTTGGCTCCTCTACTACCTTGGTCAATTTCATTCTATGATATTATAGGATTTTTTAACTAAACTTGGTAGGAGCCCATTGGGTCCAAAGACTTGCTCATGTTTGGAACTTGGAACAAGGTCGCTTTAACTTATTCTAACCCATATCGACAAGAAATTTATTATCATCCCTTAATAAGAGATGGAATATTTTAAAGATATTAAATTGCCTAAGAATCAGTCTTGTTCACCTTCCATTAATGAATCATTAAAATAGTGGGCCTCCTTTAATATTCTCAGGATACATTATCCACTGGTTTGTTTTACACTTCGATTTCTTAATCCAAAAGGCTTCTTATCCATAATTTTTGCTTAATTTATTAAAATTAATTTATCAAGTTAATTTTTTGGGGGTTGATCACAGTTTCATACAGTAATTTTAAGTTAAGAATTAAGATTTAAGGAGTATATATTCTGTTAAATTTGTTTGAGGTATGATCTTGGCTTTATTTTTTATATCGTCTTAAAGTTTGTTAATAATAAGAATTGATCTTTGGTAAATTCTTTTTAAACCAAACAATTTCACCAATTGAATCAAATGTCTTTAAAAAACTATTAAAGATATTTTTTTTTAAACTACGAATATCTTGATAAATAAAATGGTTTTTCACAACATATATAATATTTCTAATTTAGATTACTAAAGAACCCATCAACATGTTCATAAAATCAATCAATCCAAATCTTACTATGCATTATTCAATATAAATCCAAATATGCATATTGTATATAGAGTTGATATGGAGGATGAAATTTAAAATCACTTGTGAAATTTTGATTCAGTGACTCGTTATAATCTTATATACACATTGTATGTACCACAGGTTTATACCCATAGGAGCTTGCACTTCTATTTTATATTGTTACCACTGTTGGGATGAATTATTTACATGTATATAGTTTAAACAGCTTACGAGATTAATCACCTATTTAGAAACCATTTTTAAGTGTACATTATCTATTTAATATTATAATAAATTATCTCCCAACGTACTTCACATGTTATACAATCGCAACGCATGACCAATTCTCGAATTAAAGGGCAATTTGCGGATCTCAACACTCATTTATATAGGATATACAATTTTAGAAAATAAAATTATGGAAATACCAAGAAATTTTATCTCCGCAATACGTAAGCCGAAATAAGATCCCAGTCCAAATGCATATGTCAGAACGTCGAACTAAAATTCCTTGTTTACACACCGTATCCAGAAAATATTTTTGCAATTTATTAAATGCTACAAAGAAGGGAGCCGTATCATGGCCCAATGATGAAATCATGTTTACGGCAGGACAGCCTTAATCCCACAAATTTAAAATGCAGCTCATGGTGTCGTCCGTAGTGCACGACAGCCTCTTCTATCACGAGCACGTCAATTTATATGCTTCCCTCGTTCAACGTTGAGATGTACTCGAGCTACGTACAACCCAATGTACAGTAATTTCCATGTTCCTATGCAGTGATTCTGCTGAGTGCGCCATTTTTAGCAACTTTATGTTTTTCTTCATCAATAGTACCTAGTTTTGGATTTTTATTTGGATTTGACACCGATTACCACATTCTGTAGCAATGTCTCGAGGAGGCTCTCGTTAGGGTTTAAATGGTAGCTAGTTCCATGTAATATCCCTCGTCCTTAAGGGTTTTTATGTTTTTAACACCTAATTCATGTATAATTAGCGTTTTAATCAAAAATAAATGTTTATATTTAATATTAAAAGTATATTTCAAATAAAAATATGTAAGATAAGGAGAAGATAAAACATAAGAGTTGAATTGTTGAAACTTTTTACTTAATCATTTGTGACCATTAAGTAGAACAATGAATTTATTTGTGCTTTTAAAATTAAAATTGAAGATTGTATGATGAAGTTAAACTATGAAAAAAAGAGTTGCACTCGCATCCCTTAAGGAGGCCATCTCTGTAATAGATAGCGCTACACATCTTTGATTCTCATAATAAATAAGATTTCATAAAACAACCCCTGATTTCCTCTAAAGAGGTATTAAAACTTACCGTAGATCTCATAATATACTAGACACCTAAATACAAAATGATGCTATCATTTTGGTTCATAATTGAAAAATTTATATATACGTTGATGTTGAAGAGACTATTTTGACTCCATGCAAAATTGATGAGAGCATACTTACAATTGACCCAAGGAAAGATCAAACCAAAAAAGAAATTGGTGTACTTGGGAGTAATGATAGGTCATCTTGTATTAGAAGATAATGCTCCATGTAATGTTGCATTTTTGTTTTCAAATGTTATGATGGTTTTGTCCATAGGGAATTCACAAAGGTAGCGGTAGAATACCACATGCGCACATATTGGGGGTTTATTAATCAATTAAATTTCTATTAATATAATACAGTGTATTTAGAGGTTAGAGCATTTTAAAATGCTAATGGGAGGGGTAGGTACTAAGGGAGTGAGGACCAAGGAGGCCCTCAGTAAAATGAGGGATGACTAAGACATACACATACTACATATATGAGTCTTCCATATACACAAGTTTCATTTTTATTTCAAATTCCCCCGCCCTCTCCCTCCAAATTCCCCTACATAATTGCAAGTATATTTTAGCCTAGGTCTCATTTTTTCCAAAATATTATGCCCCCACCAAAAAATTTCCCAAGTGTGATGAAAAAATATTCTAGACAATTACAGAGTGTGAGACAATCATTAGCCAAAGTGATATATGAAAGTGTGAAGAACAGCTCTATTTGGCTATGTGAACATTATGCAAACCCTAAATAATTATTCCCCATTTCACAACATTGTGATTGTCATAATTTTATGAGTTTCAAAAGATCACCAGAGCTTAAAAAGATCTACACAAATTAATAAATTCAGAATACATAAGAGCTTTAAGGGTATATTTCAAAATGTTTTTTTCAACTTAGTTCAATAGTATTTCAATTTGAAGTTAAATTCTCATTTTTTTCATACTTATACAGGGTATTCCCGCATGCATTGACCCTTTATATTTTTTATTATTATTAAAAATCATTTGTTAATATAAATAAAATCTTACCTTCACATGATTTAGACCCCTCTCTTCCACTTGCTCCCTATCCTTTCAAGTATAGTATGTTTGTGTCACATTTGGTGTCTTTTACATGATTTTTTTTCATACCACATTATTAGTAGATGCCAGTGACTTCATTAACACCAATCAATGAATAATAGTTGTTAGCATTGATGACAAATGATAATCATTGGTAAATGATAACTACTAGTCTCTTATGGTGCTCTCTTATGTCTCCTTACGTATTTATTAACAACACAATATAATTTTGTCACTTTAGGCCACCTTAAGGCTACTTGGGATTTTGTTGTTGTCATGTTCTAGTATGTCTCAATATGCATTTTGAAAGTTTTTTTATTCAAAGTATAAAGTACATAATAGGCTAATTGATGATAAGACTTTTTATTTATTTATATGAACAAGTATGGAAATAAAATACCTTTTATAAATTTTAGCTTCTTCCCTTCCAAATAGTGATGGATTTAAGTGTGCATATATTTTATGGCTCTCATAATAATGAAATATAATTCAAAATATTTGAATTAAGAGATGGGAGAAAACTCAATACCACATATTCATATTCAATATAAAAGTATATTTCAAATAAAATAATGTAAGTTAAGGAGAAGATAAATCATAAAATACAAGAGTTGAGTTGTTGAAACTTTTCACTTAATAATTTTTGATTGTTAAGTAGAACAATGAATTCACTTGTGCTTCTAAAATTAAAATTGAAAAATGGAGTATGAAGTTAAACCATGAAAAAAAGAGTTGTGCTAGCATCCCTTAAGGAGGTCATCTCTCTAATAGATATAGCTACACATCTTTGATCCTCAAAATAAATAAGATCTCATAAAAAATCTTAATTTCCTCTAAAGAGGTATTCAAACATACCATAGATCTCATAATATACTATACACCTAAATATAAAATGATGCTCTTATTTTGTTTCATAATTAAAAAGTATATGTGTATGTGTATGTGTATGTGTATGTGTATGTGTATGTGTATGTGTATGTGTATGTGTATGTATGTATATGTATGTATGTATGTATATGTATATATGTATGTATGTATGTATATGTATGTATGTATGTATATGTATGTATGTATGTATGTGTATGTATGTATGTATGTATGTATGTATGTATGTATGTATGTATGTATGTATGTATGTATATATATATATATATATATATATATATATATATATATATATATATATATATATATATATATATATATATATATATATATATATATATATATATATATATACATATATATATATATATATATATATATATATATATATATATATATATATATATATATATATATATATATATATATATATATATATATACGTTGTTGTTTTGACTCCATAAAAATTTGATGAGAGCATACTTACAATTGATCCAGGGAAATATCAAATCAAAAGATACTTTGGTGTACTTGGGAGTAATGATATGTCATCTTTTATTAGAAGATAATACTTCATATAGTGATGCATTTTTTTTTCAAATGTTATGATAGTTATGTCTATATGGAATTCACAAAGGTAGTGGTAGAATAACACATGCATGCATATTGGGGGTTTATTAATAAATTAAATCATTATCGATATAGGAGGGTGTATTTAGATGTTAGAGGGTTTCAAAATGCTATTGGGAGGGGTAGGTACAAAGGGATTGAGGACCAAGGAGGCCCTAAGTAAAAGAGGGATGGATAAGACATACACGTACTGCATATAGGAGTCTTCCATATATAAAAGTTTCATGTTTTTAGAAAATACCCCACCCTCTCCCTCTAAATTCGTTCCACATAATTTTAAGTATATTTTAACCTAGGTCTCATTTTTTCAAAAATATTACGTAATTTCTCAAGTGTGATGCAAAAATATTCGAGACAATTATAGAGTGTGAGGCAAACATTAGGCAAAGTGAAATATGAAAGTGTGAAGAAGAGCTCTATTTGGATATGTGAACATTATGCAAACCCTAAATCATTATTCCCCATTCCACAACATTGTGATTATCATAACTTTGTGAGTTTCAAAGGATCACCAAAGTTGAAGAAGATCTGCACAAATTAATAAATTCATAACATAGAAGAGCTTTGAGGGCATATTTCAACATGTTTTTTTCAAGTTAGTTCAATAGTATTTCAAATTGAAGTTTGATTCTCATTTTGTTCATAATTATACAGGTTACTCCCACATGGATTGACCTTTATATTTTTTATTATTATTAAAAATCACTATGTAATACAAATAAAAAACTTACCTTCACATGATTTAGATCCCTCTCTTCCACCTATTCCCTATCCTTTCGAGTATTTGTGTCACATTGGGTGTCTTTTACATGATTTTATTTAATACCACATTATTAGTATAGGTCAATGAGTTCATCAACACCGATCAATGAATAATAGTTGTCACCATTGATGACAAATGATAATCACTAGTAGATGATAACTTCTAGTCTCTTATGGTGCTCTCTTATGTCTCCTTAAGCAATTATTAACAACACAACATAATTTTGTCACTTTATGTCACCTTAAGGCTAGTTGGGATTATGTTGTTGTCATGTTCTAGTATGTCTCAATATGCATTTTGAAAGTTTGTTTATTCAAAGTATAAAGTCTATAATAGGCTAATTGATGGTAATATTTTTTATTTATTTATATGAACTAGTAAGGAAATAAAATACCTGTTATAAATTACAATTTTTTCCCTTCCAAATAGTGATGGATTTAAGTATGCATATATTTTATGGCCCTCATAATAATGAAATATAATTCAAAATATTTTAATTAAGAGATGGGAGAAAACTCAATACCACATATTAAAAACCACTTATAGAAGGTGTAGGTGTAGCCTTCACATATGAAGTTGATGTGACATGGGTGGAAACTAATTCTCAATTAAACTATAATCAGAAGAATGATAACTATAGCGTCAATGATCAAAAATTTATCAAACTACATGAAAAATTAAGGTCCTTTACTGAATATTTTATCAAAGTGAATGTTTCATGTGACATTAAGTAGAAGGTAATGTCGACCTAGAACCTAAGTTGTGAAGTCTTAATATCATAGTGAGAATAAACAAAGTAAAATTCTCACGATGAGTTGGGAACTAAACAGCACAATCATGCATGTCATTTTGAGGCAAATAGGGCTCCAATGCATACTCTTCTATAGATATTTCCTATAATAAAAATTGTTTTGCTTATAGGTATTTTTTGTATGTTTTGTATAATTTTTGTTTTTATGTTGGGTTGTGTTGGGGTATCTTATGAGGGTGAGTTATGATAATTCACTCTCTCTCTCTCTCTCTCTCACACACACACACACACAAAAACAAACAAATATATAGTGTGAGAAAGGAACAAAATTGATGTCTTTAAGGTCTTTATTTTTTATTTTTATTTTTTTTTCAGAAAATAAGATGTTATATTTAGTGTTTTTTCAAAAAAATTAGATCATTAATTATATCATAAAGAATTATGATTATATATATTTTTTAAATCATGATGTATAATTCCCAAAATATTCTTGAAATTTTAAAATTTGCATTAATAAAATTATACGCTTTATTTATTTATTTATTTTTTATATGAGTTGTAGTGTTACATTTATTTCCTAGTTGTATTAAATAGAATGATAGTATTGTTATGATAATATGTTCTAGTACCAACATAAACATATATATAACTTATTGTTTTTAAATGTAAAGTACACACTGACTCACCAATGACAATAGACTAAAGGAGGACATTTATTCTTAAAGGAAACTTTAATGATTATCCAACAAATACTTTATATCTATTTTACTAATAAAATTATAATGTTTTATATACCCTATTCTTAAAAGTCTATAAACTGATTTAAAAACTAAATAAAGGCTAAAGCTTTACGAAACATAATAATATGGATTAACAGAATAATAAAGAGTTTGAAACATTTGGTAAACGATGAAAATAAAAATGTATGTTGGTTCAAACTTTTCGCGAAGTATGGAATTGCCCAAATTTTTATTATAGCATGGTACAAAGTATGCACACCTTTTGAAGATAGCTTAGGATAATAACAGTCATAACAAGGAAAAATAGTGTATGAGGATGGGGTTATAGAAATGTACCCGAAGACTCGGGAGAACTCATCAGGAAATTGATTCAGTTTTAGAGTGTACATGTGGCAACGCACTGGTCGGCATATAACAAGGAATGTCGGGATCATTAACGAGATTGCATAAAATATAGAGCGTGAGAAAATGAATAACATATCAATTTAGTATAACAAATTTATTATAAAAATACATTAATATTTAACAAGGATTGCGTAATGATTAGTTTCTATTATTTTAATTGAGAAGCAATTTTATAAAATTATAATATAATAAAAATAATAAACTGTAATGACAATAATATAATTTAAGGATGTTTTATAGAATTATGAAATGTCAGAAATGTTAATTTAACTCAGAAAAGGCAATAAAAGTATTATTGAATGTTCACTATGAATTACATTAGTATTTGGAGAGCAATGTGGTATAAATGATTAGGACTCTAGAATTTGTATCATCATTGCATAAATTATTATTTAGTTCAATAATATTAAAAAATGTATTTTTATTGAATAAATAAATATTAAATAATTAAAAAATAAATATTAAATGTATCCAAATAATTTGATAGCTTTAATAATATAGTAACTACTATTTTGTATTTGAATCATTTTAACATTCATGTAAAGTTTATAATCTAATTAGTTTTATTGGATAATTAAATTAGAAGAATAATTTTAACATTGATGTAAATTTCATATTTAATTTTCTTTCTAAGTCTAAAATTTGTGATCTCATTTTTCATTCTCTAAACACTCAGGTGTTAGTTATTGATTTTGATTGTTGAATTTTTGATATATGTATGCTATTGTGTTATCCTATACACAAAAATGTATATACTATGTATATTTAAATTTATTTATGATAAAACATGATAAAAATTATAAATAAATAGTATACAATTAAGTTTAACCTTGATTAATCCATAAAGAAATAATTATAAATATGTTGAAATATATAATTTAAATTAAAAGATATATTTATATATATAAATAATAAATCTTGATTTATTGTAAAGATTTTAATGAGAATATAAGAAATAAAGAATAATGTTAAGTAGATTTTAAAATAAATTTCAATTCTCATTAAATAAAGGATTGAAATACCAATGAAAATTTATATTAATAAAAAAAATTAAACTAAAAATAAAATTTATAAACCAATATTCATTAAAAATGTTTAGAATAGCCAAATAAATAATAATAATGTTTTAAAAAATACAAAACTAAAACTATGCACATTACAAATATATTGAAAATAATAACTAAAATAAAAAAAATACAGTTTGAGAAAATTTCAAATAATGTTTAAATTAAAAGAAGATAAGATAAAATAAGATAAATATATTAATGTCCAACAAGTGATCACAAAAGTAGGTCAATGGAACTGTAAAATCTGCAGAAGGCAGAAACAAAGCATAGAAACCAAAACATTTCGAAAAAGAACCAAAGAAATATTTATATCGAAAATTTAATTTTCTATTTCAATAAATAGAACTGCTCCTATAAAAAAAACCCACCCACTAAAATAAATAAATAACAAAATAAATATATATATATATATATATATATATATATATATATATATATATATATGATTTTGTAACACCCTATTGATATATATACTGCACAATATTATGTATGTTTTTGAACACACAAATATGTTAAATAGTTCATCCCTTACCGCCACTCAATTCAAAGCACCGGTGTTAAAAATTCTCACTACTTTCCTCTCGCTGTAAATAGCAAAATTCTCGCTACTTTCCACTCGCTGAAGGTATTTACAGATAATCTACCTTCCTTTACCCACTAGTGGATTAGACCCAAAATAACTGCAATTCATTTTATAAATTGTTTAACCATTTGTGAGAAAAGTATCTGAAAAACATGCCATGTTATCTTAATGCAATTTTGCAGGCTAACAGTTCACTTCTCTACCCATATTGCAGACATATTATCTTGAAAAAAACTATCTACATTTATATCTCAAAGGATTCGGCTAAAAAACACAATGCAGTAGACGTAAGCTTACCTGCAATTCTTTGCACAGCATAGAAGCAAATGACGGTATCTTCTGATATGCAAATGGAAAGGATAAAATTAAAATGGTACTTAAATAGTCATCATAAACTTCATGCTCTGTGTCTGCCATTAAGCTCTCAATACGCTGAATTTTTCAATATAATTCTATGGCTTCAGAAACTTCATGCATGGTTGAAGCTTCCTCGTAAAAAGGAAAAAGGAGGAGAAAGTACCTAATCAATGGCTTGGCCTGCAAAAAAATAAGAATTTGAAGTGTCAACCAAATTAAAAATAAAAGTACAAAGTTATGTTTTTGGGTTATTCTTTAAAATTCCGACTGCTCAAGCACACCTGATTATTGGCAGCCTGGCATTGGCAAAATAATCATTTGCATTTGTTGGCCGTCAGATAGGTGTCGTTTTCAGTCGGCAGATGCTGAGTGGGCGAAATTGACACTCGGGCAGCATGTCGTTCATCGCACAGAATCGAAAATGACCCTTCATTTTCATATGTTCCTGTACCCTACCCCGATCCTGCTTATCCCGCTCTCGCCTACTAGGGAATAATTAAATAACTTCATGGCAAAGATGCGGCCATATCTACCCTCCCAATGCCTACCCTACCTCCTAAATCACCACATTATTGAACCGTTAACTGCCACGTAACAAGACCGCCGCAGCAGATAGTAGATATTTTATTAAATAATTGCAGATTTTATAGGGCACGTAGAAGTAATGGTATAAAGTTTTACTCCAATGGACGTAAATAAATTGTAAATTTGATTCAAAATTTTTTTTTTAATTGTTTAAATCAATTTAATTAATTAAATAATTTACATAGTTTATTGAAAAAATGTTAGATATAATGTATACTTGTCTTTTAGTTAAATAAACTAATAAATGCATGTACACATATTTGTGTTAAAAGAATTGTTTTAATTTTTTTGAATTATATTATAAGAACATGAAAAATTTGTTGTGGAGCGAATAAAATGTGAAATAATTAATTTTAATAGTTTTTTTAAGTCTAAAAATTGTAATAATTAAATAAAAACATTACAAATATAAAAATTCAGATAAGAATTATTATTTCAATTGATTCTTATAATTCCTTATAAAATAAGGACTAACAAAATTTAAAACAAATCTAACTTAATAATATAGATATAAAAACCGATAAAACTTAAAAATTCCATGTAAATAGTTATAACTATTAAATATAGAAAGTTTTTGCATATTTTTCAGGCTCACATTAATGTATTGTAACTAATCCCTGAAACCCATAAAATCTCCCCTTCTTTTACCCTTGAAACATAAGAAAGAGTGCAATGATATGTTTCTTAAATTACAATTCATTATTACTTAGTGAAATTGTATGAAATTGTGTATTATTCTAAGAAATATAATGGAAGAATGTACTAGATTTTTTCATTGATTGTGTAATTTTATATTTTATTTATGAAATTATTCCTAAAATGATTTAGAAATGGACTTTGAATGTTATCATGTATGGAAGTATTTTTTGTGTAATTTTATGAATGATTTATATTGTATCATATTATTAGGAAGTGTACAAGTAATAATAATATGTGTTCATATTGTATTTGAGTAATAGGTGTTATGTGAGTGATATATTTATGTGCAACTAATCCAATTCATATTTAATGTGCTTTTTTTATTTAAGATTTGAGTGAGTAAATTATTCTATAACATGATATGTTGGTGTGGTGAAGTATTTAATATTTTAGTAGGTATTAATGATATAAAATTTATGAAATATGTAAACTTATAACCCAACATTTTGGTTTTATTATTAAGACATAGTTAAACGAATTGTTTTGATAGTGAGTGGAGATGATTTATATAAATGTTTTTTGATAATAATGAATGGTGGCGACATAAATTAAACTATGACTTTGTGTTACATCATCTTAGTCTTGGAAATCATTCTCTTGAGAAGTGGGTGAAGGAGAATTGTCATTATCTTATTTACAAAGTTTTCTTTTGTGAATTTCTATGACATTTGCATGCATGACTCGTTATGTATGTAATGGTCAAAAATATAAAATATGCCACAAGTAACGTCGGACAAACAAGTAAATTGATTTGTTGAATGGTGTCGACACCATGTGGATGAGAGAAATGATGTATGGTGGCATGGCATATTGAATTTAATCTCTTTGATTTTTATATTTTGTAGGATATTCTTGAATAAAACATGTAAAATTGCATTGATGAATTTAATGTGCTTATTTTCAACATTAAATTATTGACTAATGAATGATTTTAAATGCAATTATACATATCCAAATTATTATATAAATAAATGTTAAATGCCTTTGTACTTCTAAATATGATTTATATGAATTTAGTTTGATCAACCAAAAAAATATTTTTGTAATTATATTTTTTTTTAAACTACTAATGTAATTTCATTAGCCATTGAGTTATCTTCAACTAAGTGGAGATTATTCAATTCCAAGGATGAAGTAAAGTTTAGTGCATTGATGGAATTATCATATTTAAGCATTGTCTAGCCACTTTTTAAAGACACAATCACTATAGTAAATGATAAGAAGATACAAGATAGGGATTAATGTCAGGAAGTTCCAATTAACATCATCATATTATATGGAATCATAATATTTTATAAATTTTTTTTTTTTTTTGAGTTGTATTTTATATATTGGTTTTGCTTGTCAATGTCCAAATTTAAATATTATCTTAAAAAATAATAAAAAAATGTAATTATGATAAAAAATTCAAGAGAGATGGAGGTATATAATTAAATTAATTGTTCAGATCAATCATCAATTTAATTTAAAATGATTATTTGTATACAATTTTCTCTACATGTGTCATCCATCTTATTTTCTAATGGATTTTTTAAATCTTGTTTCTTAGGTCATCTAAGCTCATGTCCCCTTGTTTTACCCTTCTTTTTTTCTTCATACTTCTGTCTCTTTTATTATTTTTTTATTTTTTTCTTTTATGCAATCAATTTTTTCTTTATTCAAATAAAAATGTGTATTGTCTAATTTATTTTTATCAATTATTTTGGATATTATTATTTATTGTATCAACAGATCACAATAATTTAAATTTCTTAGCCCTCTTCTTTATTAATAAAAGAAAGAAAGAAATTTAAAAAAAATCCAACTTAAAATTTAATTAACTTTTGCTATCATTTTTAGATGTTTTAATTTTTGATTTTTGACATTTATTCAATATATTTCAATTAAAAAATTTATTTTATTTTATTTTTTCATTTTTCTAACTATTTGATTATACTATACTTCATTGCTAACATCTATAATGATAACCTGGTCTACAATCTAATTTTATTATTCTTTCATCTTAATGATGATTTATGATGTGGAATCCAAAATATTAAGATGCAAAAATATTTTGCATAGTTTGACTAGAAATCTCTATCTTTAACTTCATGTAATGTGAAAGCATTATTTCTTTTAATGTCAAAATTTGTTTAGCATTTTCCAATCCTCCTTATTAATTTAGAATATTATTAAAAAGGGATATTTTCAACCTTGAATACTTGATTTTAGATAATATATTAAAACAATTAATACACAAATAAATTGTCATATAAACATCGAAATATGTCACATTCATCAAATTATTAATTAAAATGATAAAATTTGTATTCAACTTATTTAAAATTGTTCTAACCCTTCTTAGTTACTCTACAACTTTCATCAATTTCTTCCCATAATATTTTGGAAATGTTTGACTAAACTTGATAAGAATCTATTACTAAACATGATAAGAATCTATTGAATCTTAAACCTTATCCATAATAAAGTCACTTTAACCTTCTTCCACCAAATATTCAAAATCCTAATTGGGGATAAGAGATGGAATATTTTAACTAATATTATATTGACATAGAATTTGTGTTCATCGCCTTCCAATATTGAATCACGAAAACATAGAGCCTCTTTTAATATTCTCCGTGGCCATTATCACTAGTTTGTTTCATACTTTTTCTCCATCCAAAAGACTTCTAACCAATAAATCCAAAATTAGTTTTTCGAGTTACACTTTCTTAGAAAACTATTAATTTTATTTTTTTTCCAAGGACATTTACCACAACCCACATGAAGTGGTATCCCTCATACGGGTGTTTGAAATGGTTTCTCACATCACGTGTAATGTTTTAATTTTGGTGGGTTGGATATTAACGTAAATAATTTTTTCGTGTTGAATACTCAACTTGTGATTTGACATTTGTTGTTTCTTTTTTGGTCAATATAACTATACCTTACAATAGTTCTTGTGATGGTCGCCAGACGGTAAAAATAATATTCGATATATTATTTTCGTCTTACGTAAGCATTCATCCATAATCTAGGAAAGGCGAAAGTCAGTCCAAATGCATATGTCAAAATGTCGAACTAAACTTTCTTGTTTACATTCTGTATCTAGAAAATGTTTTGCAATTTATTAAACCATATCATGGACTACCGACGAAACCATATTTACGGCATGCCAGCCCTAATCCCACAGATTTGCAGTGCAGTTCATAGTGTTGTGCGTAGTGCACGACAGCATCTTCTTTCACGAGCACGTGAATGTATATGCTGTTGATAACTGATGCTCGAGACTCAAACATCCAATTCACCGCATGCAACATGCAGATTTGAGGATTTAGTTTTTTTTGTTTTTTTTTTAAAAAATAAAGCAGCATGCTGACTTTTTGTCCTCAAATTTATAAATTTAGACTTTTAGTTTTAGTCTTAGTTTGTTTTTTAAGTTTCAGTTTACAAACTTTGTTTACACCGTGTCTTCTAGTGGCGTAGGGATAATGCATGACAAATGCATGTAGATTTGCAATCTTATCTAGATGCTATGATAGTGCAGCAATGTAATATTTTTTTCTATAAAACCATCAATAATAAAGACTGTTATTCAGGGTACAAAAATACATAATTTTGTATTAATGTTGTGCTCTGTTTGTTGAGTTCATAATTTCAGATCTCTGCTCTCATAATTTACTGCTGTTATTTTTTTTTCTTTTTAAATCTTTGCTGTTATTTTCTTCATAGCTCGCTGGTTGAAGAATAAGGGATTCTTTTAAAATCTACATCTGGTATCAGAGCTTGTATTTTCTTTTGGGTTAAAGATTTAGTAGTTGAAAATTTGCCAAAAATTTATCATGTCAAATTATAACTCCTTGCCCATTTCAGAATTTGATGGAAATGAGTATGATTATTGGTGTATCAAAATGATGACTTTTTTGATAGGAAAAGATTTATGGGAGATTGTTGAATCAGGGTATGTAGAGCCTGCGGATTAGAATGCCCTCACAGCGAATGATAAAACAACTAAAAAGGAGGCTAAAAAGAAGAATGCTCAAGCCTTATTTCATATTCAAATAGCTTTAGATAAGAGTCTATTTTTGCGAATTGCAAGAGCAAATACAGAAGAGGATGCTTGGAAGACTCTAAAAGAAGCTTACCAAAGTAGTGATCAAGTCAAAGTTGTCAAGTTATAGACATTGAAGAGAGAATTCAAGAATTTAAAGATGCAAGAAGCTGAAAGTGTGAGTACCTATTGTGTCAGAGTAAAAGATGTGGTTAATAAGATGGCTACACTTGGTGAAATTTTTAACAATGAGGTCGTGATCAAAAAGGTGTTGAGGACTCTCACACCAAGGTGGAACCATGTTGCCATAATCATATAAGAAAGCAAGAATTTGTCTATCCTTCAATTTGATCATCTAGTTGGATCTTTGATGTCTCATGAAGAAAGATTGAGAGATTCATTTGGAGAAAGTGATGAGAATGTTTTTTCCTCCAAATTACAAATCACAAAGAATGAACATGCCAATAGTAGTATAAAAAGTAATCAAGGCCAAGGTAGAGGTCAAAATCAAAATTACTCAAGGAAATAAAAGCAGAGGTGGTTTCAGAGGAAGAGGTAGAGGCCGATTTGATAAAAGAAATATCCAGTGTTATCATTGTAACAGGTATGGCCACTTTAATTAAGAGTGTAGATTAAAAGAAGGTAATAATGATAAAAGCATTCATTATGCTCAAGAAAGTGATGAAAATCCTCCAGATAGTTTATTTTTATTTTATGACAAAGCTGAAAATGTTTCTAAAGATGTTTGGTATTTAGATTTGAGATGTTCTAACCACATGTCAGGGAATGAAATTTTTTTTCTATAATAGATGAAAGTTTTAAATCTAAGATCAATATTGGTGATGACAAATCATTGGAGGTTGTTGCAAAAGGAGCTATGGAAGTCCATACAAAAGAAGGTATGAAGAGTGGTAAACACATTTATTACACTCCAAAGTTAAAGAATAATTTATTGAGTGTTGGATAATTATGTGAGAAGAATTATAAAGTTGTTTTTGAAAATCAACAATGTATAATTTATAATAATAATCAAGGAAATAGGGTGGTAACAATTGTGCCTATGACAAAGAATAAGATGTTTCTGTTGAAGTTTGTTGAATATAACAGGAACCTTGTCAATATGACATATGAGGATACAAGTTGGTTGTGGCATCTTAGGTATGGGCATTTAAATTTTCATAGTTTGAAGATTCTAACATCAAAATCATTAGTTTCTAGTTTGCCTAAGGTTGAAGAGCACAAGGAATTTTTTGAAGGATGTGCTAAAGAAAAACATGCAAAAGAGAAATTTCTAAAAGGCAATGCATGGAGGGCCCTTTATCCACTCCAATTAGTTCATTCAGACATTTGTGGTCTTATGCAGATAAAGAGTTTGGGTAAGTCATCATATTTCATTACTTTTATTGATGATTACTCACGATAGTGTTGGGTTTATTTTTTGAACACCAAAGGTGAAGCTCTTGAGACATTCAAGAGGTTTAGAGCCCTTGTAGAAAATGAAAAAGGGTACAAAATCAAATGCTTAAGGACTAATCATGGAGGAGAATTTTATTCAAAAGCTTTTCAAATTTATTGTGATATGCATGGCATTAGAAGACAACTCACCACTGCATACACACCTCAACAAAATGGTGTAGCTAAAAGGAAGAATCGTACAGTGGTGGAGATGGCACGAAGCATGCTACAAATAAAGGGATTGAGCAATTCTTTTTGGGGAGATGTAGTTGCTACAATAGTATATATTCTCAATCGAATTTCCACTAGTGCACTTAACAAGATGATTTTGTATGAAGCCTGGTATGAGAAAAATCCAAATGTTAATTATTTCAAAGCTTTTGGTTGCTTAGCCTATGTTCATGTTCACGATCAAAAGAGGCAAGATTTAGATCCCAAAAGTGAGTCATGTATTTTTGTTAGATATAATGAGGAAAGTAAGGCTTACAGGTTATGTAATCCTCTCACTAATAGGCTTACTGTGTCAAGAGATATGATTTTTGATGAAGGGGGAGTTTATGGTCATCAAAAAGGCCATATGGAGAAGTCAAAATCTATTTTAAATGAAGTTATTATGGATGATATTGATCATGGGCAGCCCACTAATATTTTTGTTCCAAGTGCTACAAATCAATGAAGTAACCCCTCATCTAGTTGTTCAATTCCAAGTGTAAGTCTAGAGTCAAGTCCTAGTTCTACAAGGAAGGTAAGAAGATTGAGTGATATTTATCAAAGGAGTTAAAATCAAGCACATGAAGAGAATCCAAGAGGTGAGACACTGAATTTTGTTGTACTTACCAAGGTTAATTTTGAACTATCATTTTTTGAAGATGCATATACTAATGAGGTTTGGATGAAAGAAATGCAAGAAGAGATGGATTCTATTCATAGGAATGACACTTGGGAGCTTACAAGGCTTCCACATGACAAGAAGAATATTTGCACAAAATAGGTCTACAAGACTAAATGTAACAGTGATGGAAGTGTTGAAAGGCATAAGGTGAGATTAGTTGCTAGAAGCTTCACATAGAAGTATGGCATTGATTATGAAGAGACATTTACAACAGTAGTAAGACAAGAGACCACTAGAATGTTGATTTCATTAGAAAATCAAAAGAATTGGATCATCCATCATATGGATGTGAAAAGTGCTTTCTTCAATAGCTACTTAGAAGAAGAAGTATATATGGAACAGCCATAAGGTTTTGAAGTGCAAGAAAAAGAAAATCATGTCTACAAGTTGAAGAAGGCTTTGTATGGCCTCAAACAAGCACTAAGAGCATGGTATGCAAGGATTGATGGATATTTTCAAGAGAATGGATTTCAAAGAAGTAAGAGTGAACCTACCCTTTACTAAAAATAATAAGGTAATGATATTCTAATTGTAAGTTTATATGTTGATGACTTGTTGTATATGGGTATTAGTTCTATGATGAAGGATGAATTCAAAGTTTTCATGATGAATGAATTTGAGATGAAATATTTAGGCCTCATGAAATATTTTTTAGGAATGGAGGTTTATCAAAGGTAGAATAAAATTTTCATTTGTCAAACAATGTATGCTAAATATATGTTGAAGAAATTTTATATGGTTGATTGTAAACCAATCTCCACTCTAGTTGTTCATGGAGTTGTGTTTTGTAGAGATGATGGTGCTGAAAGAGTTAATGAGACAACCTATAAAAGTATTGTTGGAAGCTTAATGTTTCTAACTCACACAAGACTTGATATTGCTTATTCAGTTTCACTTATTTCAAGGTACATGATAGAGCCATCAAAAAATACATATGAAGGCAGCCAAGAGAATTTTGAGGTATGTGAAAGGCACACTAGATTTTGGTATTCATTACTGCACTTCTAAAAGGTTCAATCTTGTTGGTTTTAGTGATTTTGATTGGGGAGGTAGTTTGGATAATCGAAAGTCAACATCTAGGAATTATTTTTCTTTTGGTTCTTGTTTGATTACTTGGAGATCAAAGAAGCAAAGTATAGTTACCCTTTCTTCTACAGAAGCAAAGTATGTTGTAGTCACTTCAGTAGGTACACAAGCATTATGGCTTAGAAAACTTCTTGAAGAAATTAGAGAGAGTCAAGTTCAGCCCAAAGTTATTTTTTTGTGATAACATTAGTGCTATTAAATTGTTCAAGAATCTAGTCCATCACATCAGGACAAAATATTTTGATTTAAAGCATCCTTTTATCCGAGATTTAGTGCAAAATAAGGTAGTAGAATTGAAATACATCAACACTAAAGAATAATTGGTAGATATCTTCACGAAAGTAGTTGCAACAGATCAGTTTTTGACACTCAAAGATCAGATTGTGAGACCTCTTAGCTTCAAGGGGGAGTATGTTGATAACTGATGCTCGAGACTCAAACATCCAATTCACCGTATGCAACATGCAAATTTGAGGATTTTGTTTTTTACTTTTTAAAATAAATTAGCATGCTAACTTTTTGTCCCATGCACAGATTTATAAATTTAGACTTTTAGTTTTAGTCTTAGTTTGTTTTTTAAATTTCAATTTACAAACTTTGTTTACACCGTGTCTTCTAGTGGCGCAGGGATAATGCATGACAAATGAATGTAGGTTTGCAATCTAATCTAGATGCTACAATAGTGCAACAATGTAATATTTTTTTCTATAAAACCATCAATAATAAAGACTATTATTTAGGATACAAAAATATAGAATTTTATATTAATGTTGTGCTTTATTTGCTGAGTTCATAATTTTAGATCTTTGCTCTCATAATTTACTATTGTTATTTATTTTAGATCTCTATTGTTATTTTCTTCATAGCTCATTGGTCAAAGAATAAGGCATTCTTTTAAAATCTATATATGCTTCCCTAATTCAATGTGGAGTGGCACTGGAGCTACCTATAGTCCTAGCTGATTTGCACGAACCTTTCAAGTTACAACCCACCATATAATAATTTTCATGTTCCTATGTAGTGATTCCACTGATTTTGTCATTTTTTCCAACTTTGTGTTTTTTTCCATCAATGGCATCTAATTTGGACTTTTTTTTCTCAGTTTGACACTAATAATGGCATTTTGTATTAATGCATCAAGGAACATCTTATTAGGATTGAAATGGTAGCTAGTGATATGTAATATACATGGTTTCTAAGGGTTTTAATTTTTTTCCTTTCATCTTAATGAATAATATTAATGTCCAATATTAACCATGATTCCAAGTAAAGTACATCTTATAAATAACATGTAAGAGAAAGAGGCGATAAAACATAAAACATAATAATTAAGTTTTTAAGACCTTTTTCTTGAGAATTTGTGATGGTTGAATAGAATAATGGATTTGTTTGTGCCTCTAAAATTGAGATTCAAGAATTGAGTTTAAAGTTAAACCATGAAATAAGGATTTGTGTTGATGACTCTTAAGGAGGCCATATGTATTGAGTCATCTCTCTAATACATAACATACACATCTTTGATCTTCATAATGAATGACATCTCATAGACAACCTTCATTTCCAATAAAGTGGTGTTAGAACTTAGCATGGATCTCATAATACATTGAACACCTACATACAAAATGCTCCTCTGAGTATGGTTCATTATTGTAAATTTTGCATAAGCTTGCACCAATGTTATAGAAAAAAGTGCTTTGCATCCATGTAAAGATCACACTCAGAAATTGATCCATAGGAAATCTCAAATGAAGAGAGAGCTTGGTATACATGGGATTAGTAATACGTCATCTTCTATTTGAAGATAGTGCTCCATGTAGTGATGCATTTTTTTTGAAAATTGTGATAGTTTTATCCACATGGAACTCATAAAGGTAGTGGTAGAATATCACATGTGTGTATATTGGGGGTCTATTAATCAACTAAAATCACCACCAATAAATTGAGGTGTATTTAGAGCTTGAGATGTTTTTTATTACCATTGGGAGGGGTAGATACTGAGGTAGTGGTGGCTAGGGACAAACAAATAGAGGGGTGATTACCACATACACATACTACATATAGGAGTCTACCACATATACAAGTCTCAGTTTTTACCAAATCCCCTACTCGCCCTCCATCCCCGCTCCCCCCCCCCAAATAAATAAATAAATAAATAAATAAAAATAAAATAAAATTGCCCACATATCTACAAGTGTATTTAAACTTGGGTCTCATTTTTTCCAAATTCTCCCCCTCGCCACCCACCCTCCCTGCCCCCATAATTTTTCCCAAGTATACTGAGAAAATATTCGAGATGATTATAGAGAGTGAGACAATGATTAGGAAAAGTTTGAGATGAAATTATGAACAAGAGCTCTATTTGGTGGCAAACATTATGGAAAACCTACATCATTATTCCCCATCCCAAAACATCGGGATTGACATAATTTTGTGAGTTTCAGAGGTTCATCATAATTTCAAAGGATCCACACAAAATAATTTCAAAGCTTTAAAGACATATTTCAATTTTTTTTCCTAAATTCAAGTTAATAGTATTTCAATTTGAGGTTATATTCTAATTATGTTCATACCTTTAATGGCTACTCTCGCATGGCTTGACCTCTATCTTGTGTATTATTAGTAAAACCCATTTTTTATACAAATAAAAAATTACCTTCACCTATTTTAGACCCCTCTATTATGCCTATTTTTATCATCCCCTTCTTTTTCTAAAAAATCTTGATATGTTTTCATTTCTACAATATTAATGACTTGATTCATGAAGTTTAGAACTATTGGAAGGGGGAGTCTCATTGGTATTCATTTAAAAATTCATCTCTTTATGTGCATGTGCAATAATTAATAAAGTGTTGCATTGAATAGTATTTATTACTCTTGATGTTAATTAAGTGATTTTAAATAGCATACATATCATTTTAAGTAATAATGTCTTAAGTGTCAACATGACACTCTCCACAATGGTTCTTAATATAGTTAGCTATTGTTTTTAGATTTGACCATGTTGTAAACAATGATAGTTGTGTAGTTATTGATTTTATTTATTTAAAAGAAGTATTGTTCCAATCACTATGGGTTCAACATGAAAAAGAGGTTAGAAGATAAATATAGTGTTTAGTTTGTTGATAAACCCTTGACATGTTTCCATGGCAATGAAATCATCACATAAGTGGTTTAATTGCAGATATATCATGCATACACTGGTCATTGGCACATCTATAAATAATCTCATTTTTATTCATCTTTAAAGCCTTGGCAAGTATTTCTAGCCATGTTACTTATGTTGTTTATAACCATTTGATATAATTAAACACCTTAATATATTGATATCTAAGTTTCATTTTTCATAAGAAAACCCAAAGTTGTAATGTAAACATGACTTAGGTCATGTATTAATACATTTCTAAAAACTAATATGAATTTCATGGTCATGAGGACATGTCAAGATTTGAAATGACACAATATGTTAATGTGGTAAATATTACCCAAGGTGGTAAGCCTAAAGGCACAATTATGGTAAGTAGGGTTTAGAGTAACCCTAAGGCATTGAATATATGGCATCCAATGATCCACCATAGAGATTGTAAATATGTGAATTAAATAAAGTTAATGCTTATTATTCAAGCTTTATAGATTCAAGGAAATTGATGGTAAGGTGATTTTTAATGTTTGGTACATGCCTCTATTCACGTTTTGGCAGCCAACTTGGGTATAAGGATAAGTAGTTTTCGAATTGGATAGTGAAATGACTAAGGTTGACTGATGCACTTTAATTTATTGATGAAATTTATAAGATAATAAAATTTAAACACATTATTTTTGGCATTTGCGTTGGTTACTCAGATATAAAAGTGATGGTTTTTATTTGTGCCTACTGTCATTTTCATGCTTTGTGAGTAGAAGTGGAGCTCTATCACTTTGAAGATAGTCATCGAGGAGGATAGATGATAAGCATAGAAGGATTTTTAGAACATTTCCATTTGAGACAAAAAGGAAAGTTTACTGGAAAATAAATTATTTTTGAGTTGGTGCATGTTGTGGTTTGAAGTAAATTTTATATGAGAATTGTTTGTTTTAGAGAATCAATATGGTGATTGAATACCCTGTATGTGGAAGAATTTGTAATAAAATTATCATTTTTAAAGACCTTTATCATCCATAATTATTGTGACTAATTTTTATGTGTGGCTTTCTCATTGTTGTTGCATAATTCTTGTGTGTTCACTCTACCAAAAGATCACCTACTTATCTATTTTGAGATATTGAATACCCTGTATGTGGAAGAATTTGAAAGAAAAGTATCATTAGTAAATAAATATATGCATGTAATTATTTTCACCTCAATATATGTACAATATATATGAACAAAGTTATAAGGTCAATTATATGTTTTATCAGTGTCAGATTGTGCTTATAATCTTGTTTGTAGTCTCTTTTAATAATTTTTAGAAGATAATGATCATCAGGGATTCTGGAAATAGTGTTGTATTATTGTCTTGGTTTGCAATGTTGCTTGCCTTTAAATTTTTTAACTTGGGACTACTTATCAATACCAAATTATATGATCATTGAGATAATATATCAGGGTTTCATGTCATTTGTTAGGTGAAATATGAATGTCATTATTTTCACCTCAATATTTTTTGCATGCATCATATGATTTAGTTATTTTGAGGAAATATTTGACATATGGGAATATTGAGAGGAAAATATAGATTTTTTATTAATGCACATGTTTTAAATATATATTCTTTCCAAAATTGATAAAGTCATGAAAACTAAGTACTGGAAATTTATGAATTAATGATATTTAATCATGTCAAATCTTAGCTATATGGTTCTTTTGAGTGCTTTTTTTAGTATATCTTATTTAGTATGTTAAGTTTGACTCTAGATTCACATAATTCAAGAATAAATGTTTGGGATAATGATGATGGTCAACACAATGAAGGCTCTTCTTCATGGGGTAGTTCTCTTCAATTATTTCATGACTGTAGGGCTGCTAATATCTTTCCTTGGCCATTTAACCATTGAAACCATGTATCCATTCATTTTGATGCCAATTTATCCTATTTTTTAGAATGTGCTTCATTCATTATCTGCTAATTTTTTGAATTTTCTTTATAATAGAAGCTGGATCACATTGGAAAAATCATCCTCATGGACAAGGCACTCCAAGTGAATCTTCTCAACATATGTATACTACTATTTAGTATGTCTCATCTAATACTCCATTACATGATCAACCTAAAAATGTGCTTGATGTTACTACAAAATTTATTTGTTCCATTAAACACTAGAATTCCTTCACTTGAGCCTAAGAGATGTGTTTCTTCTAATAAGAAACATGTTAGCGACCCTAAAATACAACCCATGGTTGCTAAGATGTTGAATAAAATAGAATTAGAGTTTGACAATTTCAAGGGAACTCATTTGATTAAGATTCCCATTATTTCCAAGGAGTACACAAAGTACCAAACTGATAAGGGTACTTCATTAATTGATTTGATTTCTAATGTTAAGTCTGATTAAAATGTTATTTTCAAATTGATACTTAGACTTACTCTCATGATATTAATTTGATTATGTAGATGTATTTTGGTGGTTTTAGTATGATGTATGGAAACATTTATGTTTATATGTAGAAAAATTTATTGGTATATATACTTTATTATTATGGATAAATGGTTATGAAATTTAATATTATGAGTATTTAAATTTTTTTGGTTATTAGTATTTCGTAATATTGTTTATCATAGTTAGATGTTTATTTGAATGTTTTTTGAATTAATGGCCCTTACCCATTATAAATTTTTTTGATATATTATTATTTTAATTTAATCTATTAGACTTTATTTAAAGTCTAAACTTATAAATTTAAGTCATAAGTTAACTAATTGACTTTAAAATTCAATTTAAGTTAACAACAACTAACTAAAAATCTAGTTGTAACTTGTTTTCTAACTATTTTTTAGAGGGATTACTTTATAATTAGATCAAAGAAAAATTACAGAGATATCCATCCTTCTTTTCTTCTCTGTACAAACATCTCTGAGATTAAATGACTATTTACATATAGACTAAATGATACATTCTTTGACAGTAAAGTAATCCAATTATTTAACATAGGTACATCTAGGTTTCCTATTTATTTCATAAATTGATTATCTTAAGTCTATTAGGCTTTGATATCTTTTGATAATTTTAGATTTGTAATCATGTGATCAGAACTCCTTGTGCTTGATTAAATCTAGAGGGTGAGAATGGAACCAAATGGTGGATGTGGAAAGTATTCCATTCAAGTGTTTCAAGTGTCATCACCTTGGTCATATGTAAAATAATTTTAGATTGGGTCGAAGCTCCCCTCAAACTAAAATTCTTTTAGTGAAACCTCTATGGAATCCTAAATTTAAAAAGGGGGTTAAAAGGTAAAATCTTCATATAAGGGAAGTTCAAAGGAGATAAAAAGTGAAAAAGACATCCCTGTGAAGATGTAGAGCTTGAAAATAGGTGAAATGCAATAAATTATTAAAAATATGTGGAAAGGGTTTGAAATTTTACTGACATCTATGATGAATAGTTGTGAGTTCTTTGAGCAAGAATCTTAGTCTATAAAATCCTTGGTGAAAAAATCTCAATGGATTATAGTAAAGAAATCTTGGGTGGAGTTGGGTCAGGTTGATGGATCAGAAGGTTTGTTTGTTGAAGAAAGCCTAACTAATTCTAATGGAGAAGAGGGAGAATAATCATAAGGGGAATTAAATTCTAGGGAAGTATTTTATAGCTCACAAATATAGTATTCCCTTGATCATCTGAATTGGGGAACTCAGAAGAAGAGGGGACAAAAATCCAAGAAAGAAAATGTGATGAGGAATCTTTTAGGAGGTAAACAATGTATTTGAGTAGTTTATGGAGTCTGGAAGGTGGGGTTTGAAATCCTCACTTTTAGTAAATGAAGATTATTTATTATAATGTTAGGGTTCTAAATGCCTTAAATAAGAGATGCTTGGTGAGGGTCTCTTTTGTATGGAGAAATCAGTTGTTTTGCTTCTCCAAAAAATGAATATGATTTTATCACAAGCCTCTTCTTTGATGTTTTCTAGTTTTTCTAGGTGGAATAGTGCCTTTGTGGGGCCTACTGGGGCCTTGGGGGATATGCAGTGATTTTGTCTCCTTTAACAATTAGGATTGTATTTTTGGAGTCTAGGACTAATTGGCAGTTGTGTAGAAACTCTAGCTTAAGTTCTAATTTAATTTATTCACTTATTAATGTGTATATTTTGATGGGAGTTCTTTTGTAAGCTCAATGTTAGCTGGATTTGTCCAAAATTTTGAGAAGGGTTGCAAATAGTAAGGTGGTTTTTTTTTTGTTTTTTTTTTGGTGCGGGGGGGGGGGAGGTGGGATTTTAATGTTGTTCTAAGACCTAATGAGAAAATGGGAGGTGTGATGTTTTCACAATAATATTTTAAGGGTTTTGACATGTTTTTTGAAAATAATGATTTAGAGGATGTGATTTCAAAATCTAGATGGTTTACTTGGAACAATAAAAGATCGAGTACTGATAACCTAGTTGAATGATTACATAGATTTTTGGTCAATTTAAAATGGTTGGAGAGTAGTTGGAAGGTGGGTAGTTGGTTTTATCAATTTCTTGATTGGAGCATTTCCCTTTTACTTTCAAAGTTGAGTGTGATAAATCTTGAGAGCGGTGTCCTTTCAAATTTGAATCAATATGGCCCAGGTACTTATCCCCTTTTCCCTTTGTGTAAGAGTGGTGGAAAAAACTTTCCTTATCTTTGTGATTATTTATTTATCAAATGTTTAAAATACAATATTATATTAAGGGATGGATTAAAATAAGGAATGAAGAGCATTTTGAGAGCATTTTTTTTGAAAAGGCAAGGATTGATGTAGATTTATCTACTCTTAATGATCAAGTTTCCTTGATGGGAATGGATTCCCAAACTTATGATTTGAAAAAAATCCTAATGAATGAATATGAGGAGCTTTTGATGTGTGAATAAATTTATTGGAAGTAAAAATACAGAGTTGATTGGATTAAAGAAGGTGATAGGAACTTGTCTTTTTTTCATATTTATGTTCAAGCTAAGAGAAGTAAAACTCACATTGCATGTATCAGGATGGAAATAAGGTAATTGCTAGAATATCCAAAGGCTATTAGGTATGAAGTATTGGGATTTTTTTAGAATTTACTAAATGGTGAAGATAGTTCAAATCTTTTGGCTCAAAGATCTCATTTGGCTCTAGTACCCTCTTTAATTACAGATGGAATTAATGTTAAGTTGATGACCCCATTTTCTCGAGAAGAAATTTGAGTGGTGGTATTTTTTATGGCTAAGGAAAAATATCTTATTCCTAATGGATTTATAGTAGATTTATTTCAATCCTTTTGGGTAATGGTAAGATAAGATGTCTTGAATATGGTGGATGAATCTAGTGTGCGAAGAAATGTGGCTCTTGACTTTAATGTAACTTTCATTTAATTATTTCCCAAAGATGAAATTCAAGATTATTTTAGTGATTTTAGGTCAGTTTCTCTTTATAATAATGTCTATAAAATCATTTCTAGAGTAGTGGCAAGTAGGCTTAAGCCTCTTTTGGAAATTTTGATCTCTCAAGAACAAACTAGTTTTGTGCCTAGGAGAAATATCCAAAATGGTATAATTGTGGCTAATGAGATTATTCATTCTCTTTATCATAATCATTAGAAAGGGGTGTTGTTAAAATTGAATTTAGTAAGGTTTATGATAAGTTCAATTGGTGATTTTTGATGAATATTTTGGAGAAATTTGGTTTCAATAGAGAAAGTTGTGATTGTATTTTCAAATGTATAGGAAGTCTGAGGTTTTCTCTATTGATTAATGGTATCCTATCATGTTTTTTTTAAGCATCACATGGATTAAAACATGGGGATTCTCTTCTTCCTTCTCTCCTCATTTCTATTTCATAGGCATTAGGTAAAGTTGTTATTCAGGATAGGTTAGTGGGAAGGTTACAGGGTATCAAGGTGGTGGATAGTATGAAGAGTCTTTCTCATCACCAATTTAGATATGATAACTTTATTTTTGTTCAGTCATCGATAGAAGAAGTTGAAAAATCAAATTCCATTCTTAATAACTATGAGCAGGCGTATGAGAAGTTTGTGAATGAAGGTAAGTCTAAAATTTATTATGTAAATATTTCTCCATAGGTTTAAGCCATCCTAGCTAGAATTCTCAATTTTAAGATTGGTAAAATACTCAGTAAGTATCTAGGGGTTCCTATGTTTGATGGGGTCAAGAAAGTAGGGTTATAGGATAATTGGTGCATAGATATAAGACTTTCTTTTTGGAAATGGAAATGGGTTTCTTTGGTAGGGCATATTACTTTGATCAAAGTAGTTCTAAATGCTCTCCCAATGTCCTTTTTTAGTACTTCTTACCCCAAGTCAAGTGGTGAAGGATTTGAATAAAATAATGATGTATTTTTTGTGGAAAAGAATGGGAGAATCCAAGAAGATGCCCTTGATGATATGGTAAAAGGTTTGTAAACATAATAAAATGGGAGGAGCATGCATTAAGGATCTTCAGTTGCATAATCTAGTAATGAGAGTAATGTTAGTTTGGACGATGGTAACTTAGCGAAATAGTCTTTGGTGTAAGTTGATTCGATATAAGTATCTAGGCAGTGAGGATTCAGTGAGCATGGTGGAAATGGATAATCCACCCAGAGGTTCTTATGTGTATAATTTCTTGTTAAAGTGCAAACCTTTAATCTATAGTCATGTTTCATGTATGGTGAATAATAAGAAAAGGGCATATTTGTGGATGGATTCTTGGAATGGTCATAGACCATTGGTATATTGCATTGAAAGGGAGTAAGTGTAGGAAGTAATAAAGCATCTCTTGGGTGGAAAATTGATTGTTTATCTAGAGGCCTTGTTAAGAGTGGTGAGAGATAATTAGAAATGAAAACATTTAATAAATCTTCCCATTTTGTAGGAACAAGATAGGGCTCTATAAATTTATATTTCTAATCAAAAAAATATATCAATAATAAGGAGGATCAATTACATTGGGTTGGAGAGAAGTTGGGATTTTATTTAGTGAATTTAGGTTACAAAATGGCTGAGTTAGTAGATGAATACTTGGTTTGGGCACACTTTATGTGCTAGGGAAAGGAAGGCCCAAAAGAGGTCAAAGCTTTTATATGATTGGCAATGCAGAAGCACATTTTGACACATAATAGGTTAATAAACATGGATTTTCTAGGTCCTTTGAGGTGTTGTATGTGTGAATATAAATCAAAAATAGTAGACCACCTATTATTTGAGTGTGCTTTCATAGTTTGGTGTTGTTCTTGGCTTTGCTGTAAATTCAATTAGTTATGGGCTTGGCTTTCATCCCTATAGGTGGATTTTTATTCTTTAACAATTAGAAATATGAAACATAAATTGTATAGTTTTTGGAGATGAATTCCAGTGATTTTGATCTGGATAATTTGGAAATAATAGAATGCTCTCATCTTTGAAGAAAAGGAATGCCCTCTTCATGTAGTTCTGCATAAGATTGAATTATTTATTTTAGAAGTGGTTTCATCCTAGTTGAAGCCAAATCAAGGGAGGTTATCTCATTCAGATATGAATATGTGTGTTACATGGAAATTTATTGTCTCTCCCCCCTTTAAAGGGTCGATGGTAGTTTTGATTCTAAATAGTAATCAATTTTTTACTATCTAAAGGCCTTCGATCCCAGGCTGGTATAAACTTAACTTTGATTATGGTTTTCAAGGTAATAAATATGTGTGATCAAAAATTTTAGTGGGTTTATAATTTGGATGACATCTTATAAGTTGATGACATGACCAATAATGAATCTACGAATAGGCAATAATCGTTGGTATAGCCTTAGCTCTCTTATGTGGGGTGGAGTTTTTGTAAATTGAGGGAGATTATCAAGTTGCTATCTAGGCCTTCTTGAAGCAAAAGGCTAAAGCATGACATCTAGAAAATATCTTGACTCAAGCTTGGTCATTATTGGGATAGATTAAAGGTTGGTATAGTTCCCATTACTTTAGGGAAAATAATAGAGTGGTCATTTTTTGACTAATATGGGAAAAAATCAAATAGAGGATATGTAGGTAGATAATTTTAAATAACATTGATATGATTATTTGGGATTGAAATGATGGATTTTCCATAATTTATCTTTTTAGGGAGCATGGGAGGAGGAGGTAATTTAAATGAAGAAATCATTTATGGAAGTGTGTGGTAATATTAATCCCCATTTATCTCAAATATGTGGTGTCTTGGGTTGGTAGGATTTATGGGAATCCCCCTCTTTCATTTGGGGGAATGAGGAGAAGTGGATTTTGGTTTTGGGTTGTTTGGTGATGGAGTCTGAGATGGTTGAAACATTAGTTTGTTCATTGTGTTTTGGAGGAGGTGTTTCTAAGGAGATGAGTTTCATAGGAAAAGTGTCAAAGACCTAATTGATTATTTTTTTTTGAGTTTTGACTCCATATATGGTAGAGGCTATGGAACAAGTGCTAAGGGATGATTTGTTCAAGCAATTATCAAAAGGGTGAAGCCCAATTTAGATATGCCAACATTATTTGCAAGTAATTTATTATTGGTGATCTCAGATAAATCTCAAGAAAAATAATAAGTTTTTTATTTTATCTATCTAGATAGTCAAGGAAGATTTATTACCAAAATGGAGAAGGTGAAGGAAGGTCCATTTGTGGAGCTTCCCTTGTCTAGGAAAGATGGTTTGGGTTTCATTTTGATTTCTCTGTTTAGGGAATTAGAGGAGTGATATGCTACGTTGTTGAGTTTTTTTAAGGAATTAGATAAATGGTGTTAAAGTTAAGAGGCCATGGAAGTGTAATAGTGAATGGTTCTCCCTATTATTGAAGACCTTAAAGCTCACTTTCCTCTTCTATCCAAGTGACGTTTAGATCTAATGTAGAAAAAGAGGTCAAACTTATGGAGGCCATAACTTTTGATTTGTATCTCCATTTGAGCTCATATTCATGTTAAAATGATTATCTCAAAAATTTTAATGCATCTATAATTGTCCTTTATATTTTGGGACATTTTTAATATTTTTTGGAGGCCATACATGACCATCTAAGGGTCTAAAATTATAGTTTAATATTATTTTTGGTTTTTTCTAAATTTATAAATTAAATATTTTTCTAACTGAACTTAAAATTTAGTTGATATTCATTTGATAGGTTAATTTTTTGTTTAGTTTATTTTTATATATTTTTAGAGCTATGTGCACTTACATGCAAAACTTACTAAAAATAAAAACTACTAAAACTAGCAAGTCAAGTTTTGTTTATTTTTAGAGTTCTAAATTTTGCATGTCAACTCCAATTTTGAGTTGATGATTATTTATTCATAGTTTTTAATTATTTTAATTATGCAATACTAGTCAATATATATTATTATTATTTTATAAGCTTTGCCTATTGGAATTTTATTATCTTGATAGTATTCAAGTTCATTATTTGATATCAGATCAAGTTTAAATATTGAAGGAGTAAAATATGGTGAGTGGATGCAGAGGAATTTCTTAGATGAACCAGACTATTCAAGAGTTTAAAATGCAAGTATAATAATAAATCAAGATCATTGTGAATCAAAGACAAAGGAGAGTAGAAAATGATGTAGAGGATGACATAAATCATGAAGAGTAAATTTTATAAGTGAAGGAGAAAAAGTAACTACTTCCATCAATGGAAAAGAGGATGGTTGGATATTTATAAGGAAGGAATGAAGGATTCAAGGTTGACCTTATATATTATAGAGGAATTTAAAACTAGAGGAATTGATAGATTGCATAAGCAACTTAGAGAAGTTTTTTGAATGGATAACTATGAAAGAACATAATAAGGTAAAGTTTGCATGCATAAAATTGAAGGGTCATGAAATGATTTGGTTGGATCACTAGTAGAAATAAAGACATATAAAAGGCAAAGAAAAGATCAAATCATGGAAAATATGGAGAAGAAGTTGAAGGAAAATTTTCTTCTTGTGAATTATGCACATTTACCCTATACATAAGATTCCAAAATTTGAGGTAGAAGGATCACAATATACAAGAGTATACAAATGAGATTTACAAGGTTTATATATGAGTGTATCATGATGAAATAGAATAATAGATGGTTAAAAGGTATGTAAATGGTTCAAATTTTTATACTCAAGATGAATTAAGAATGGATAGAATAGTTTTCATGGAGTAAGATTATCATTTAGCTTTGAAGGCAAGAGAAAAAAAATAGATAGAATTTCATAAGAACATCTACTAGGCC
Organism: Torreya grandis; assembly: GCA_037957365.1. Lineage (NCBI taxonomy): Eukaryota > Viridiplantae > Streptophyta > Pinopsida > Cupressales > Taxaceae > Torreya > Torreya grandis. The sequence continues at coordinate 219,736 of JARHVA010004060.1, forward strand.
AAGAATATTACAATCCATTCTAATAAGGGGATGAGGTATATCTAATACAAATAGTGACTGGTTCAATACCACTAGAGGAGAATCATCAATTGGTGTAGAAATACAAGAAGATAATAGACAAGGGTTTTAATACCAGTAAAGATGAAGAGGATATCAGAAAGAATGAAGCTATGCTAGTGGTAGAGGATGGTTTCCAAATCAACATAGATCTTATGTCTGTTACAAATGTAGAGAAGAAGTCCAAAGAACATTTGAGTGTCCACACCACATATATCAATAAAAGATACATGAGGATCTCCCAAGAGTGAATTTAGTTGAATCTAAAATAGAAGAGCAAAATACTGAAGTTACAACAATAGATATTGAAGAAAATCTCACAATGAGAATAACAATGATTGTTCTAAGGAAAGAACATGTGAAAAATAAATAAGGTGGAGATGCATGGATTCAAACAAATAGATTTTGAACAAGACGTACTTCAAGAGGTAATATATTCAAAATAATTCATAGATGGTGGTAGATGTGAAATATATGGTTTCTAAGGACATTATTGAGAAACTAGGTTTGTAGTGTGAACATCATCCTAATCTTTATTGTATTTCATGATTTAATAAAGGGATTGAAGTTATAGTAGATAAAAGGTGCTTAGTCAAGTTTTATATAGGTAAAAATTACAAGGATGAAATATGGTGTAATTTTATACCAATGGATGCATTGCATGTAATATTGGGAAAGTCTTGGTAGTTTGATATAAAATTTACACATGATGGGTCAAAGAACACATATAGTTTATGAAAAGGTGGTATGAATGTATTTTTGTTACCTCTTAATGAAGAAGAGAAAACTGAAAGCATGTTGACTATAAAATAATTTAACAAGGATATAAAGATGGCAGGTTATTGTTATCTATTATTAGTGAAGAAAGAAGACACAAAAATGGTATAAGTACTAGCAAAAGTAGTAGTAGTGTTGAAATAATATTCATATGTTATACATGATGAGTCACTATATGGTTTAGCATGAAAGAGAGATATTCAACACCATATTGATTTGATTCAAGGATATCCTCTACTCAATCAAGTAGTTTATAGGATGAGTCCAAAAGAACATGTAGAATTAAATAAAAATGTTATCGAATTTGTGACGAAGGGTGTAGTAAGGGAAAACATGAGTTCATGTGAAACACTAGAATTTATAACTCCAAATAAACATGGAGGGTGGATTTTGCATATGGATAGTATAGCAATAAATAAAATTACAATCAAGTTAAGGTTTTTTATACCTCATTTAGATGATATGATGGATGTTCTTATAGGAGTAAAATATTTTATCAATATTGATCTAAGAAGTGGATACTATCATATTTAGACTCATAAAGGAGATGAATGGAAAACAACATTCAATACTAGGGATGGTTTATATGATTGGATTGTGATGTCATTCAGATAATCTAATTTACCCAACACATTTATGAGGGTGATGAGCATAATTCTAAAATAATATAGTGGTCAGTTTGTGGTGGTTTATTTTGATGATATTTCAATATTTAGTAAGACTAAAAAAATAACTTACAACATTTGAGAATGGTATTATAATTATTAAGAAAATAAAATCTCTATGCAAATTTTAAAAAGTGAGGGTTTATACAAAATAGTTTGGTTTTTTAAGAATTTATAGTTTTATTAGATGGTGTAAGAATGGATGAAGAAAAAGTAAAATTAATTGTTGAGCGGCCTACCCCAAAGAGCATCACAAAGGTAAGAAGCTTCCATGGTTTAGCAATTTTTTATAGTTTTAGTATTCTTGTTGCATCAATAAAAAATTGTATGAGAGGAAAAAAAATTACATGGAAAAGGAAAGAAATAGAAACCTTTGAGTTTTTGAAAAACAAAATTACAAAAATCCTATTTTATCATTACTATATTTTAACAAAGTATTTAAGGTTGATTGTGATAATTTATTTGTGGGAATTGGTGCTATGTTGAGTCAATCAGGGAAGCCAATAGCATATTTTAGTGAGAAATTGCATGAGGAAAGAACAAACTATTCTATATATGATGTTGAATTTTATTATATTATACAAGCATTAAGACATTGGAGGCAAAACTAGTGCCTAACGAGTTTATCGTATGTACTAATCTTAAGGCTTTAAAGTATGTGAACACTTAAAATAAGTTAAATAGTAGGCATGCAAAGTGGGTGTTTCTTTTATAGGGTTATACTTTTGGGATGAAGAACAAATCAAGAAAACATAATAAGGTAGTTTATGTTTTGATTAGGTGAGTGGGTTGATAACATCTATGGTAAGAGAAGTAGTTGGATTTGAATCTATTAAATAAGTATATGATACTCATCTAGATTTTAGAAAAATAGTGGAGTAATGTAGGAATCCATTGACAGGGGATACAAGTAATATTTATGAAAATTATATTATACAAGATGGTTATCTCTTCAAAGGAAAACAATTGTGTATTCCAATTGGGTCTCTAAGAGACAATATAATAATAGAATTGCACATTCGTTATTCGGCTGAACATTTTGGTAAGACAAAGACAATAGTTTTAGTGGATGAGAAGTATTTTTTTCCAAAGATGAAAATAGATGTGACAAGATATGTTTCAAGGTGAAACATATGTTAGGTGGAAAAAGGACATGCATAAAATATAGGGTTGTACATGCCATTACTGATTCCAAAAAGACCATGGAAAAATTTGAGTATGTATTTTTGTTGAGATTATCAAACACAAAGAGAGGTAATGTTTCAATTTTTGTTTTTGTAGATAAGTTTTCTAAGATGATTCATTTTATTGTATTTAAGAAAACCAATGATGCCACTAAAGTTGTATAAATATTATTTAAATATATTGTGAGATTACATGGTGTTCCAAAACCCATTACATAAGATAGGAACATAAAATTTACAAGTCATTTTTGGAGGAAGATCGAGACTAAACTAAAATTTAGTAGTACATACTATCCCCAAATAGATGGATAGATAAAATTTGTAAATAGGAGCTTGGAAAATTTGTTTAGATGAATAGTTGGAGAGAAGCCCAAGAAATGGGACTTGGCTTTACTACAAGCTAAGTTAGCATATTATATTTCAATGAATAGATCAATTGGAAAATCAGTGTTTAAAATTATTTTTGAGATAAATTATATTATTTTTTTAGATTTGGTATAGTTAATAATTGTAAAATGAGTTAGTGATGATGTAGAAACATTTACATAACATATATAATAGTTATAAAAAGAAGTAAGAAGAAAGTTGTAGGATAGTAATAAAAAGTATAAAGAAATAAAAGATAGTTGAAGAAGGTTTAAAATATTTAAATAATGATATTTATTGATGTTTTACTTGATAAAAGAGATTTTTTTGAAGTACAAGAAAATAAGACCATGCAAAATTGTGAAGAAAATCAAGAACAATGCTTATGAGGTGAGTTTACCACAAAATTTTGATATCTCTTTAGTATTTAATCTTTCAAACTTTTATGATTTTTATGGATAATATGGTGAAGGTGAAGAATATTAATAATTAGACTGGAAATAGTAGGTGCCAAAGAAGAAGAAAGAAAAGATAGTGTAGGTTCTAGATAAGAAGACTGTCAACACAAGTCAATGAAGATATGATAGGGATTTTATATAGTGGGAAGGATTAAAATAGAAAGATAACACTTGGATTAAAAAATGGGAGATAAATAAGATTTATAAAAACAAATGGTAGTAGTGTAATCATAGAAACTCACAAGCACTGAGTTATTTTGAACTAGAGGAAAATGGTGTAGAAAAAGAGGCCAAACTTTTGGAGGCCATAGCTTTTAATCCATAGCTATGTTTGGGCCCATTTTCATGAAAAAATGACCATCTAAAAAAATATAAATGCATCCATAAATGTCTGTTCAATTTATGATATGTTTTTGATAATTTTTAGAGGCCATATGTAACCATATAAGGGTCCAAAATTACAGTTTAATAGTATTTTTTAATTTTAGAAATTGTATAATTTTATAACCGGACTTGAACTTCAGTTGATATCCATTTGATAGGTTAATTTTTTATTTAGTTTATTTTTGGATATATTTATAGTTTCACATGATTACATGTGAGAACATACTAAAAATAACATCTACTAAAAATAGTAGGTCGAGTTTTATTTATTTTTAAAGTTTTGAATTTTACATGTCAACTCTAATTCTAAGTTGAGGATTATTTATGAATGGTTTATAATTATTTGAATTATTCAATATAAATAAATAAATGTTATTATTATAGAATCTTTGCATATTTAAATTTTATTTTCTTGATAATAGTCAAGTTCATTAGGATCGTAGATTTCTAGAGAGGATTTAGGTAGGGAAACTATCACTCATTGATGTGAACTTGGGTTGTATCTAGCTCAAATTTTCTTGAAGAGAATAAAGATAAGAATCAATTGGTATTTATATAAAATTAATGTGGTATCAAGGTGTTTCTCAAGTTCGATCTTAGGCAGTGTAGACCTAGTGGCGAAGATGATGGACCATGCAATATCTATTCTAGAAGTACAGGATGTTTTAGGTCAAGGGGGGCTGGTAAGTGATGTTGTAATGCTATATAATAAATTTTTGAGATAAAATTTGGGTGGGGATGAAGTCATTCTATTGGAATGAGAGTTGGGTTTTTTATATAAATGGTTTTTTGGTTGTGGTAATGTTGAACTATAGGGATTTTATAAGTTTTTTTTTTAAAATCTAAAGATGTTATCTTTAAATTATAATCAGTAATAGTTGTGTTAAAATAGCATATTTGGTTGATAATTATGTGATTTTGTTTTTTCAAATGCCTTGGTGGATTCTTGGCATCAAGCCACTCCTATCATTTTTGGATCCCTAGTTTTAATCAGGTAGGGGCTCATAATCCTTGAAAACTATCTAAAATAACTGTATATGATAGTAAGAAGTAATGTATTTTAATATAAATTCAATTAAAAAAAAGGAAAATGTAATGAAGGTCATTTTTTTGGTGTATAATATCCAGATCTCTCGTTCATCATGTTAAGTATTGCAGTTATTATTAGAATCAAAAAAGAAAAATTACATATAAAATGGAAAAACCATAAATATGTCACAAAGTTCATAAATTATTGTTCAATGCATAAACCATAAGAATAAATAGCTTGTCTTTACCTTGTGCTTGTAAAGGAATGTGTTTTAATTTAAAATGTGTTTTATTTTCTTTTGGCAAGAAAATTTGTATTCTAGAGGGGTAGAAAGGGATATATTTACTTATGATCAAGGGGTACCAATTATATGGATGTTTTACATCCACTGAGGGGACTTATAGGACCTTATATGCAGGGTCACAAACAACTAATTAAGTTATAAATGGATAGGTATTTATTTGTATCCCTGAAACCACATTAAACTAAAAAATTTATGGAGTTGGATGACTCATTCTCTAGGTGGTTTTTAAATTGAATGAAACTAGATTTTTTTTTCAAGGAATCTTTGGGCAAGACCTTTTTACATTCATTACTCAAATTATGGTAATTGAATGACTTATAATATGAATTGATCATATTTAGTAATGTCAATCTAGGTGATTTATCAATAGCAACACACATTCTCAGAAAGTCTAGAATTATGAAAAGATGATGATTAAAAGGAACAAGATAGATATTTAAATTAATTGAAAAAATTAAACACATAATTTAGAAACTATTTGGAATTATATATTAGTGTTTATGAATTTATTAAAAATAATATTTACAAATAATCTACTAGGAGACTTTATTCACTTAAATATGAAGTTTGGATTTTATTGCTTCACTAACCTTTGGTCTAGATTACTTAGCTTGTAATAAATAAGATGGGTGTTTAAATCATTCTGTAATAAACAATTACATCATTAAATCATTAGGAAGATTTTTTTATCAAAAATTTAAAAATAATGATTACCTAAATGGTAAGTTTTGTAAGGAATTCTAGAATTTGTTGGACATCAATTTTATTAGAGAATAAGGATCTTTAAGGATAGTATATTAGTATTATTTGGGAATGACTTCGCAAGTCAGAAATTAAGATCTCACACTATACTCAACCAAAGGCCTTCCAAAGCTTCACCAAGGACTCAATAAATATTTTTTAAAAATAAAAAATATACATTAAAATTTCTCAAAATTTAATGTATTTTGCATTTCTATAACAAATTAACCTAATGAACATATAGTGTGAATATAATTTTCTTTTAAACTCTATGTATGATTTTTTTTTAATCATACATTCAGTTAAGGCATGGCAAGTTGGGGTCTTATAACTATGTTTTCATCTATTATGTTAACAATGCCTATATTAGTGATTGATGAGATGGAAATAAATTTAAGTGTAAAAATTCACATTAGACATTTTATACTATCCTATTTCTCACTTCTCTTTTCAAATACTAGACTTCAACAGGGACTTAGCGCTAGTACCCTTAATCTTATACCCTTATGTGAGTTGTTGGAACCAAATGAATAATTTATAGAAATTTTAGTCCATTATTAGTACAATTTTTAGATTTATGATATTTTGCATTATTATTGTTGGTCAAATATCAGTACATGTCATATATTATTATGCTAATAGTATTATTTTAGGTCATTTTTATCATCCCTACACATAAAATTTAGGTATGCCACAAACCATTTTAAACATTTATAATTTTCATAATACACCTTTATCTATATGTCAAATATTATATCAATATTGTTTTTTTTAATTTTTAAGTTCATTTTGATTATGATTTTTTAATTAGTATTAAGGTTAAAAATAGGTTTTTTGAACCAGGGCCCTAACCCTATGAGTGAAACAATAGCTGAATAGAATAAAAATAGCCATAGAAAAATTAAAAGGTAGCAATAAAAAGGCCTCTAATGCTAAGATTCTCAACAAGAACCACTGCCCTTCCACCAATATTGAACAAAAAACTAAATATAGTAAATATCTCTCATAATATTTTCTTTGTTAGATCTAAGAGACATTGTCATCAATTACAAACCCTACTTAATTTTTAATTGAAATATTGTTATGATATTCATCTACATCACTCTCATGAGATAATTCAAATAAGCTAGCCATGATAGGAGAGAATATACTAATATATTTTGTAGGTTACTTTTTGGTATAACCTTGTGAATTTGTTTGATTTTTTTATTATTTTTTTGGCATTCTAGTTGTTTAACTATTTTGTCCTACTAAAAAGTAGTACTTTCATGTGTGTGTGTGTGTGTGTGTGTGTGTGTGTGTGTGTGTGTATATATATATATATATATATATATATATATATATATATATATATATATATATATATATATATTGGTTACTATTTTTTCTTAGAATTGAAGTACATTACTATGAGGGTTGGATTACATACAATCATTATTTTCATATGCATTTAATAATCAAGCAAACATTTATATCAACTCCACTTGTAAGGTAATGTGGATCTTTACAACGAGATAACCTTGCTTTGGTTGTGGATGATTTAATTTAGAATGTGTTTTAATGAAATAAGCTTAAGTTCTATTTTTAATATGATTTTTTCATTGAAATAATATAGTTACAATAGCTATGTAAAGAAACAAACATTTGTCAAAACATAAGAGACTCAATTTTTTTGGTAGTAATTTTTAATAGTTGATGGATAGGTGGTATTGAAGTTAAATTTCCACTTGTTTGTTCATTTTATTTCATCTTATATTAAATCTTAATTAAATATGACATTTATAATGATTATTAACTTTTAGGGATCATTTTATATAATTTGTAAGTTTTTGATAACTTTCCATATCCAATCAAAATGTTTTTTCTTCTCTGTCATCCAATTTTTTCCTTTGTTCTTTAGGAATATGTGAAAATTGCTCACAACCAAATAATCTTAAAAGTTTCATATTAGGATTTTTCTTACTCCATATTTCTTGAGGAGTCATTTTATGAAAACAAATTATAGTACATCTATTTAATAAAAAAATGGAACATACTATAGTTTCAACCCATAACTCATTTGACAATCCTTTAGCCTTTAGCATGTTTCTATCCATTTCTTGAATGATTTTATTTTTTATTTATGTGACACTATTTTTTTATGGTATATACCAATAGTAAATTATTTCTTAATTATATTTTATTTTCAAAAGATTAAAAATTAATTTGATATGCATTCACCCCCTCTATTAGTTATAAAGACCTTTACATGGTGTCCAATCTATTTTTAAATTAGAGCTTTTAACTGCTTGAAGATCCCAAATGCCTCATATTTATGTTTTAATAAGTAAATTTATTTTGTTATGTTAAAATCATTTATGAAAGTTATGAAATATTGAATTTTTCTAATAAATATGGTTTTAATGGGACCACAAAATTTGAATGAATCAATTGAAGTGGAGATCTTTCTCTCCATAATTTACCAGAGGGAAATGTTTCCTTTGTTGCTTTCCCAAATGCATCCCTCACAAATTTTATTAGGTTATTTAATCAAAGGCTGCCCTCTTACCATTTGCTTTGTATTCAACATATTCATGTTGCTAAATATAATGTAACCAAATATTATAATCCATAGCCTGGATTGATCTCATGCAGTTTTGAATGCAACTGACAATCCATTTTGCATTCATAATAGAAACATTTTGTTATTTTTCATTTTAATAGTTTTAATTTTATTAGTGCTGTGTTTTACATAAAATATAATGCATACTTCATTCTCAAACCAAACCCTGTATCCTTTTTAAACTAGTTGTTCAACACTACTAATATTATGTTGTTTTAATAGATGGATGTAATAAACATCTTAAATTTTTTTCTTACCACCTTAATTGGTGTGAATGGAGATTCATCATTTACACTAACTGGTACTTTATATTTGTATTATATCCATTCATATGATTTTTACAACCACTATCTAAGTAACAGATCTTATATTACTTTATTTTTCTATATTACAAATAATAAACAAATTTTCCTTCTCTTCATTTCTAGTTTTTTTTTTATTTAGTGAAGTTTGAAATTAGATTATGGATTTAACCTTTTAGGGTTTAACTATGTAAATTCTATGGTTACATTAAAGGGTTAAGATGTCTAAACTAGTTAAATAAATTACAATAATTAATCACTAATTTTTTATAGAATTTGAACTTATTTGAATTTCTAAAAATAGTAATAAATAGGCATAAATATAGACTCATCTAAAAAGTGACTATCATGGATGATTTGTGTCCTAACAATTGGGTTCTAAATGTTTTTTAGTGTCACCAATAGGATTCTAAAATCTATTTACTCACTAGATAGTAGTGCCCCATATGGATAATGGCACCATATTTCTATAGTGTCCTAAAATTGGTGGTAGTGTCCCCTTTGCAAGATTGTTCATATTTTTTGGGAGTACCTACACTTGCATTTTAAGTCCTGTTCCTGTGTGGATGAACCTAGAGCTCTATCTTATGCCTAAAAAACATGATTTAGTGTGCAAACCCTAATCATCCTTACAATTATGGTATGAAAAATAATTGTGTGCTCATTAATAAGATAGGTTGGACATCCTCAAAACCCCATTGTGAAGAGAGTTTCTTACATACCAATACTCTAAATAGGGATAAGGCCTAATGTGATTCTCACACCTAGTGATTTATGCAAGTGTAAGTGAATGTTGCAATGTGAGTGGACTTAGATGCCTTGAATGTGCTTAAGCTTTGACATCTTTCAAAATTATACTTAGGGATACTATAGATGGTGTTGGAGAGTTGTAAATGATGTCATGGTGATGTCATGTAGGTGTTCAAGTGAGTGGATGAAGTCCCTTGATAGTCTAAGTAACAATGAAAATGTGTGCAATGTGTGTGTCCTAGTATGCTTGAAGGAGGCTTAGTTGATATTATGGTTTGGCATGTTTAGAAATGATTAGGGATGAATCTAAAGTTTTGATCATATGTAATAGGTCCCATATGAAGTTTCTATGCTTTGATTTCTTATGGTTTGGCATGTTTAGAAATGATTAGGGATGAATCTAAAGTTTTGATCATATGTAATAGGTCCCATATGAAGTTTCTATGCTTTGATTTCTTATGTGCACAAGTGTATTTCATTTGGTTGATCATTGTTTTCATCTAGACATTTTGGATCTAATGGTAGAAAATTTGAGTATGCAGTTTGATGATGTCATTATTGCCACATGTGGCTAAGTCAAGGGGATTTGGTCATATAGTTGTGATCACATTAGTCCCTAGATTCTATGTATTGAGTCTCATGTCATGCGATAAAGCACAGTCAAAGATATGTGGATGCAAAGTTGGGTTCTCAAGCATTTTGATAGTGTTTTACATGTTCAAATAGATCCAAGTAAGCATGTTGATGGTGTTATCATTTACATGCATAGAGGTGTTAGTAGTAAATGGTCACATTGGTTTGTTTAGAATTATGCCTAGTTACTATTGGATAATTTTTAGGTCATGCAATGAAGCACATCAAAAGATGTGCATGTATAAATTTGGCCATCCAAGATAGTTCTTGGCATAGTTAGCTCTATGATGTTTTCTCATACTTGGCCAAATTTGCATGTAGAAAGAAAAATTGAGTAGGAATTTTTATGGTGTTATATTTCACACGTGTGAAGGTGTCATGGGAAAATAATCACATGGGTTTATTTATTTTTATGCCTTGTTGATTTGTGCTAACTTTCAAATCATGTTATGAAGCACATAAAAATATATGCAAGTGCAAAGTTAGGCTCCCAGGCAGTTTGATAGTGTTTTCCCATGCTTGGCCAAATTTGCATGTAACAAAAAAATCTAAGTAGGCATTTTTATGGTGTTATATTTCACTTGTGTGAAGGTGTCAAGAGAAAATGATCATATGGGTTTGATCAATTGTATGATAGTTGATTTGTGCTAACTTTCAGATCATAAGATGAAGCACATCAAAAGATATGCATGTGTAAATTTGGCCATCCAAGAAAGTTCTTGACATAGTTGGCTCTATGATAGATAAATTTTAGGGTGCATTTTAACACCATTATATCTCACATGTATGAGGTTTCCATGAGTATATTGACACATGTTTGGATTCATTTTTTAAAGGAAAACCTATGGTCCAAATTTGAGAACATGCAAGTGAGCAAGTTAAAATATATGACTATAAAAAGTTATCCTTCTAGGAAGATAGCAGTGGTCCCAATATTTAGTCTATTTTTCATAATGTTAAAGATCAAGACCAAATGAAGATCTAACATTGCATGGGTAATCGTACAAGATTGATCTAATGATGCATGTTCAACAAAATGATAAGTGCTCAATGTTTAATGGTAAAAGTGATAAGAAGGCATGTGAGGGTACCAAGTGTCATGATCATGGAGATTCTAAAAAATATCAAATGGTGACTAAAATACCCAGCTAATCCATAGATATTAATGGTGTGCTTTGAGTCAAATTGTAAGATTCCATGAGATGAGGTCAACTATTCATGTTTTAACATTTGGGTAATAGTCCACTATGAGTTAAATTAAAAAGAAGATCAATGGTGTTTAATTTATTTAAATTAGTGAATACATGAGATGATAGCATGATGTTTGAAATTTAAATGTGACCTTTTGAATTCAAATATTTGAATTTAACAAAGGAAAGGCTAGTGCCTAGTTTTTGAGCCATAAATTTTGATCTATGTAGAATTTGACCATGCAGTAAAAATAAAATTTGTAGAGAAATAAAAAGAACATATATAAATATATATTTGATGATATGGAAGTGTGTATAGTCAAATATATTGAGGTTCAAAGTTAATTTTGTTTTTATGCATATTCTGCAAGTAACCCGAGAAGGGTATTTAAGTTATGCTTGTTGGTAACTCAATGTTTAAAGGTAAACTAGCTATTGGAGTATTTTTTAGAATCCATAAGGACCATCTTTGTGCATTATGAATTTTTTACCAATAATATGTAGTATGAAAAAAGGGTTATAAGTTGATTGTATTTTCATTCATAATGACTATGTGTACAAATTGTTGTTTGATCAAATTGTGCTTAAGCAAAATATATTCTTCAAACTATGTTTTGACATACTATAGAGGTTTTTGGTCTACACCATTATTGTAAAAGTGTGCCTAAGGCTCAAGGATAGGTCTATGGCTAAACTAGGAATAGGGTAACTCAAGAAACACTCTTAACATTCAATTACCACTTTTAGGATATTACATTTGCACCCCATTTATGCTAGAAATATATAAAATCAAAATGACTAGTATAAAGGAAAAAAAAGTGTACCCAGACTTACTTTGGAAGTGAAGTCCATATAGCTTAGTCTGAGTATGTGAATCTAGGTCTAATTATGTGAAACATGATCCAAAGTAATGTCTTGTAATGAAACATGCAAAATTTATTCCTTACTTAAGAGATGATCAAAAGCAAAAGACTATGTTGAAATAATTTAACTGAGTAAAGATGAGTAAATAGAGAGGAAAGGAAGGAATGCACTTTGTTGGGTATGCAAACCAATGCATGACCCTGGTGACAACCTGTGTGTGTGTGAGTGTATATAGTGATCATGATATCATTGAATAAATTATACTGAGTTGATGGATTACTCAATCCTCATATAGGTGGCTCAAAAACTCAATCCATTTTTAACTCCATCATTATCCACCCCTAATCGATAGATCATAATCTGTGAATAGCCTAGATAAGACTGTAAATGTGTGTATAACCCTCTTATGTGGGTGGTTAAAGAACTCAAGTAGGCCATTACTCTAGTTCCCACCCATGTGAAGTAGATACATCTATAACTGAATTTCACAAAGTGTTGAAAGTATCTAATTGAGTAAATATAATTATGTATATCATCTTTACAGCCACTTGAGTATATTAGGCATCTCTGGCTCTCTTGGGAATGTCAAATTTTGTAAATAGAGTAAGGCATGAATATAGTGACAACCTAGAATGTGATATCAAGTGTATATATCATAAATAATGACATGGATTTTTCCATTCCATCTAATCAACTTGTGTGTAGCTGAGTATATGGAAACTATATGCCATGCACACACCCCCAATCTAATATCTGAGTATACTAAATCTGAACTAAGTATATAACTAAATATGTTTAACTAAATTGAATGTGAGATTGATCATGCCATGCATAAAACCCCAAAATCTTAGTAAATATTATGAATTTGAGATGAAATGAATGTATTTGAGTAAAATCTAAATATAATTGTCAAACATGTGACTATATTTGTGCAAATTTGTATTGTTCCTGGTGTACTAGTCTGAATTATCCAAACTATCTTAAATTTGTGGCTATTGGATATTAATTCTCTATAGTGGATAGAAGCACCCTGTGGCATGAGTGTATAATCTAGGCCCTAATGTCTACCTAATCTAAAATCTAGGTGATTAAACTATTGTCTAAGAGTCTATTTTTTCCTGTATCTACCTTGTGTCTGATTTGAAAATTGAGCTTATGTGCTAAAACTTATGTATGAATAGCAAAGTAGAATCCTGATATCTATGACAAACCCCTAAGAATTCCCCCTCTTTTGAGGGAAGTTATGAAATCTATGTAAATACTTCCCTCTAAATAAGTATCTCTGTAAAAAGTGTTCACCAGAGTATGTGCATGATAGTCCAATACAAAGTAAAAACATAACATCAAAATGTAAATGAATCTAATCATAACTAATGTAAGATGTATGTTTTAATCTAGCATTTCACAAGTGTGTCAAGATAGATATAAGCAATACGTATAGTAATAAATCTAAGTAACTACATAAGGGGATAGGGCATGATGCCCATCACAGCTCCCAAGTAGGAAGGGTAGATGCATGAGGTCCCTCATGGCATCAAAAACTAGTGTGTACACATGTAACAATAAAATATAAGTGTTAGGATGTAGAATCACAAAAGGAAGCATACATACAAGCATATGAGGAATGAAAAAGGTAGGCCAAGGGGCCATAATATAAGGGACATGGTCACATGTCACTAAATCTAAGAATGAAGACATACAAGGACATGTTCAAATGTCCACATACATAAGTAATAAGTAATTTATCTTAGATTTACATAGAAGGACATGTTCAAATGTCCACATACACAAGTAACAATTAATTTGTCTTAGAGCCACATAGAAGGGCATGTTCAAATGTCCACATATAGAAGAAGGAAAGCACACACAAGGGACATGAGTACATGTCCAAGGAATACAAATAAAGATGTGGAATAGAACCAAAAAATAATGGCATATTTAAATGCCCTCGAAGATGGAATAAACATAGGAACATAATCAAGTATAATCTAGGATAACTATAAATGAAAGCATGTATAATTATGTAGTACAAATCTATGTTGATGCTAGGATGCATATATACTGAGTCTAACTACTAATAGTTGGTAAAAAAATTGAATAATGAGTAGCAATGATCAACCTCAAGATAAATCAATGCATAAACTAAAATGTATAGTATGCAAAGATAAAACCTGGTTATAGAAATTATGTAGGACATGCCCCCAAGTAGGCAAATGTATCAAATGTATAAGCTTGGATTGGTGTAAATGCCCCCAATGGGTAGATGATAGCTAGTTTGAATCAATGTAGTTGATCAAAGTCCTATCTAGAATCTGCAAGCACTCAATAAAAATAAGGGAAGCATATGTATATGATAAAATTGACTATACTAGGAGAGTTAGCAATATGCAATATATGGCAAGTAGTAGAAATGCAAACAATCTTTAAAAAATTTGTTTTTTAAATATTTGATTGTTTTAGTATTTTGACACATTATATTATTTTTATGATTTCTAAGTATAAGCTATGTACAATAAAATGAAAATAAGCTATGTATAATGAGTAAGGGAGTAGAATAAAGTATGTACAGGGTTAGGAACCATACTAACCAATAAATCTCATAGGAGACTCATTATCACCGTGATCTATGTCAAACAAAAGAATTGTAATTGTGTGTGTAATGTGAAAGGGTAGTTATGAGCCCAAGATCTATTGTGTTATATAATCTGAGTCTGAAGCTACCTGTGTGGTGATGTTATGATACTATGGCACTAAATGTAATGCCTTGTAAATTGTAGGGTCTTAGGGACCCTTATGGTAAAATTAGAAGATATAAGTAATGTAGACTCCTTATGCTAAGAACCCCTAGACCCAAATAAAACTGATCTCAGTGTAAACTAAGTAGAGGAAGGTCCTCTAGAATTTGTGACATATCATTGATGCAAGGGTCTCACTATTAGTGATATCTAAGGGAGAATATGCATGTGTGTAGATATCATAGGGGTAGACCTATCTTGCTCTAATGACTCTATTGGACATTGATATATGGATAGGAGTTGTACTCTCTACTATAACTAATAACCATGCAATATCTTTTAATTATGTTGGAACTATCTATGGGATGGGTAGATGATACTCATATGGGATTCCCTTAACCTTAACTACTTGATTAACATATATATACTTTAGACATCAATGTACTATAGATGGGATGGCTCGAATCTATTTTAACAATGGATTACCCAATAATATGTTGAATACACTTGCACTAGCTACTATTAGGAACCAAGTGGATATGAGTGATGGTCCAACCTATAATGGAAGCACAATCTCCCTGATGGAGCACTAAATATGGACACTAAAACCACTAATAATTGTATTTCTATGTAATATATTCTGCTCTATGTAGCCCAAGTGTTGTAAGAGTGTCATAGTGCACATGCTTATTCTTTTCATGTTGTCAAGTATAACATTATGAATAATATGGTGGTCTGTGTATACTCATATGAAGAGCACATGTAAATTTGTGTCATCATCCAAATCACCTGCTTTGAAAATGTGATAAGTGGTCTCAGTGGTACTATAGTGTGATACATGACAATAATGTATAAATTGGATGTGTCTACTTTGTAACTATTTTATAGTAATCTAGTGGTGGATGCATCTAGTATGTATAGTGAACACCTAATTAACCCCCTGCCTCATTCACTATATGCTTTGGGAAAGGATCTACAAATATTTTTGGTAATTTAGCCTCTATTTTTTATTGTTTCAGTGCCTCTGTGGGTGTGCCCACATCAATAATGTTATCCTAAATGAGATATTTTATCTTTTTATTTATACTAATGCATATATTTATCATGTGGTCTAGTGCCCTTTGATACTCACAAAATGGATTTGAATCATAACTCTTTAAAAGAGACCATGTTTTATCAACCTATTTAATGGGAGGGAGATATGTGACATTGCATTCCAATAGTTGTTGTAGAACCCATGCTGGTGACTCTAGAATATTAGTAAAGACTCTATGTTGAGGAGCAAATAAAACTAATCTAGGAGATGGCTTGAAAGTTATGTTGACTAACTTTTTGATGACTTTTATTATCTATGGCCCTTAACTTGTATGAAGGTTTGTTTGAACTCTTAATAGTTGATTCTAATCCATTTGTGTATTTGATTTTGCCCATTGATAAGAGATTAACCTCTCTTTTCTTAATTGTGTGGCACATATCAGTAAATGTGGGAAACTTCTTAAATAAGATAGCTTCATGTAGTGCTAGTAAGAGACTCTATTTAAATATATCTTTAAGCTCTGTATCTGCCATGGAGATAGTTAGTTTAGATAATATTATCTTGTATTATAAGACATAATCAAAAATAGGCTCAATTGAATTTTGTTTTAACTCTACCATTTTTTCATATGATATCTTATCATTGATGTTGATAGAGAAGTGTGTTAGGAACATGTCATATAAAATATCGAATGTCATGATAGATTAATTTAGTAAATCATAGAACCACTATAGGGCATAATCCTTGAGACTACATTGAAATAACTTTGTAAGAAGCCAATTTTTAGACACATAGTCCAAGAATAATGTGTGAAAATGATCTGGGCAACAATTCAGGTGACAATTCGGGTGACGATTCTACCCAATTGATGATAGAACTTCTGTGAACCATGACTTTTGCACCATAGCTCCAATTGACTCCCCATTTGAACCATTGGAAAGATAAGAAAAAAGAGAATGTTCTGAGCTGGCATATGTATTTTTCTAGTGTATTTTACCCCTAAAAACCCAATGGAAGTGCCCTAAATTTCAATTTTAGTAGTGTAGTCTAGAAAAAGTGAGTTTCTAAAAATTGTAATTCCTCAAATTCTATATTATTTTAAATCATAGAAGTCAAACCACTTAATCTCCCTCAATATTGGTGACCTTCCACATCCTCCTCTTGCCTTCAAAATTTATATAAATTAATATGTAACCCAAAATAAAAATCAAACATCTCTTCCTAGAGATAAGCATATGGTTGTATTGCAATCTTGAGTAATAAAACATCTCTTCTCAGAGAATTCATTATTAATATGTTATTTTTATGCTCTTAAAATATCTGTCAATCAAAACTTTGGAGTTTTAGATCATAAAATCTCTAAGCTGATGCTCTGGGTCACCCTTGCCATCGTATATTGTGAGCTTGGACACCATGAAATTAGATGGAAAAGGTGTTTCTACTATGTGATGTGCCAAAGGTCTATGCAAGAGAATGTTGAAATCTAAGGCATGTGATGATCTAATTACTCCATTCTTGAGATGTAACACCTTAGACTGCATTCTAACAATATCATGCACAAGGGATTGTGCATATAGAGTTGTGAAACTAGCCATAAATGGTATAGCTATCACTGATGGTTGACTAACAAATTTATGTTGTGCTATCTGATTTGGTTGAGGTGGCTCCACTATAGTTGTAACAACATTACTAACTGGAGGGGTTGAAGATTGACTATTACTTGTCTTATTCTTGATTTCTAATATGTCTTGTAGAATTTGTGCATGATCAAGGGGTTGTTCCCAAATTCTATATTTAAAGCCTTAAAATACCTCATCTTTGTTCATAGTTATATCATTATTGGTAAGTGGAGGGAATGTGTCTTGATTTTCAATGTGTACCTCATCTTTTTCTTGGTTTTATTGTTCATCTTCAGATGCATTGTCATTGAATTTCACATAATCATGGTGTGAAAGATCCATAACTAGAGTTGGAAGAGGTTCCTTATCCTTGTCAAAGGTTCAAATAGCAGAAAACTAAATATTTTGTATAGGATTACCACTTAGTCTAGCACTTATTCTTAATGGAAGAGAGATAGCTTTTTTAGATGGCATATAATAAACAAATTGAAATAGAGTTACTAAAATAGAATGTATGAAATTTGAAAAATTAATAGAAGTGAATGAAAATAGGATAAAAAAGGATACAAACCCTAAGATAATATATGGTTAGGGTTTTTGAATCTAGTGTTTCCTTTCACCAATTTAAACTATATGTAAAATAAATTGAAACACTAATATGGAATTGATTTTAATTATCTAGGTTGTCTAAAAAATTCAAAAAATTAAAAGTAGACAACCCTAAATTATTTTTTAAAATATATATTAATACAAGATAGGGTTTGAATTAATACTTGAAGTAATACGGGTTCATTAAATGATTTAACATTTTAGAGTTTAACTATGTAATTCCTATGTTTAGATTAAAGGGCTAAGATATCTAAATCAGTTAGATAAATTGTAATAATTAAGTGCTAATTTTTTTAGCATTTGACCTTCTTTGACTTTCTAAAAAGGGACTATCGTAGATGATCTGGATTCTAAAAATTGGGTTCTCGACACTTTTCAGTGTCATCAACAAGATTTGGGAACCGGTTTGCTCACTAAACAATAGCACCCAATATGAACAATAGCTCCATGTTGTTGTAGTGTCCTCAAAGTGGCAGTATTGTCCCCTTTGTAGGATGCCTATGTTTTTAGGTCCTCTTCCTGCATGCACAAAACTTGGAGATCTATGTTATGCTTAGAAAACTTGATTTAATGTGTAAACCCTAATTTTTCTTATAAATATAGCATGAGAAATGATTATATGTTCATTATTAGGATAGGTGCGACATCCTCAACACTGCACTATGAAGAGAGTTGCCTACATACCAATACTCTGAAAATGGCTCAAGCTCGATTTAGTTCTCCCACCTAGTGCTTGATATAAGTGTAAGTCAATGTTAGAATGAGAGTGGATTTGGATGAATTGAATGTGTTTTAGTTTTAAATATTTGAAAATTGGGCTTAGAGTTATTGTAAATGGTAGTATGCAGAAGTAGGGTAGAATAGGGATCAAATACCTTGATTTTGCTCAACGTATCTTTGATTTGAATGTGTTTTTGCATCTATTTTTCATCTAGTGAATAGAGGTCCATTAGACTTGTATTTATAGAGATTTCTAGCTTGTGTGGATAATAAAATGTGCTTAGGCTAACTTTAATATGAAAACATATTTGAAAAAATATTTGTTGGAAAGAGTTAGGGCTAAGAACAATAGTGACCAATTGGAGACACTAGCGCTATGTGGCTGTAGTGTCTCAAATGTGGTGTTAATATCCACCTAGTAGACTATTTGGAAAATTAGGTTGGGATCTGAGAAGATAGTCCTAACACTATGTTTTGATTGACTATCAAGATCTATGATCTACACAATAACTAGAAAAGTGTGCATAAGGCTCTATGATAGGTCTAGGGCTACGCTAGGAATAGGATAACTCAAGCGACACTCTTAGCATCCAATTAGTATTTTTAGTTGATTACATTTATCTATAGTATACTAATTTTTCCTACATTCACTTACATAATATCAATTTTTTTGCAATAATAACATTGAACATTAGATTTGTCATCTTTTGTGAAGAGCTTCCATATGAAGCATTGTTGCTCCTTTCTCTTCCATGTGATTTTGAATAGTCATGGCTTCCTCCTTCACGATTGCTATTAGTTCTTACTCTTCCAAATTTTCTTCCACATCTATTGTTGGCTTCTCTAACTCTAAGTAAAGCTTGAGATTTAAAATCTTTCTCAAGAGAATAGCTAACTCTTGTATTCAATATTTGCTCATGGATTTGTAAGGAACTGATAATTTCATCAACGATTATTTTTGTTAAGTCCTTACACTCTTTTATTGTTATCACAATATGATCAAATTTGGCATAAATATTTCTTAATACCTTTTCTATTATTATTTGTTCCTCTAATGTATCTCTATTATATTTAATCTAACTGACTAAACTTATAGTGCAAGAAAAGATATCATTTATGGATTCAGATTCCTTCATTTAAATATTTTAAAATTGTCTCCTTAATAACTGTAATTTAACTAGTTTTATCTTATTGCTGCTCTCATATACATTTTATAAAATCTCTTGCGCTTCCTTGGATTTGGTCGCTACTACTATTCGTGATAAAATGGAGTCTTCCATTTCCATTTGTATGAAGCATAAAGCCTTGGCGTCCTTTCTTTTATTCTCTTTCAACAAGTTTTTATCTTGTATAAGGACATATGCATTCTGATCAGCAGACTGAAAAAATCATTTTCAACAAAATCTCTTAATTTTTGAAAATCGAAAATTGTCTTTTTTTAATACTCCAACCATCATATCTTTTACTATCAAATAGGTTTATTTGTGGCCATCACCAAAACCACCTAAAACACGTAAACCTAACTCTGATACCAATTTGTTGGAAGTGTAAGGTGTATACTATGTTTTTCTATGTACTTAGTGCTCTACTAAAACACTACTATATTTTATCATTAAAAACAAATGTTGTTCACAAAATAAAGATGCACTTACATATAACAACAAAAGACTGCTATGCTTTTTTATGTAAATCCACAAAGTGCTATGCTTTTTTATATAAATCCACAAAGCAAGCTCGCGTATACAAATAAAATTAGAATTCATTGCTTCTTCTTACATACAACTTTTATCTATTACTATTTCTCTCTGTTCTGTTCCTTCTCTTTTATATCATTATGTTGTTCTATATCATCATAAGTGTTGTTCATAAAATAGAGACGCACTTACATAAAACAAAAGATTTGTGTTTTTTTTTCTGATATATAAATCCACAAAACAAAGTTTACATATATAAATAAATTTAAAATTCATTACTTATTGCATACAAATTTTATTTATTAGCATTTCTCTCTCTGCTCTGTTCTTCTCCTCTATATCATTGCTGCTATACAATCTTCTTTTATAACTCTGTTATGCTCTTCTATCTGCTATGTTCTAATTTCCTTTGTCATATTCAATAGCAAAATGTATACAAACCTTCCATCAAATTTTGGAATGTACCATTTTGTAGTTGTTTGCAGAAACCAAAAACTCGAAGATTCGTTTGCTTCTTCATTAAGCAAAAGACTTTCCCGATGATTCAACAACTTTCTACAAGACTAAAATATATATTATATTATATTAGCTTCCTATACTATCAATTTTTTATTAAGTCTAATAATTAAATGTTTTGTACATATTAGGTAATTATATTTCCACATGAATAAACAATTTTTAAGTGTTTATAAAAACAACTTGTTAGGTAATTATATTTCCAACATGAATAAATCATTTTTATATATTTATAATTATTTTTATGTGCCTTTATTAATATTGAATTAATATTTTATTATTTTTCTATCTTATATTTTTTTTTTGGAGATCATTTTAACTACAACATCCATTTGCATTCCTCTCGTGAGGTAAATAAGTTAAGATAGGCACGTTAAATTTTGGTATAACCTTATGAATATATTTGATAAATTGTTTTAATTTTTTATTA
This sequence comes from Torreya grandis, assembly GCA_037957365.1. Classification (NCBI taxonomy): domain Eukaryota; kingdom Viridiplantae; phylum Streptophyta; class Pinopsida; order Cupressales; family Taxaceae; genus Torreya; species Torreya grandis. Next base: position 241,402 of record JARHVA010004060.1, read on the forward strand.
TTTTCTAGCTATTGGTCCTATCATTAAGTACTATTTTTGTATAATTGGGTTGTCAAATTTTATAGATTTTGAAGTATATTTCTGAGGGGTCGGTTGGAAATATGCATTTTCTCATATCTATTTAATAATTAAGTAATTTAATATTAATATTAATTTTATTTTAATACTCAAGCAATTTAAGATTTATATTAATTTTATTTGTATATGTTGATCATTGAAAGTTAATATGGAGTTGTACAATGAAATAATTATTGCTTTTGTAGTGAATTTAGGTCTAATAAAAAAAGATGTAATAAAATAATATAAATATAAGAATTTTTATTTTTGAAATTTTGGATTTTTTTATTTTTTATTTTTTTGTTTTGTTTTATGGAAAATATATCAAAACAGATGTTATATTTGAGTAAGATTCAAAGAAGTAGGGGTATTTCTTCTGTCAGAATTATCTAAGACCTGCATTTAAGTTGCCTCCTTTAATATGTTCAAAGAATATGTTTAATCAAAAAATAAACTATCACCGAACTGTGCATGTACCGACCTAGAAAAACAACAAAACTGAAACCTTATGAATCATACAAGAACCATAATCAAAAAGAAAAAATAATATAAATCTAATCAAAACCGAAATTGAAAGCACGCCCTACTACAAACAAAAAAAAACAAAAAACTAATAACCAACCAAAAAATTAAAAAACAACAATAAAATTGAACTTTTTATTTAAATATAATTGATATAAATTTACAACTAACATATTACAATACAAAAAATAAAAAATTATTAAAATCATTAAATTAAGAAAAGCTTCTAAAAATTTTCAACAATATTCACTGATTTTTTTAGCAGGGCCTTTTATAAATCCCCATTCTTAATACCTAGTCTCTTAATCGACCATTGAACCACCGAGTCCACATTCGTGCTCAAACATTTGACAATAACCAATAAACTTGAACAATTACAATACAATTCATTGTATGTACGCATATCCATAATTTATGTAATAGCAAATAATTAGGTAGTGACTGGATATCCAAATCCATGACGTGTAGTTGGAAACAGAACAAACAGCACACTGGCCAAAAATCCAATCCCAATAGGTAGAGCACGCAGTGCCTGCTTTGCATCGTCCCCCTGAGCAGGCCAAAAGCATCTCACCACATTCTAATCAAACAAAGCAATCGTAATAAAAAGCAACACAGACATAATTGCATGCACAAAATCCACCAAGCTAAGCCTATAGTGCCCAGAATCAGGCACCGCCACATTAACTTATTGAAATGTCAACAAGCCTCTGGGAGTTGCCAAGCCATAGTAAATTTTTCCATCTGAACCCTTAAAACTATCTGTGAAAGAGACCATAAAACAAGAAACACCAAAACCAATGAGGAGGCATGCGGTCATATAGCGTGTGATGGCAGTGCATTCCCCATTGTTGGAGAAAATTGGGATCAAGATTTGAAAGGCCAGGAGGGTGCCTGTGGGTAGAAGGTTAGCAAGATTGGCCGGGTATGAAAAGGCTATCTGACTCACTATTTTTTTCAAGGCATTATCTATGTTGTCGACAGTAAGCTCTGAGCCTAGCTGCTGCTGGATGTCTTCATTTGGAATTTCTAATATTTTATCTGCTGCTACCAATATGGCAGCACCTTCTTGTTTTTGTTGGTCGATGGATTCCCCCATTCTACTAATCTTCCTTCTGCCACGGGGTGACCCTCCCAGCCTTTGCTTACGGCTTGTGTTTCAGCCGTGGGATGATGGCGAGTTTAGGATGTGATGCCTCACTTTATACATGCTCTTTGGCTTGATAAGAGAAGTAAGTTCACAAGATCCTTGAACTTGTGTGTTTTCGTTTTTATCTATAATAAGCTGATTTGATTTGATTTTTCGTTTTCTTATCAACTTTTGTTCATTCATTTTAGACTTAATTGTAAAACAAACATAATTACCCCCACACGGGGTGAACATGGTCGCCTCATATGTATTTCGTTTCATTAGTATAATTAATGTTATTTGGAGGTTTATAATATAGTTGTGGGGTTTGAATAAATTTTTTTAATAATTTAATATTTAAAATTAAATATAATTATTTTTATAGATTTTATTTTAATATGTGTTATTGTGCTGAGATTTATGATATATTTGTATGGTTTATATATTTTTACTTATAATTTTTATATATAGTAGATTTAAATATAATTCTTTCATATAAATTTTGTTTCAATTTATGTAAGATTTAATATAGTTAATATTTATAATATAATATCTACTTTGTATATTTTTACTTATTATAAATCTATTGTTATATATGTATATGTATATATATTATATATATGTATGTATGATGGTAGATTTATAATATTTTTTTTGGGATGTTTTTGATATTGGTAAGCAGTTTTTTTTGACTATTTTTTTTAATGTTATAATGTGTTTATTTTTTACGTTTGTATTATAAAATTGATAGTATAGTAATTGATTTATAATTTTTTTGAATAAAGTGTTTAGGTTTGTTGATCTTATAATTTTATGCGATAAATTTGAATATTAAAATAGTAATAATTAATAATATTTTAAATTAATTTTTATTAATCAAATAAGTGCATTAGTTTATGTCAACTTATAAAATTGAAATTGAAGGGGAAAAAATTAAAATTGAATTATAAAATAAAAAAGTTATATCATAATTTTAAAGAAACTTTAAATTATCTTTAATAAATAAAATTATACATATTTAATTTTATTCTAAATAATTTTGAAAAAATAATTAATCAAAGCAAAATTTGAAGAATTACTTAACCCAAAGCTTGAAAACAACTTTGTATAGGTTGAAATGTTCGGGCTACAACAACACAAGTGTATCACTCAGCATATAGAGAGCCATGCATGATACACACATGTAATCATTTTGTTATCTTCAACTCTGCAATATGAAAGTACTATTTTTTCAAATCTATAAACAAATGCAAATAGAGTTTATAAGCTTTTCAAGGGCCCTTAAATTAAAAAATTTTTGTTTTGTTTTTTTTTTTTTTTTAATTATCAAAAAGTATTTAAAATTTTATTAAGTTGATGTAATTTTTGAACTTTGATTAATGTGATTGTCAAATATAATTTATTAAACTTAATGAATATATAAATAGGGAGGAGGGATTGAAACTACGTAAGGTTTTCTTATAAAATATTTAATTTTATAACATGTAATTTTATAATATTATTATTTTTGTTTGATGTATTTAATTGGAGGAAAAATATAATTTTAAATTGATTTATTCAAAGAGAAAAAGACCCAATTGTTTTGAATAGTTATTAAATATCTTACATAATTTGTTATGATTAAATTTTACAAATTATTATTATCTATAAATTATACTAATATAATACTTTTACAATAATTATTATTCTTTTTTAATTTTAAAATTAATATTCTCACACACACACACAATATATATATATATATATATATATATATATATATATATATATATATATATATATATATATATATATATATATATATATCATAACTATATATATATATATATATATATATATATATATATATATATATATATCATAACTATATATATATATATATATATATCATAACTATTAGATTTCATTTAATAATTAATCCCTTTCCCCTAATAAATATTGTGTATTCACTCCAAAAAAAAATGCATCACCTAACATATACCATAATATAATAGCATACTTATGTCATACTAATTTATCTAATATAAAAATCCTTTTTGTCAATATATTTTTTCGTGGAAAGCCACATCAGTAAATACCACATCATATGAAATTATTGTCACACTATCACATCATGTTCCTTTCTCGAGGCACCTTTTTCCCTCCCAATTTGAAAAGCATTTCTACTAAAATTCATTTCCATGCCATTTTCAAAGACATTATAGATGTTGAAACCCTAATTTCACTTGTGACATCCATTATTGACAAGTTGTAGAGAAGACCATTATGAAATGAGAAACTAAAGGATTTGAGGAAGAAAAAAAATGACAATTTGCATAGGTTGTAGGTGGGGGTCCAATGAGGAGTTCATTGCAAGATTCCAAACACAATGCCATTATCACCATAACCCGAAGTAAACTTCTTAACAAAACATGATACCATTGTTCCCATAACTTGAAGAAAACATATTAACAAAACATTAAATGTTATTATCAATTATGTGAAGGGTGTTGTGTATTTACAAAAGTGTCGAAGTATATATATTTTTTAAAAGTAAAGTGTTGAAGAATAAAATTGTTAATGGATTTTGTATAGGGGAAAGGTCTCAATCGTTGTGGATGTTCCAATTATTGAACAGGGCTTATGTTAACATGTGCTCCATCGATGAAACATATTAATGTGTATAAATATTAAAGTGCGCCAAAAGCTGAACATGTAGTATCTAATATTTTTTCAACATTTATTCTATAAAATTAAATTTAACCAATCATGTCTTTACAAGTAAGAATCAAGTATTTATGCTCTAATGCATAGCTATTGGTACTCCAAAAGTTAAGTTTTGTTCATAGGTTTAAAAAAAGTATTTTATGACTTCTCATGATAAAATCGATTATATCATAAAATGTATAATGTGTTAGACCTTGAAACCTTACTAATAAATAGTTAAGATGACATATTAAAATGGGTAAAATTTTTAAAATCTAATATGATATTATGGCATTTTAATTCATTTTCCAAAATTAAAGTGAGCAGCTACTAAGACTTTTCTCCTAATCATGCATTCTCTCTTGAATAAAACCATGGCACAAACAAAGTTTTATTTAATTTTACTTGAGTTTTGATTTTCTCTTTTTGATGTATGCCCTACTTTACACAAATGGTAGACATGGTTTTCTTAATTTATGCTTATTTTACATAAATAGTAGAGATGGATTTTATTTTATTGATTATGATGGGCAAATGGAGATCAAAAAAGAATAGAAAATCATGTGAAAATTGATGTATTCTTTCAAGCATATGCTTAAATCATTAATGTGAAAATTGATGTATTTATTTTAAGTGTATGTTTAAATCATTATTATTTTCATTTGTGATTACTTTTATTGGTTACTATTTTTTATTTAGGAAGATGGTTTTTCTACTTAATGGAGTCAAAATATTATGTTATAAATAGTTTAATATCATTATTTTTATTTTATAAAAAAATAAAATAAAATAAACATTATTTATCTTAGAAATATACAAGAGTTTTTCTTTTCTTATTTGTAGGTAGTCAAATGCATATAAAAAGATTTAATCCTTAATAATTTAAAATGAATTTCTACATTATTATTATTAAATATTATTAGTACCTAAATTTTTATTGAAAGATAATTTAAAAAATTAAGTTATAAGATATATTAAAATATAATGAAAGATGAAAAAGCATCAAAACTTAAAAAAATAAAATTATAATTAACAAATAAGTTAACACAAAAGATAAAGATTAAATTTAACTACTAATGAATCGATTATATAAGTTCAATGATTAATTATGAATGTGACTTGATTATCCTTTTCCAATCTTAATATGTTATGACTATAATAATTTCTTAACATTGTTGTAGCTCTTTTTATCTATCCAATAACCATCCCAATAACATATCTCCCTTTATTTCAAACTTACAACATTTATTAGAGAACCTAATTTATATACTTCACCTTCTAAAGGACTTGCAAAAGATGAATAAGCTTGACACATTACATTTGACTCGTGTGACTCCGTCGTCCTCAAACAAGCGTCTAATCACCATCGTTATCACAACTCTCCATGTATAATAAATTTTAAAACACATTGTATTTTTTAGAATACATATTTTTATATGGTGGGGTGTTATGTGGAAACACAGAGAAATTTGTCTTGATATATTGTAACACGTGTATGGATTTTATATTTGCAACACTCATCTCCCTTGCATTTCTACCACTACTCGTACTAATACTTTCTCTCTAATGATGTAGTTTAGTGAAGAGAGGATGATGTGGATGTTAGATTGAATTTTCATTAGAATGAGGAGTGTCGTCGAATAATATGCAAATGCAAAGATATAAATGATTTTCTAAGACAACTCTTCATATATGTAATAATTAATTGTTAAAATCTACATAAAAAATATGTATACTTGTTACAATTGATTGAGTTTATAAATTGGACTTGAAACGTAAAAAAAATGATGCAAATACAATAATATTTAGATATGTTTCTCATAGTCTACAAAGTATTATATAATGAACGGGTAAGATTTAATTTAATATAATATTAAGTTCCAATATGAATAGTTTGTCAACACATGGATTTAATATATATAATAGGGATTAATATATGTAATATTATATAAGGTAGTTAATAGGGTTTCATTATATAAACGTAGATAGATTGTATTCAACATTTGTTGAAACATCCTAAATATCCATCTAAGGAGAATATATATTAAAAATATTATGTCGAAAATGTATAGATGATAGAATTAAAAATATTAATATTTTTGCTTTCTTAAATTAAATATACAAAATTTATTACTTATAAAATGCATGGATGAAATATAAAAACTAAATATACTAATATTTTTGATTTTTCAAACATCTTAAATAATAATTTGAAATTGATTAGTACATTGTATTTTTTTTTTAAACATTTTTTAGTGTTAGGTGTTAAGGTGGAAAATAATTACAATTTTTTTTATTTGATTGTAACAAGTTTATGGATTTAAAATCAAAATAGGTGTTTGTAATTGAAAAATAAATCTTTCAAAATATTTTTTTTTTAATGTTTAGACATATAATTTTGGTATTAGATATTTGATAATATCATTTTGACCTATTTTTGACATACATAATTTATATGTATACATTTAAATCGTGTTCATATTTTATCCCATGTATGTATGTGTATGTGTGGGGTTCGCCTTCCCAATTTAACATCTTTCATCTATATTTCATCTTGTAATTGGTTAGGAATATAATAATAAATAGATCATAAGGTTTGATTCCTACCAAAGTAAAATTTTATAAATCATAAAGATAAATATAATAGTTAACATTTGGGAAAAGTTTAAAGAGACGATATGCTCTGAATTTGACTTTAGTGGAAATAATTATGTTGATTGTTTTATATTGTATATGTATATGTATAAATATGTTGGTAAGATATGTGACTATATTTTATGATGTAATATTATTCATATCATATATATATGTATTGGACATTCTTTAAACACTTCTCATGCATGTAATCATGCACCCACACACATATTTTTTCATATTCAATACTTTAAATAAATGATGGATGTAATGCATGGATAATGATATTAGTTCAAATGTTCGGTTCATATCAACATGAGAACATATTTTTTGTCATTAAATTGAATAAAAGGTGCCTAAAAAATTATATCTCATTTTTTTTTGCCTTTGGATTGAATAAAAGGTTCATCGATATGTATGGTATCTAATCTAGTGTTATCCATATTACACTATCTAAGCATGGAACATTAATCTTGAATGTAAGTAAATACTAATTAACTTAATGTTCTATAATTAATGTTAGAAGTAGAGGTAAATAGTAGTTAATATTATTTACATATAATTCAAAATTAATGTTTTATATTCAACTGGTGTAATATGGATAAATGGATTAAAACTAGATTAGATACCTCATATAGATTTGTGTTTTTGTGTTAAGGGGAATATGTGTGTGTGGGGCAGGGCGAGGGTCGGGGTTATCTAAGCTATTTTTAATCCAATCTAACATTAATCTTAACTTGACATAAGTAAGTACTAAATTAATGTTCCATTATTAATCCCAAAGATAAATAATAGGAAGTATTTACATTGAATGTGTATTCTTAATGAGAAATGTCTTCCTCTTTTTTTGTCTACATCTTAATTAGACATCTGAAACATATAATGAAGATCAATGGTTGATTGAATAAGTTAGTTGGTTTCTTAAAAGAAACTTGTTTGATGGTTCATAAATTTCTTTATTCATTAGATAGTATATAGAATATAATATCTCTTCCTGAAGACATGTGTGAGGGGGAGGAGAATTTAGTGTTGGGATGGTTTAGGGTTGGATAGAAGAGGTTACTGGTAGTTGTGGGCAATAAAAGGCTTTTTATCATGTTGGATTTCCTGTAGCTATTGTAAATTATAATTTGTATACCCTTTTGATAGAGGAATTCTTTGGCCATTATAAATTTAATAACCCATTATTCTAGAAACTGCTTTTGGGTTTATATGATGGTCTAGGTAGTTTGTTTAAGTCCTTTATATATAATTAATTATTCATAATTTACCTAGTATATATAGATCACAATAACTCTTACTGAAGACATGTGTGAGGAGGAGGAGGATTTAGTGCTTGGATGGTTTGCAGTTGGATGGAAGAGGTTATTGGTAGTTGGAAACACTACCAGGTTTTTTAGCATTTTGGATTTCCTACAACTACTATAAAGTACAATTTTCAACCCTTTTGAGAGAGTAATTCTTAAGCCTTTATATATTTAAAAACACATTATTCCAACAACCATTTTGGGGTTTATATAACACTTTATGTAGTTTTTTTAAGTCCTTTGTGTAGGATTAATTATTTGTTATTTACTTAGGATGAGAGGTTTATCCCAAAGAATGTGTTGATGAAATTTTATTAAAAAAAAGCTCCAACAAAGGACATGATAAAACTACTTGTTTTAAGATCTCAAGAATAAGATTTGGGGCATGAGTTGCAATTGGTGGAATAGCTTAATAAGCAATGTGGTTGGAGACTTATATCTAAAATTTATCTATGATTTACCAAATGACACCCTAATAACACCTTAAAATAACCAATTATTACATATTTATAGTGTTGTTATGTTACAATAATCTAATTATCATTAAAAAACAAAAGAGAGGGAAGGGTAGGGTAAAAAAAAAAGGTTTAGATTATTGTTGAGATAATATTTTTCTAAAAAAAATAATTTTTGAGATTCACTACTGTGCACCAAATTTTAGATTCATGCAATATTAATAAACTTAGTAATAAAACCTAATGACACCAATAGGAATGGATAAAAGAGGCAAATCAAAATAAATAGAACATGCTTACCATCCTTTTTACCTCCTTATACCTCCATTTTAGGACTTGCAATTGAATTATTTGATGTCAAAATGTGGATTATTAGATTGCTTGTAAGATTTTGATAATGGCTTCCAAAGGTTGTGTGAAGTGGATAATGGCTTGGATGAGTGTTAAAATGCTAGTATGGATGCTAGTAATAGTTGAAATCTAATGGCTTGATGGCTTCCTAGTTTTCTTTTGATTTGTTTTGGCCATGGTCCAAGAATGGCCTTTTATAGAAAAATGGAGGGAATTTTAGGTGAAGTTAAAATTGTTTAGAAGTCTCTAGTTTATAGACTTCTAGAGTCGTAGAGGAGCCTCTCAATTATAGAGTCTTCTCAATTAGTTTAGGGGATAATGAGTATTAGATGGGATTTAGCGAGGTTTAGGACTCATAGGGATGTAGGAATGGCTAGGGTGGTAGGGTAGCTAGGGTGGTAGTTGAATAAATATGAATTTTAAATTGGCTAGCTAGTTTAGGGAAAAGGTTAGTAGGTAATAGGCTCTATTAGGGGTTTAATGGGTAAATTAAATGATTTTAGAATAGGGTAAAGGTTTATGGGATATAGGAATGAGATGTGGATTATTAGGTTATTAACTAGTTTAGCTAGGAAAAATAAGAATTAGACTAAATTAATAGAAGTTAGTATAATTAGTGTCATTAGTAGGATGAGCATAATTCAGTTCATACATTTTGACTCTTTTTTAAATGGAATTATGAGTGGAATGAAGTGAAAGGAGTAATGTTATTTAAAATAAAAATAATGATGTTAGATGATGTTAAATGTTAGTAGGATATGATTCCCCCTCGAGGGAACATGTGGGGAGAAATTGACCTAGATGGTCACTCAAATTGAAAGTCCAAGGTGGGATAGGATCACAATAAGATGGGGCTAGGATGCCCTAATGCATAGTGATGGTTATAATGCCCCAAGGATGAAGATGAGAAATTAGCTCAAATGATAAGTTCTAAACAAGTGACAAATGTCTAAAAAGTGATGAAGTTGATTTTAAAATAGGATGGGTTCGAGCTGATGATAAGTCTCATAGAAAGGACACATGCTAGGGAATATCAAAAAGGGATAATATTGATTATGATTATTGATTGGGGATAAATAACTATTATTCATAAGATGCAGGGATTAAAAATGATTTATCATTATCGAGTGACTAATTTGAGAATAGGATAGTGTTGAGGGATAAATGGTGGTCGAACTATCCCTGGGTATGAAAAATGAAACCAGTTGTTGCCTACATAGTCCAAAAAGACCTCAAGCTGATGTATTTCTTGATGTGGGATATAGTGGTTGATAAGGGGTTGGAAATTCCATGCCCCAAGCGATGTTATAATATGACTAAAATTAATTAGATAAGAAAAATGGGTCAATTAGATGATGTTTGAGATGGTGGATGTTAGGAAGGGGCTACTAGGGCTATAGGGGGTCATATAGGACAAAAGAGCCAAAATAGGGTCATTTGCATCTTTTAGATTTTTTAATTTAGGCTCTGAGATGAAACCATGGACTGGCTACCCCAAGCTTCCCATCATAGTGAGAGAGTCCAAGAGTACTAGAGGGAGGCAGACACTGGACCTACATTGAGTAAAAAGACACTAGCTCTATGATTTTAATGATTTTGATTAGTTTTGCCAAATTTTTGGATGGATTTTATAAAAAATAAATGTCATCCAACTTGTTATAATAATACCATAACTATCAATATGCCTGTAGTTGTGATATTATCATCACAAGTAGCAATTTTGTAGGTTTGACCTGTGGTATTATAATATCGCAAGTCCTTAGTTATAATACTACAATGTCGTAATAGGGGATTCATGATATTATGATATCATGATTGTGAAGAGGCGATATTGTAATATTGCTATTAGTGAGTTATGATATTTTCAAAACCATGATTGGGGACATTTCACAAGTAGTGACTTTGTTAGGACTTATAAAATTGTTAAGTGTTAGGTTGAGTTAGTTTGGTTGAATGATGTGGGGTGTTAGATGGGTTAGTTAATTGGTTGGGTTAGGTAAGTTAGATGGATGGGCTGAGCTTAGATAGGGTAAGGTGATTATGCATATGCTAGGAGATACTTAGGAGTGGATTTAGTAGGTTAGTTAGATGTTAACGTTGATTGGGTGTGGGGATGTATTAGTGAGATAGGAGGTTAGGCTAGGTCGATGGGATTAATATGGTAGGGATAAGGATGTTATAGATGGTTATGATAGGTGATAGTGTTTTAAATATTAGGGATTATTTAGGATTATAAGGGTTTGGGGTAGATAGGATAGGTGAGTTAGGATAGGTATTTGATGACAAAGGTAGTGACAAGAGGATGATGACTAGTGTAAGAGGATTTAACAATGATTGCATCATGATTATGACATCCAAAGGTGTTGTATGAGATGTGGCAGTTGACACTAGTAGAGTTTAGGGTACTGAATTTGATTGGGTTACATGACATGGTGACTATGCTTATTAGTTGTATATAAGATATTTCATTTAGCCATGTGCAAAGATAGGATCTATTGGTAGTCATGCACATTGATGCAAAGATTATAGCATTTAAGGTTCAGGTTATAGGTGGGGATGTAGGACAAGTGCATTGATATTGATAGGCACGTACGTGAGGGGAATCTAGTTAGATTGATACTAATAGTGATGTCTCTTATTTTTGACATTCTCCTATCAAACAAGAGTGGATAATGGTTCCACCTCAGCATAGGAGATGTAGTCATAGACATGGTGTAGAATCACCAAGAATTTGTCTGGGGGTTAGTTGTTTTATCACATTTATATAAATAAATACACTTGGGTGCATATAAGAGGGAACATAGTTTTGGGCCATCATTATTGTTATATATTTGGAGCTAGGAGCACATCACTATCCAATAGACACTAGGGACACTAGGTATTTTGGAGCCTAAGTAACTGATGGTATTTCATTGGTGAGTATTTTTAGAAGTGCAGTTGTTGCATACTAGTGAGGTGATGTTTTATATAGAGGTTTTTGACATCCTACACCTAGATTACACTACATGGATGCTCTATAGAAGCATCTAACTTGGTTGGGATGATGAGGTAGTGAGCTAGTTTATGTTGACAAAGTGTTATTTGATAGGTTGAAAAGATTTGATCATCGAGAAATATTATCTCGATCATGTACAATACTAGTTTGGTTTCATTTAGGATGTTCCAGGTCTAAAGCACTTATTTGTGTGTAGTGAGTGGGAGAGGCCAATGGATAAAGTAGATGGATGTGGAAATTATGACAACATTACACTGATTCAATGGTATTTTTACATGTTGATTCTCAATCCAAGTATGACAATGGCTTATGTAGCATGGTGAAAGCCAAGGATACATATTATATTGACACATCCTCAGGTGGTGGTTAGGATGGGTGTTATGAGGAGAGTTTTACATGCACAATCAAGGACTCGAAGGAGATAGGTGCCGATGAGGGGTGGATGGGATGAAGGTGATGGTCATGATGGAGTGGATGGGTAGGATGCCATGGATGTAGATGGAGGAGATGGTATTCAAGTAGCTATAATAGTACAAATGGGTCCTCAAGCCAAATCACAAGCAAGTCCATAGGCACAGATTAGGACATAGGCTAGTAGTAGTGGGGCAGGTCCTTCCTAACTATGAATGATAGAGGAGTAGAGGTCTTTGGTGACCCAACTATAGGGTGAGATTCAAACATGATTGTCAAAGATTGTAGGTATCACATGTGAGCACAACTAGGCACAGGCTTGACTTCAGAGTATGACAGCTTAGAGGGATGGTCAGCTAACACAGGTGTAAGGTAGATTGATTCACTATAGGCCTAGGTTTCATAGAGGGATGGGTAGTTGGCCCAATTATAGGGATAGATTTTTTCATTGTAGAGACATGTGATAGGAGTGCAGGCATAGGTAATATAGTGAAATGGGTACTTTCCTATACATGGACATAGATTTACACCTTATAGAGTAGGTTGTACTTTTTAGGGATAGGTTAGATGGTTATAGGCTCACATTCAAACTTTGAAAAGACATGTGGAGGTGGCTAAGAGGGCTAGGGATGTGGCTAACTAGGCGATGCAAGGGTAGGGTATGATGGATGTTATGAAAAGTATTATGTTACTCACATATGAGGCATAGTACTATTAGACCTTATATGAGGTAGCAGTACTAGCTAAGCATCATGTAGTGTCCTTTTGTGCCAGCCAATCATCATTATGGTAGCCTTCCAAAGGTGGTCAAGGAGCTCTAGGGCCACTAGGGCCACCACAACCATGATTTTGGGATATATAAATACACACACACACACACACACACACACACACACACACACACACACACACACACACACACACACACACACACACACACACACACACACACACACACACACACACACACACACACACACATACATGTATGGGGGATTTTGTATTACTAGCTCATTCTTTCCCCATGGGCTCATGTCATCTGTATTATATCTTTTGACATGGTTTCCATGTGGACATTATATATGGGATATTGCTTTGATTTATGGATGTTATATGATGTGGATTTATATTTTTATGGATGTCATGGTATACATGTGTAGATTATGATTTTAATTGCAATGTATTGTGGTTTATGTATGACTCTTGATGGTTACACAATTTTCCCTATGGGTGGGTATGTTATGAAAAATAACCCCTGTTTTGGTCCATTTAGTCCCTATTTATTATGGTAGGAATCCTCCTACACCATAAAGGGAGGGTGGTGATGGTTTGTTATAAATTCAAGCTTTAGGTAAGGATAGGTATGGTGGGGGAGTTATTAGGATAGGACTAGGGATAAGTGGTTGGATAAAGTAGGAGGGGTAATGGGTATGGAAGATAACAAGAAGTATAGATGCATGGGGAACTATGTTTAAAAGATGACTTACCCAAACACATATTCATAATTCATTCATACAATCCTTGTCCCCATGAAGATTAATAAGATAAAGTGATAAGGAACAATTAGATACAAAGGATATAGTGATGATGTAGAGGTTATATACAAGATACATGGTACCCAAAATTTTGTTTATGTAAGGATAGGAATCCAACCAAGTTATGAAAAGGGTGTCATGTTGACCCTTCAAAAATCAATGGCATAGTGTATGCCTGAAAATCTTGAAAATGGAAATCTTATACTTAGTGACCCTCCATAATGATGATTATTAGTAGATGAGTGTGTACCTAAAGCTTAGTGACAGCAATGGGTAAGGATGGAATTTTACATTGAGGCTAAAAGGGAGACGTACTTTTAAAAGAGTATTTGAAAAATATGTGATAGGTATGATGGGATTTGGGGATATGGATACCAATGATGGATAAGTGACTTTAGAGAATCCTCCAATAGATATTTGACAAGCCATGTGTGTTCCCTTAAAATAGGTGCTCTATATTATTGTTCAAGAATCCATATGACGGGTGGACACTATTGATATTAGGGTCAAGGTTATTTTACCATGACACCAAGAACTGACTTTCATCATGGTATTTATCCAAGGTGTCAGGGAACTAGTTTTCACAATTGGATGGAAGTTATTTTTTTTCTAGTGGGGAGATGTGATGGGTGGATGGACTAGATATAGGATGTCCCATAGATGGAGGATGATGCAACCTATTTCAGGTGTAGAAGTGCTTCAAATGCATGATGTTTATGAGATCATCTAGTTATTCTCCATTGATCATGACTAATTTATATGCTTCTGATCTAAACTTGGAAATGATGATATAAAGACTTAGCCAATTAGCTTCAAATTTCCCCTTCTTGTCCCTATCTACATTGGTGTTTTTCTAATTCTCCTTCAAGACCAAGTCACCTACTTGAAACTCCTATGACTAGATCTTCTTACGGTATTAGCCCTTGAGTTTATTTTGATATGCTCATAGGTGATCCAAGGCCTTCTATCACTTTTCATCAAGGATTTCTAATTCTTGAAGACGCTTCATCTGATGACTATGATTGTTGATAATACCCCTTAAGGATATTAAAAGGGAGGGAATCTTGACTTCTACTGGAAAGATTACTTTAGTCCCATAAACAAAGGCATAAAAAGTTTCCCCAGTAGGTGTGTAAATACTTATATAATAAGACCACAAAGATGGATATAATTATGTGTGCCAATTTCTATATGCTTGATTAATTATCTTCTTCAAGATTTTAATGAGGGTCTTATTAGTTGCCTTAGCTTGTCTGTTGCCATGGGGATAATAAGGAGAGGAAAAATGTTGTGTGATGTGATATTTTGACATAGGGCCTCAACTTCTTGATTCTTAAATGATTTACCATTATCTGAAATGATGTTGACATGTATGCCAAAATGACAAATGATCTGATTGAGAATAAACTTGAAGATCTGGGCTTGTTATATAAGTAAGTGGTATTACCTCTACCCATTTGGTAAAATATTATGTAGCCATGATAATGAACTTATGACTGTCTAATGAACTTGGATTTATCTTGCCAATTAAATCAAAGCCCCATATGGAAAATGGCCATAGACTCATGATTGGCTATAATTCCTATGTAAGAGCATGAATGAGGTTTACATGTTTCTGATAGGCCACACATTTTTACACATATTGGCAAGAATATTGTTCCATCATTGGTCAATAATAGCCAGTTCAGAGGAGCTTCTTGGCTAGGGCCATTCCACTTATGTGCCCACCACAGATACCATAATTAACTTATTTCATTGCCTAAGAAGCCTCTTTTGAAATTAAATACCTTAACAAGGTTCCATCGTAGCCTCATTGATAAAACTTACTACCAAATATGGTGTATTGGGAGGTGTGATGGATGAAAGCTTTATGTTGGTGACGGTTGAGGTTAGGGAGTAGGATGTTATTATGGAGGTACCTGTAAATATCATAGTACCAAGGGAGACTAGGATCATTTATTACACATATTTGAAAAAGGAGCCATTAATTGATGGGTTGGAATAATCAGATGTTCAATCAAAAAGTTACCTTCCAAAATGTCTTCAAGGAGGTCAATAAGTGACCTAATAGTTGTCATTAAATCAGTCACTTTATTGCTTCCTGGTGAAACTTGTTCAAATGTTATAGATTGAAATTTTGTCTTCAACTAATCCACCAACTACTTATAAGGAAGAAAATTTTCATCCTTTATCTAGAATTCATCATTAACCTATTTGATAATTAGCTGTGAGTCACCGATTACTTGTAAGTGTTGGATGTTCCACTCAATATCAAGGTGAAGACCAGTGATCAAGGCTTCATATTCTAAAATATTTTTAGTACATGGGAAGGCAAGGTAGAAAGCTTTTGTAATAATATCACCTTGTGGGGTGATGAGGAATATGCCTTCCCCTGACCCATGCATGGTGAATGAGTCATCAAAGTATAATTTATAGCTATTTTATTGTGAAGTATTCATTATAGACTCATCTAGGAAATTCATTTTAAGGGGTTCAATCACCTCAAGTGGTGCCTAAACTAATTAATCCACAATAACTTGTCCTTTGATAGCCTTTTATTTGACATATTCAATGTCAAATTCACTAAGCAACATTATCCATTTTTCCATTCGTTTAGAAGGAGTTGATTTGGATAATAAATATTTTAGGGAATCAAATTTGCCAATGAGTTATACCTAAGTATTCATCATGTAGTTTTAAAGCTTCTGTGATGCAAAAAAAATGGCTAAACATGCCTTATCTATTGTAGTGTAATTCGGCTCTTAGGATATTAATGTGCAACTGAGATAGTATATGGCTTGCACGTTACCCTGATCATTATGTTGTGATAGGAGGGCACCAATTGTACATGGGGTTGTTGAAATGTATAGGAGCAAAGGCCTTCCTGAGATGGGTGGTGACAATATAGGAGGATTTACCAAATATTTTATGAGATTTTTAAAAGTTTGTTGACATTCAAAATTCGAATGAAAGGTAGTCCCCTTCTTTAGTAGATGGGTGAAGGGGTGACATTTATTGGTAAGTTGAGAGATGAAATGCCTTATGGCTTGTATTTTATCTTAAAGACTCCATATTTTCTTAAGATTACAAGGTGGAGGCATTTCTATAATTATTTTAACCTTATCTAGATCTACTTCTATGCCTCCTCTTGAAACTATAAATCCCAATAATTTTCCTAAAGTGACACCAAATACACATTTATTGGGATTTAGTTGAACCTTATACTCTCTCAACCATTCAAAAATATTTCTTAAAATGACATGTTTTTTATATCTTAGGTGAGAATTTCCAAAAATGTCATTTACATAATCTTTGATGATGTCATGTATCATGTCATGAAAAATGATGGTCATGGCTTGTTGATAGGTTGTGCCTACATTTTTAAGGACAAAAGGCATAATATAATAACAAAATGTTCCCCATGGAGTAATAAAAGTTGATTTGTGCTGGTCCTTAGGGATATTTTTGATTTGATTATACCCTATGAAACCATCCATGAGGGAGAGAATTTTATACCCTGCAGTAGAGTCTACAATCATGTCGATATTAGGCAAGGGGAAGTTATATTTTGGACAAGACTTGTTGATGTCCCAAAATTCTATACAAATTTTGATTCTACCAAGGTTTGGTTGTAAGGATGATATTAGAAATACAATCTGAATAATCGATAGGTAGACAAACCAAACTTCTAGGAATTTTTGTAACTCCTATTTGACCAATAACGCCACTTTGTGGTGAATCTTTCATAGCTTCTTATTTATAGTTTTTTCATTCAAATGCACAACCAAGTGATGTACTATTAGTGAAGATCTAATCTAGGCATGTCAACATAATTCCATATGAAGATGTCAATAAATTTTTTAAGCATCTCTATGATGACATCACATTCCTCTGATGTGAGAGATGCCCTAGTTTAATCATTTTGGAATTTTGATCTATCCCAATGTTGACTTCTATCACATCCTCAATGAGGTAAGGTGATTGTTCTTGCAAATAAGGAGGAAATGATATTTTTGGAACATCTAAAGTAAAGCTATTTTGGGGCTCTATGTCAATATCAAAATACTCATCTAATTCCAATGAGATGCGTGGAAGTTCATTTGGTGCTTTAGGAGGCTCTTCTACTTCAAAGTGTTCTTTGTCACTTTGATCATGGGGTTCTTGTTACTCCCTAAAGTATGTAGTTTGATATAAATTTATAGAAAATCCCTTTTTATGGTCACTAGATGGCATGAAATCTTTGGTTCCCATATATTCCAAAATAGCCTCATCATTTTGGAACATTTCAAAAGATGGCTCCTTTTTCAAATCCCAGTCTATAAGGGATGGATAATGGAGGGTAATGTTAATGGTGGAGATGGTGGTTTTTTAAGAAAAGGTTAGTGGTAGCTAGCTCTTCAAAGTGACTACAAATGGAATCTATTTTAGTATCTTCATCAGGGAGAGATGGCCTAGGGATTGAAAGAGAATCCAAAATGATATTGCTTAAGTAATCAACATATAGTCCATACCCTAGACCAAAATATTGTGGATGTTCTTGAACCATGATGGGTTTGAGTCAACCTTGATCTTTCTTGCCTAGTCCCTTTCATTTATAGTGCATGTTCTCCATCATTTTATAGAATCAAGGATATTATTTTCTAGGAAAAATAAGGGCCTCATCTTCTATAATATGATAGGAATCATCTCCATCTTCAATGTATTCCTCAGATAAAAATCTAGCACTTGAGAAAGATATTGACCCAAATTGATATATGATGGAATTGGTATTCTTCATGGTTGGGGACCCATATCTACATGGATAAAGAGGTAATTCACTGATGCAGAATGCTTTGTATTCATATTCTCCATAGCCTGTGGATGTGATCTTCATTTGAGTGACATTGGGAAGTGGATTGAATGTGGATTCAAGTTGATTAGGGGAGATATTTAGCCACTATGGAACTCAAGATAGAATTATTTATTCCAATTTAAGTGGTGATGATGATGATTGATCCATCTAACAACTATGAAGATGGTCAATGACTTTAGGGATGGTGACCTCCATGCTAGAGTGTGGGAATTTTAGGAATTAATGTAAAGTGGATAGAATAAATTACATCTCATGAGTTCATGGTCCTCTAAGAAGCATGTTGTATGTAAAATCCACATCCACAACATGAACTAAAGTTTGATGCACTATGGGTCCCACAACAATAGGAAGATAAATAGTCCCAGTTGATGGACTTTCATTATCATCATAAGCCTTGATCATTTTCAATGTGGGCCCTAATGATGTTTGTGAATATCCTAATTTTTTTTTAAATTCTAGATTACATAAGTTGAGTGTTGATCCTCCATCTATGAGAACCCATGAAACTTGATGGTGGGAGCTGGTTACTTCAATATATAGGGGGTAATTATGGTTTGGGCCAATGGGAGGCATATCCCAGGCTCTAAAAGTGATCTACTATGAATGGGATAAGTATGCTACTATTGTTTGAAATTTATTATCATCTAAGTCACTAGGGACTTTTAGATCATTTCGTATTTGATTTAATATTTCTCAATGTAAAGCAGATGTTTTAAGGAGCTCCACTAAGGATATTTGAGATGGAGTTTTCTCAAGCTATTGAATTATGTCATAAGATTTATTAGAAGAGATTGAGGCCTTTTTTATAAACATTTATCGTTTGGGTAGTAGTTCAAGTGAATGGGTCTTTAGGAGGTGTCATGGGAATTACTATCTTATTATGCCTTGTAGTGATGATACAATCAGTAGTGGCCTAATTAATATTTAGGATGGGGGATGAGGATGGAGTGGGTTCTTGGACATTACAGATTTTGATGGTGTTAATGTAATGTTAAGGGACATTGTTGTAGTTAGTACAATTGGATGAAGAGGCATGACCCTAGTCTCTTTGTGGTCTTTGATTCCTTTGATCATGCTTTGGGAGTGGATCCTTGTAAATTCCAAGTTGCCCATTTATTAACTAATTTTGGGGAGCTTCTCCTTCAATTTCAATGTCACCCCTCTCAATTAAATCCTAGATGTAATGCTTGAGTTGCATACATCATTTAATATTATGTCCCTTAACCCTGAGGTACTTGAAAAAATCATCTTCATGATACCAGTCTAGCTTTGGTTGGTGATCATCCACAGGCTTGATTTCAGGCAAGGTGATCATATTGGTGGCAATAAATTGATCCAATATTATTTATATTAGAACTCCCAAGCTTATGAGTGGTCTTTTGCCTGTACAAGGCTTTGGTTTGCCTCATGGTACATAGATGAAAGAGATATTGGGTTGTTGTATGGGGACTTTCTTTTGAATTATCTATACATGTTGTTACTTAGAATCGGTTGCCCCATCCCCCATGACATTTTTTTTCTTATTGAAGACTTTAGATTTTCTTGAAAAAGAATTATCTTTATTTTGAGTGTGTTCATTCTGAAAATATAGATTGATAGTCCCTTTTTCAATAAAGGCCTTCTCTATTTGCATTCCTTTCTCTATGATCTCATTGAAGGTCTTGGCACACTGTAATTTTAATTTATATTTGTGTTCAGCATTAATATTATCTACAAACATTTTTGTCAATTCTTTCTCACGTATGATATACCTCAAGCGACTTATCAGGGTTTGCCATTTTTTTAAGAAGTATGTTAGACTTTCACTGCTTCGTTATTTGGTATTATAAAGGTCAATAATGGAGATATCATGCTCAATATTAAATGAGAAGTGTCTAATAAATTAATCTATCAATAGGTAAATGCATAAACCATTCCAGAGTGAGTCCCATTAGGATTTTTGGAAAGAGTATTAATAAATAAGCATCTTCATAAGCCACTTCATGGCAAGATAAATAAAACTCTTGGACATGATCTCTAGGGTCCCCTTTTCCTCGATATTTCTCAAATTTGGGTACTTCAAAATGTGAAGGAAAGGGTAATTTCAAAATACTCACATCCAATGGAGATGAACAAAAGTCTTCATATTTATATTTAAGGGCTTGCGATCATGGATCTATCTATTGGAGGGTTTCTTTCATTGCTCTCCATTCTTGGGTAAAGATGGGATCCCCAAGAGGATTGGTAGTTTGGTTTTAGCTACCTTGGAGGATATGGGTGCCATGGGTATTATGGGTGCTATGAATGTTATTGGCATTATTGGTAGTGTTTGTATTATTGGCATTATTGATGGTATTATGAACATTGTTATTTGTGTTATTGTGTCTTGGGGATGGTAGGCGTTGATTGTGAAGTAAAAGGTTAACTTTTTGCATCAATTGATCTAGGCAGTCCTCTATGATAGTCTATCTCTGATTAACCTCACTTTGGTTATTATGAAGGGGTGGTTGGCATTCTTATTTGAAAACCCCATGGTCTAAACCCTCTTCTTCTTGCGGTATGTGATTAACATGTTGATAGGGTATGTTTAGATGTGATGGAGGGTGGACTAGGTTATTTAAGAACGTACAATCAAAGGTGGAAGGTAATGTTCCCAATATTTTAATAGCATGGGATAGGACATGATCATGGTTCTCATATAGATAGTGGTTAATGAGATTTCTTACTTCATCATTATGGAGGGGGTTAAATCTTTCAACCTCTTCTTCAGGTGTGTGCATATCACTATGAGTTTCATCATGTTCCCAAGTTGGATCAACTATATACCCCAATGGTTGATTATCTTGGTTGGAGGATTTTCCAATCCTAAGTTGGGCTTAGGTATGGATAACCATTTTGAAAGAGTGATGTGATGAAGTGTGATGGATGAGATGGAATTCTTTAAATACTACCTCCATCTAGAGACCAAAGCTACTAGTGGTCAAAAGAGAGTGATGTAATTGGATGGGGTGACTAATACTTTCCAAGAGATAAAATCTTCTTAAGATACCAATCTAACAAAGATGAATAAAGTGTGATGGGATTAAATACTTTGTCTACTAGAAAAGAGACAATTTGATGTGTGTTAGATGACAAAAGGTACCTGATAAAGATAAAGATAAATTATGGGTGCTATATTAGAGTCTTATAATACAATGTATATTGATAATCCAAAAATCTAAGTGACAAATGATAATTCAAGGAAGATGGGTGACCATTAGAGTCTTGATTTTAAGACGAAATTTAGTATTTAAAGAGAATGAGATGGGTGGAGGATGAGAGATGTGTGATATGTAGGATGAAAAATGAGACTTGTATTAGGTGGATAAGATATATAAGGTGGGTGTAGGAATAAACAAGAATGACAACCACTTAAGATGATCTATGCATAAATTGAGGTTGAAGAGATGAAAATTGACAAACTAGTTATCAAAGAATGATGTGAGAGGAAGGATAATATGGACAAATGTGTTACAGTATAGATGAAGTTAAGTGGATAGTAGTTAGATGCTAATGGGAGATTGTGATGCGGATAGATATTGTATTGATTATTATAGGGTAGATAGTAGCTATAGGTAAGTTATATATACAATGGTGTGATATGAAAAGGTATAATAAAATTGGTCAAAAGAATGGATATACAATAGATAGAGGATATATACAAGCTAGTCTACAAGGAAAAGTCATGAAAGTGGTAATTACTATATGAAGGTGTTATTAGGATGTAAGTTACGATGAGGATAGATATAATGTCAAATATGATATGTGTAGATAGTAGCTATAAGTAAGTTATATACAAAATGGTGTGATATGGAATTGGTCAAAAGGATGGATATATAAATGGATATGAGATAAGGTGATATGAATAACCTATGTTACAAAGAAATACGTGAAAGGGGTGATGACTATATGAAAGATGTAGATGGAATGGATGGTAGATGGGATGGATAGTATATATAAAAGAATGGATAAGAGATGAAATGGTATATACAAGCTAGTGTATAAAAGAAAGATGTGAAAAGGGGATGGATACTATATGCAAGTGTTGTAGGATGAATATAGATGGTATGGGTAGTAGATAGAAGATGAACACTATAGGGTGAATATGAGATGATAGAGTAGATGTAGGTTAAAAAGATAATGGTCAAAGATAGTATGAAATGGATATGGATGGTATGATAGACAAAATTTTGTCAAAAAACACAAATGGATAAGAGATAGGATGGTATATACAAGATAGTTATGAAAGGGGAATATTAATATATGAAGATGTTATAGGATAAATGGGATGGATTAGTAGATAATAGATGTAGAAGATGGAATATATGATGTGAATATGAGATGATAGGATGAATATAGGTACAAATGATAGGGATCAAAGATGATATGAAATGGATATGGGGTGAGGGGAGATGTAGAGTCAAATAAAAGGGATACCCAAAATGAATACTATGTGGATGTTGGGTGTGGTGTAGAAATGACAAATGGGGGGGTGGATGACTAATATAAAGTAATGATATGAGAGCTAGGAGGGGATATGATGATGATAAGATGATAATATGATTAACATTAACCTAGAGGCTATCTAAGGTATTACATAAAATGTAGGTATGGCCAACTCAACTCGTAAACAATATGGGTCTCATCACAACGCTCAAATAATGCATATACAAGTATGATCTTAAATTAGTCAAATATTATGGGAGTGTAACCTGATGCCTGCACCATCTAATGGCTTCACAAGTGAGGCTACAGGTTGGTGACCCTTTATAGTATCGACTAAACCCTCTCAACCCTTCTCATAATTGATGGCTACTTAAAAGTTGATATTGACTCTTGTAGTGGTACACCTATTATGGTTGAATTCCACTAATCCAGGTATACACAAAAGGTTCTAGGTGTGTCCTTTATATACATTAAGGTACGTTGGGGTCCAACTCTATATAAGATGTTGTTTGATCATCTTGTATCTTGGAGCCTAATCACCCATTACTCCATGGAACCCTTTATGGGGAATTCTCCTTAGACATGCAACAATAACTATCCTAATTTTCAGACTCCGTCAGAACATGGATTTTGGTTAGTGCATGGTGATTAAATCCATATCACCAATAGCTATATACTAATCCCATGCATGGGGATGATTTCCACATCATGTGTTATCCTAGAGGGGGGCTTAACAATCAAGAAAACACATGATACATTTAATTAACTGATTAATTACTTATGTGTGAGGGGCACAATACGATGATTTTTTTACAAGTTGACACACACAAACACACACATAAATATATATAATAAATGATATAATAAAATTATGATGATATAACAAAGATATAATGAAAACTAAGAAAATATACTAAACGACACCCCTTCCTACAAGTACAAAGGTTAGAAATCCAATTAGGGTACCTAAATCTAGAAGGGTCATGCACCAAGGTTAGTAGTTTAGGTTTTTACAAAATCATAAGTCCCTACAAAACTATGAGTGGATAGTGAAAAATCATAATTAGAAACCATAATACTACAACTAGATGAACAAAACCTCAAGTCGCAAGTCATGACTTTGTAAGAGGTTAGTAAACCGATACAGTTATCTAAAAAAATTGTGATTATCTAAAAAAACCATTACTTAAACCAACAAACCATGACTATTGAAAAATCACGATCTATGATACTATAAAAAATAACAAAAAAAATAAATAAAATATGTCCTAAGGTAACTATGTAAGTTTTCTACCAAATCAAAATAATTACAAGGTAGATATAATATATACAATTTTATGATAAAAATTCTTATAAATGTAGTTTTATGCTATTGAATAGAATATAATAATATCTACCCTATATAGAACTTAAAGCTACTAAGGCTTAAGTCTTCTACCAGCTATATATCCTAAGCTATCACTTTGGCTAGGTATCTACAAAGTCATGATTGCAAGTGACAAATTCATAATTTATAGAACAAAATTATAAGTGTCAGAGTTTTGGTTTAGAAAAAGAGGTCAAAATAGTCTATGTGATGGGGTCTAAGATGTTTTTTTTGTCTTCTTATTTCCCCCTATGGATCCTACACATAGAAATAAACACTAGTCAGGACCTTCCTACAAGTGAATGAGACTTGGGTCAAAATACTTAGATTGAGAAATGGTTGAGATTTGTAATAAAATGTAACTTTATCTTTACTCAAAGAACCTTATAAACATGTTTATAGAACCTAATATGTCTTTGTTGATGTTGCAAAGAATAAAAGGGGTCAGAGTTTTATCAATTCTAGGAAGATAGACAAAATCATGATTATCGATGATAATACCATGATTACCAGTCCAAAGTCATAATTCAAGGAGTCATGGTTTTGTTGGAGATAGTCAAAAGTTTAAGGTTTTGGCTTAATGTCCTTTTCCCTACAACCACAGATCAAAATATCTTTCAAAACAGAGGAATTAACCTACAAAAATGTCTATTGTTAGGTACTAGCAAATAATCTAAAGGTAAAACCTAATAGTTAGCAATACTAGTGCAAGATTGTGATTCACTAGTACGTGTCAAATAAAAATGAATTTTAAACTAGCTAGTTGGCTTAGGGAATAGAAGTAGGTAATAGGATCGATTAGGGGTTTAATGGGGAGATAAATTAGTTTTAGAATAGGGTAAAGGTTTATGGGATATAAAAATCAGGGTTACTAACTAG
Source organism: Torreya grandis (assembly GCA_037957365.1). Classification (NCBI taxonomy): domain Eukaryota; kingdom Viridiplantae; phylum Streptophyta; class Pinopsida; order Cupressales; family Taxaceae; genus Torreya; species Torreya grandis. The sequence continues at coordinate 267,044 of JARHVA010004060.1, forward strand.
TTTATCTAGGAAATATAGGAATTAGACTAAATCAATGAAAGTTAGTATAATTAGTGTAATTCAAAATGTGCACCAAATTTTAGATTCATGCAATATTACTAAACTTAGCATTAAAACCTAAAACTTAATGAAACCAATAGGAATGGATAAAAGAGGCCAATCAGAATAAATAAAATATGCTTACCATCCTTTTTACCTTCTTATACCTCCATTCCAGGTCTTACACTTGAATTGTTTGATGTCAAAATTTGGATTAGTGGATTGCTTGTAAAATCTTGATAATGGCTTCCAATGGTTTTCTGAAGTGGATAATGGCTTGGATGAGTGCTAAAATTCTAGTATGTATGCTAGTGATAGTAATAAGGTGATGGCTTGATGGATTTCTAGTTTTCTTGTGATTATTTTTGGCCATGGCCCAAGTTTGGCTTTTTATAAAATAATGGAAGGAATTTATGGGAATTTAAAATTATTTATAAGTCTCTAGTTTAGAGACTTCTAGAGTCTTACGGGAGTTTCTCTAGTTCTAGAGGATTCTCAATTAGTTTAGGGGATAATGAGGATTAAATGGGATTTAATGCGGTTTAGAACTCATAGGGGTGTAGGAGTGGCTAGGGTGGTAAGGTAGCTAGGGTGGTAGTTGAATAAATATGAATTTTAAATTGGATAGTTGGTTTAAGGAATAGGTTAGTAGGTAATAGGATCTATTATGGATTTAATGGGGAGATTAATTTGTTTTAGAACAGGGTAAAGGTTTATGGGATATGGGAATGGGATGGGGATTGTTAGGTTAGTAACTAATTTAGCTAGGAAATATAGGAATTAGACTAAATTAGTGGAAGTTAGTGTAATTAGTGGGGCAAGCATAATTTAGTTCATACAACCACAATTTATGCCAATGTTTATTAGGTTTATTATTCATTTGAACCTTTATGAAAACAATTAAAAGTCTGAAGAATATTTTAATTATGAGTAAATTCTAGCAATATCTATTTGCAAAATAAATTAATCACAAAAAATAACTAAAGCACATTCAGCTACAACAATCTAATAATGTCCAAAGTTCACTCCAAAAAATAGTAAATTTACACATTTAACTATAATAATCAAATATCAAATAGTAACTAAAAATGGGTTAGAATAGCACAAGCACTCAAACTAACCTACTCATAACAGAAACTAAATTTCATCCAATGATCACTAAAAGCTTAAAAAAGCACAACGTAAGTTTGAATTGAGAAAGTGGAAAATATAAACAAACTCACAATATCCATTATTTTCTCAAGCTTTCCAAGTTTCTTAAACTTTCTAAATAAAATTGTCACAATACAAATGTATTTATAATAATCTAACGGTCATCATATTTCTTTCTAAAAATCAATTGTATATGCTTGCTTAGTACAAATAGACTAAATATATATTTAAAATAAAACTAACAACTTTAAATTTAAAGTGAGTTATCATCTAAGAAGAGATCTCTAAGAAATTATCTATACTTTGAGTTACTCGAACTTATTCCCTTGTCCAAAATTAGATATTGAAAATCAGAGCCCATAATGTAAAATTCGTTGTTTTGGTCTTTGAATATTCTATTGCATTACCTCTGAGACATATCTATTTTACAATGAATCATGAAAAGCTTGGTATTTTTTCCCCCTTTTATGTCAAATTGATGTGAAATAGTGTTAGCCATCTTCCACATCCAACTATGAGATCACTGTGATAATTCTTGTTGTGAAAGTCGTATGATCTCTTTTGAACTATGAGATTACTCTGATAATTCTTGTTTTGAAAGTTGTATGATGTCTTGTGTTCGCCTTTGAAATAGTCTTTGTGTTTAATTCAATATTTTCATTTCAAAATCTATGAAGACTACTTGTGAATTTTATCAAGCTTAAAAACACAATTATGCTCTTAATTAAAACTCGGTGAGACCCCTGCACTTGAAATAAAATGGTCTTTGTGTGAATATATGTGTATATCTTATAATGTTGGAGAAGTCTATTAAATGGTGTGGAATTTTGTGATGCAGTGACTGGTTGACAACCATCAATTTATATTTGAGTCCATAAAAGATCATGGCTATCCACAGGGCATGATCATGGGTGTGCACAAGTCACAGAGTGACGTGGGGACTGGCAGTGACAACCTTTAATTTTAATACATCATGCATAGAGTTTCTCTACATTACAAGTGTCGTGATCACAGGATGGTCAGTTCATGAGATCATAGAATGACAGTTTGATAGACATCAAATGTAATCCATTGTGAATGGAGTATCTCGGTTGTCCACATTTTAGTGTCATGCAGTGTTGGTTAATGAATGATAAGTTGATCTGTAGTGACGACCATCAAATTTAATTTCGGGTTTGTACAATGACATTCATTTATGGAGTTTTTGATATTTCCACATTTTATGTGTATCCTACGATCAATCAAAATAAAACACGTAACCTATTACAATTGATTCAAGATCACATAATCAATACAATTCCATAAAATCTTTTTTGTTCGCTACAAACTCATGATTTTATTCATAATAACATATAATTTCACATATCCGACTTCACCTTTATCACATTCCATATGATTAAATTTAATCCCTATAATCATCAACCGAAAAAATAATAATAATAGTTACTTTTCTAATATTAAATTGAAAGCTTTCTGGAGCGATTTCCTTCTTACATATTAATTTTTAGTGGGATTTTCAGTTACTTTTCTATTAAATTATCCGATCACCTTTATTTTTTTATATAAAAATAGATGGAATGATCATAAGATAATATGCAGAATATTTTTAATAGACTATGGTCGCATATGGAGGCGGGGAGATTTAAGAGTGGTCACGGGGCTGATCGTCTAGAAATAGAGGTGCACGGGATCCCGCGTGGATCGCTTTGCTCAGAGCCATTAAGATCAGGCATTGAAGATTATTATGTGATCGGGTTCGATGAATGGGGTCACAAGGTACCTACAGAAGGTCCATGTGTTATATATTTATGTATTCAAGACCGGTGAGGGGCGGGTCCTTAGGTTGTACAATCTCCTTGACCACATTTACTTTTTGAATCTTTAATGTTTTTTAAACTAGATGTATTATTTTAATGGTTTAATATAAATGTTTTTCAATCAAAATAGAGTTGAATATGAAAAAACCGTGAATGTATTAAACGGTATTTAATAATTTTATTATATATAGAAATATGAGTGGTTTGATTCCCAAGTAAATTCTAAGTATAACTATTGAAGAGAAAGATAAATATTGTGGAGATCATATGGTGGAGTACTAACTTATATATATATATATATATATATATATATATATATATATATATGAAAAAATCGTGAATGTATTAAACGGTATTTAATAATTTTATTATATATGGAATTGTGAGGGGTTTGATTCCTGAGTAAATTCTAAGTATAACTATTGAAGAGAAAGATAAATATTGTGGGGATCATATGGTGGGGTACTAACTAACTATATATATATATATATATATATATATATATATATATATATATATATATATATATAAGTTAAAAACCGTGAATGTATTAAACGGTATTTAATAATTTTATTATATATGGAATTGTGAGGGGTTTGATTCCTGAGTAAATTTTAAGTATAACTATTGAAGAGAAAGATAAATATTGTGGAGATCATATGGTGGGGTACTAACTAACTAATATATATATATATATATATATATATATATATATATATATATATATATATATATATATATATAATTTTTATGTTTTTAATTAATTATATTGAAAGGTGTAACATACAACAATAGTAGATTATATTCAGGAGAGGAAAAATCATGTCGACATTTATAATACATCTAATTTTATATGAATGATATTTTCAAATAAACACTTTAAAATTAATTAAATAAGTTTCAAATTAAATATTTTAAAATTAATTAAATAAAGTAATATAAAAAGAAATTAAGCTCACATTTCAATAGGTTGAAAGAATCTTTTGCAATCTCAAGGCAGGGATAAAAATAAGGCTTTATTTTGATGGAGCTTCAAAGAAAAATCTACGAGCAGTGAATGGGGAGGGGCCAAGGACGAGGGTGGAATTATTATAGATAATGAGGGCAAGTTGATTGTCGCTTATGTGGGAGACATGGGTTTGAAAATGAACTATTGGGATGAAGCTCTAGCTTCACTATGGGGGATCAGATTGGCAAAGCAAATCAATGTACAAAATCTTTTGGTGGAGGGAGACTCCTTGAACATTGTTAATTGTTTGACCGATAAAAATCCTATAAGTTGGTCTATCAAGCATGTCATTGATGAAGCTAAAGACATTTTGAACTCTTTTTAGCAAGTGAACATACAATATACATATAGAGTAGGGAATGGGATTGTTGATTGGTTTGCAAATAGGGGAGTTGGCAATGTGGGTTTTAAATATTGGATAGGCCATGAAGACCTCCCCAGAGAAATTCTATTAAAAGTTACTAATGAAGGAAATAACAATGCTAATAATGCTATGCATATGGATGTTTTCCTGAATGTTTAGAGGGGACATAAATTTTCATAAAATAAGTCAGGAACTTAGGCCTCATGTGGTTAATTTCAGGGGTTCAAAGGAGAAGCATCTAGAAGGGGTAAAGCATCTCGAAAATGACCAAAACACAATACATTATTGCTGCTCTTTTTGGACTGTTTGGGAGAACAATGACAAGAGATGTAACTAGGGTGAAGGAGAGAGAAATAGAATGGGTTTGCCAAATAGGATCAAACCAAAACTTCAATCGAAAGTCATAAACATGAAAGAGTTTGGATTTCTTTGTACATAGGTGGTTTCATAGGCTTTATGGAAAGAATTGAAGGCTTTGACATACATCTCTCTGTTTTGCTTGCTAAGGCTTGGGAGGATAGGTCTGTGACCATTAATGGTGTCATGCTAGACATAACAGAAGAACTTATCTCCCATGTGACTGGCCTAGCAATTGAGGAGACTAAGAGCTACTACACTCCGAGAGAATTCAAACCAGATAAAGATGATTTTTTGGAAGATGGTGAGCAGTTGGTGCAGCTACACAATGAATTTGATATGGAGCCACTTCTTAGGCCATTCAATGAGGTAGCCTTTCATTTGAATCAGTACATTACATTATAAGGTAGATATAATGTGGTGAGATGGTCTATGTTCAGAGTGCTAAATTATTTTAGGCATCGGCTATCATTTAGTCTTCATTTCTTTATTCTCAAATCTATGAAGATTTCTATACTGAAATTCAAGAATGAAAATTATTCTACTCTGAGGCATGAGGGGGTAATTTTCATTATTTTCAAGTAATTTAAAGGCATGAACCAAATCATCCCCAACCTACCTCAAAACCAGAAAGATAAGCCTGAGGAAGGGCTGGAAGATATTATGAAGATTAAATTTTTTTTTATCAAATATCCAAGTAGCTCGAACAGGGTTTTAGGGAGTAAGAAAAAAACTTGTTGAAAAGGATAAGTTAAAAAGGGGAAATTTATTGAAAAAAACTAGGACAACATTAAAAAAAGACTCAGAGGTGCATCAAAAATCTCTAAACACAACAAAGAAAAATAGGGGAGCTAGGGGAACAACGGATTGTAGGTGGCGCAGAACAAGAGGGGGGATGAGACTGTAATTGAATTAGATAGAGATAGTGATGAGACGGAAGATCCTAGAAAAGAGGGGGAGAAGGAAAGAGAGAAGGGTCTGATTTAGATAGTTGTTGAGAATCAAAAAGAGACTGGGGAGACTTCAAGGCCAGATAAAGGGGAGACAACACATAAACAAAAGGACTAAAATGTGGAGTTCAATAATCTGGTGGCTTCACTCAAACTCAAGGAGAATGCAAATAGAATCGTGGAAGAACTAGACCCCCAAAAATCCATTGTGAGGTGGTTTATGCATGAACTTACTGAATTGAAGGGAAAGATGAATGTGCTTCAATGGGAGAATGTTAAAATGTCTCAAACCATCACGGGTAGGGAGGAGGATAACCAGCGTCAAGGTCTGAATTTCAGAGTGGAGATATTAGAAGAATCTACAGAACAAGATAAATTTTCTTGTAAATTGCAGCAAGGTTGCAATGTATGAAGGTATTCAAATGTTGAAAATATTAGGACACATCTCATAGAATTATTTGAACCCAGCTATGTTGGTAAAGCCAAGGGTAAAAGGGGGTAGAGTAGTGGTGCTCAACACACAATAGATCATGAATGTTTATTGATGCAAATAGATATAAATCTTAAGAAAATGAAGACATATTGGAAAGATGAGTTTAGAAGTCTGGAATTAGATTATTGTTTTCGTTGTTCTATAGTTATATCAGGGTTATTTTATAATTATTTATGGACTATGTTGGTCCTTATTTTTATCTTTGGCTTAGATAGCATGTTGTTTCTTTTATAATTGAACTTCTCTAAAAATTTGGGAATCCTAGTTCAAAAAAAACTCCCCTTTTAATCTTAATAAAAAAAATAAGGCTCTATTGATTCAAAGATTGTCAATAAATACAAATATCAATAAATTAATTGTTATTTAAGTGTGTGATTGAGGAATGAATTCTTGAAAATTAAGTTTTTAAATGAAATTAAAATATCAATTTCCCCGTGAAAGCATGGCTCTACCAATGGCGAGTGCAATGATAATTCCCATTGAAGAAGAGATGTGAGATAAATCCCCAACAAAAGTGGGAACTAGTTGCAATTTAACCTAGACAAACTAAGAAGTTTGTATCGCAATTTCCTGCAAGTATGCATGGCCCTCAATTTTTTTTAACTCTAACAATTTAAACTAGGATTTTTTTCTTAACTCTAATATTTTGTAAGATATGTTTTCAATATGAATAAGCATGGATGGTTGCAATGTGCGTGGTTATTGTGGTTGGACCCTTATGGATGATTTTTAATGTCAAAAAGGATACACAAGTAAAATGTGCTTTTATTTTGTCAACTACAAAACTTTAACTAAATATGATAGAGCATCTACTCACTAATTCTTAAAATTTGTATAGCATCCTTTAGATATATATATTTAAATCAACAACTACATGAAATTTGTATATATTTAAAGTTAACACTAGATTAAAAAATATGGAATTTATTTTTTTAATTATAATCACTTATAAACCTCTGAAATTTTATTGGGTCAATAAAAAACAGGGTGTAGATTATTAATATTCAAGCCCAATTCGAAATCATTTTTTAAGATTATAGACGTATTTGTAACAGTGCAATAATATTCACTTGTATCTCATTTTTACAAATTCTCTCTTTTATTAATGTCATACATATCCTGGTTACCCATGGAAGAATAGTAGCAACATGACATTACAACTTTATCATTATATAATTTTATAAAAATATAATTTGTTTAAGATTAAATTAGTATTATAGCATTGATTGATATTCATAGGACATATTTACACAATTCAATCTATCTATAAATTTTGACATGAAAATATATAAAATAATTTTATTTTATTTTTTATAATTCTATTAACAAGTGGTATGGAATTGTCAAATAATCTGTTTTATCAATATTCTATACATAACTTAAATAAATTTGTATAATAAAAAAATAAAATAAATATTTTTAAAATATTTTACTTTAATTTATTAAAGATATATATACTAATTTGATTATTGGTAAAGTAATTCCATCATTAAATAGCTCATATCATTTTTCAAAAGAATTATATAAAACAATTTAACATTTTATATATTTTTAAGTCAAAATTTATAAGTAAATTTAATTACGTAAAATATTATTTATGAATATCAATTATTGTTATAATACTAATTTAGTTATAAACAAACTATATTCTTATGATATTACGTAATTATTATTTATTTATTTTTATAATTTTATTATATTTATATTTATTTTATTTTATTTATTTTAATTTTAACTTTAATAAATTATTTATATATTTTTTATCTTTCATTTTTATTTTTATTATTTTTATTTTTTATTTAGTCATTTTATTTAATTATTTATATTTTATTTTTGTTTTTCTGTTTTAAATTTTTTTATTTTGATTTTTAATTTTTTTAATTAAATGTTATTTATTTTAAATTTTTCATATTATTTTGTTTCATTTTTTTTTTTAAATATTTATTTATTATTTAATTTTTATTTATTATTTATTATTTATATTTTTTCTTTAATTTTGATTTATTTAAATTTAATTCATTTAAATTTAATTTATTCATATATATATATATATATATATATATATATATATATATATATATATATATATATATATATATATATTCTAAAATTTATTTTACCTTTTTTAATTGGAATTTTTTTTTTAATTTAATTAATTTTAAAAAATAATTATTTTAATTTGAATGTTTAATAAATTATTCTTATTAATTTATTACTAATTTTTCTTCTTCTTTTCATTGGGTTCTTCTCACCATGTAAGGGTTGCATCATCATTATCATTATTATAATTAATTTTTTATTTTTGTTTTTATATTATTTTTATCATTTTTATTTAAATTATTTTTGTTAATAATTATTATTCATATTTTATTAAGTTTATGTTTAATATTTTATTACAAATATTTTAATTTAATTTGTAACATTTTTAATATTTTAAACATTTAAATTTAAATTTTTTTTTTTTTTTTTTTCAAACTTCTTTTATTTTTAATGGATTCTCTTCTATTATGCAACTTATCTTTTAAACTTATTATTTATATTTATTTATAAAATTAAATCCTTTTTTTTCTCAAAAATTAATTTTATTTCTTTATTCTTTAAAATTGTAAAAGTGAAATCTAAAACATCAGATAACAATATTTTTATATAATCAATTGAAAAAAATCAACCATATTTAATACTACAAATTAACCAAACTCAAAAAATAATAGAAACAGTGTGTCTATATCTAATTCAATTTTACAAAACAATGTGTATTAGTTATTTCTAAGACATTATTTCATGTGTGTGAAGTAAGAGAAAATAATATCTAATAAAGTCTTGATTGAGGCCAATTTTACATCGGATTTCCTTTGTAAAAGATGAATTTTATTTGAATTAGAGGGCCAATTTTACACCAGATTTCTTTTTGGAAAGTTGGATTTTATTTTCCACTATTTAGCAAGAACATTGAAATTGTATGACAAACTTTTTCTTTCTTCTTTTTCTTCTAGGTACACATATTAGTTAAAATTTAAGATTGCTTATCATAGAAAATTAATGTCTCCAATATCTAATGGAAAAGTTTTAATTGTTTTTAAGCATATATTGGTTATGTTTGGCCTTATGTTATTACAATAAGTAAGTTGTCTAGGATTCCTCGTTCAAAAGACTCCTCTTATTTATATTTATATATATATATATATATAGATATATAATTTGTTTTATTTTTCAAATTATTTATTAATTATATTTTTGGTGTTTTAATTATTAAAATATTTATTTTCAAAATTAGCTATAAATTCAATATAGATTGCATTGTATAATATAATATATGATCTAGTTAAAGTAGCATAAGTGGTGAAGCAATCATATGAGTCTTAAAGCTTGAGCCAAATCTTGTCTTACATGGACTCTAGGATTATCTTGTATTTCTTGAACTTTAGTTGAGTTGGTAAAAGCATATTGAGTGTACACACATTCATTCTCAATGAATACATGAAGAAATTAATTGTCTAGAAATTTGTCTTTGAAATATTTATAGATTTTAAAGGTAGTTAAAGAAATCTAATTAATAAAAATAAGTTTTAGAAAGAGATTATCTTATTATTCATAGAATATTCTAAAAAAAAGTTATGAATTGCATGAATGAATTTGTTGTAATATCAATTACCCTGTTAGATAGCTATCCCTCTTTGGATTAGAGTTTAAAATATCTTACCAGTTCTAAGGAAAGAAGAGCACATTTCTATGGTGATCAATCAGAATAGATTGTTTATGAAGTTGGATGAAGGAGTGGTTAGAAGAAGATTTTTGAGAGCATGTGTGTTGGTTGACCTCTCTAATCCCCTTTGGCATTCTATTAGAATATGTACTTATCTTGGTTCATGGCCCCAATTTGTCAATTATGAGGGTCTTCATTTTAGATGCTTCTACTGCAATCATATTGAGCACTTAGTGATTGGTTGTTCTTCAAACAGTCTCTAGAATTTGGGTTCTCATTCCTGATTGATTTACAAAAAGAGAGATGGTGTATATGATAAAGATTTCTTATGGCACAATGATGGTGTTTTCTATCATCTTTCAGCTTCTTCTCTACTCATTGGTATGGGAAAATATTCTTCTCCCAGGAAAGAAGGTGTTTAGAGAACAAAAAAAAATTGATCAGATTCTTCACCTTTTAATCTTCCTTTGGAGTCTGCTTCTAGTCCTCTTCATTGGTAAAGCTCAAAATGCTTTTGGTCTTTTCATTTAAAAAGAAAGGGCATAAGACAGAGGCAGAAAGACTGATATCAGATACTAAAGAAATGGTGAGAGATAGTTCTCAATGCGCTGTGGAAGGTCTTCTTTCACAATGCAGTAGAAGATTAATTCCATCCATTGGATAACTTATTACTTTTTTATTGCTTAGGTGTTAAGTTAATAACTGAAAATGAGTAGAATTGTGTATAGTTCTTGTCGGTGACTTTTCCTTACAAATATTTGGCTAGATGTTTGTTATTTCCAAAATATTTTTCTATTTTTTTATGGTATTATTTTGACGTTTCAATTATTTCCTTTTGTGGTCTTAGCCTAATTATACTTTGATGTTTGTATTTTCTTCCATCTTAAATAATTTCTCTTTATAATAGATATAGAGCCCTTTTAAAACCCATTTTACCGTTAGTTAAAAAAAATATTAATTATCTCATAGTGAAAGTGGATCAAATAACTATTATATTAGATTTTTTGTGATGTGTTTGTTAAGTGGGGTTTGAGAAATTAAGTAGGGGTGGTTATAGAACACAATTAAAATAAATTGAACTTATCTACAATAGAAAAAATCTTGGTAGTTGTAAATATGTGTCCAAATATTTTTTTTGGAGATGTCATTTATTTAATAAAAATAGTTTATTATTATTATTATTATTATTATTATTATTATTATTATTATTATTATTATTATTATTATTATTATTATTATCTCAAAATGTTATTTAATTCTTGCACAAGGCCCATTAATTATTAGTTTAATTCTTAGTTTCATTATTTTAAATATAAAAATTTTATTTGCTAAACTTAAATATATTTATTTATGTTTTAAAGATATAACTTTATTTAATTATTCTCTAAATAAATAAATAAAGTCCATATATTTAAAGATGAAAGATAGTTAAAAGGAAAAACTACGGGCACATTACGTGATTAGATTTATTTTATTTTATTTCTAAAATATATCAAATAATCTAGTTAGATTTTACAAAAAGTTATGTTTTAATAAAATGAGCTAAGGAGAAGATACGGGTAGTAACATTGGAGTTCGTAATAATTATTTGAATGTTAAAAAATTATGGTTGCAAGCAGAATTTAAAGTTCAGTTTTTATGGAGAATAAATGAAGCATAGGCATGAGTGTTTAAAAACATTTCTTAAGCCACTAAATATATAAAGATGGACAAAGTTGCAGTAAGTAAAGTATGGAAAAGAAATTAAAGCTTTTTCAATTAATTCTTCTTTATTTGTAGAAATAAATCGTTGTATATTGCGATCTTCCCTTTCTTTTATTTTTCTTCTATTCTATTTATTTTATGAGTTCATTTGAGTAACGATTGATTCCTTAAATTTTTAAAGACTTTGTATTCTTTTCATATGAATGTAAAGCCTCTATTGTTATTCTATAATATTTCTTTCAAACCACAAACCACTCATTAGTGTATTATATGTGTATTAGCTTGCAATTAACCACTCATTAGTGTATTAGCTTGCAATTAATGAAGTGGCCATGTTTTAAGTGACCATCTTTCTAATTTATTTTTATTCTTTCTTACCACTTACATTTTACCACTCTGCTCTATACTCATTTTTTTCTTGTCTATTGGTGTTTTTATATTTATAGTAAAAATAAATTATCTCATTTTTAATATTGGTTCATCACCATTTATTTTATATTTATTTTTCTCCCTTTTCATTTCAACATTTAGTTTAAATTTAGTTTAAGTAGAGTAGTATTATAGGTAGAAAATAGAATTAGTTGTCTTTACAAGTTCTCTTGCAAGAACTGTCCCACACTTGCAAAATTCCTATGTTGTGATTAGTGTGTTGCTGCAACTAATCAAACACAATAGAGATTAACAATTTTTTTTGGCACATTTGGAAAGACAAAGATTTAATCTTAATTTCAAAATCTTATATAAATCCTCTAAAATTATATTAAAATATAATAGTTTGGTGATATTTTCATATATATTTACTTTTTAAAATAATATTCAATCACATGGTGACTCCATTAGTCAAAGATCCCTATTAATGTAAGCATAACTTGCCTAATTGATAATTATTTTATTTTTGTAGTAAAATTAGAGTATTATAATCAATCTAAGAACCTTGCATTCTATTTCAATAAAATATATAATCCCGCAACAAATCCAACAATGGAATCCAATTATTAAATTAGCAACTAAAACACTCTCTAGATTCTATGGATATGGTTGTATTACGCCCGTTGATCACATCAAAGATGTTGCCAATTTATGCTCCATCCACCACACTCTCAGTGATGATGTTTTTTGAATTTTGGGCACCTCATTCAAAGGAAAATCCTTATATTTGTATGTATATTTTTCTAAAAGCTCAATGTCAACATGGGATGAGTTAGGATAAAAGTAGTGAAATCAATTTTAAAAAATGGTGGATGCTCTAGCTTTAATTAAGAATTTATCGAAAATTAAAAGGGTTGTCTTGAAACATATTGATGATTTAAACCTCTAATTTAAAAGGATATTGGAAAGGATACTTGAAAAGTTCAGTCAACCATCATATTTAGCCTTTTTATACTTTTATAGACTTATGATTTTTATTTGGCTATAATAATACAATTATTAGGAGGAGAAACTCTCTCACATTCTTTTGATTTTACTATAATAGCTTAAATTTATCTCAAACATGCCAGGAAAATAATTCATATACCTGTCATATCCTTGTTCCCTCAAGCTCCCTAATATTCCCATATGTAAATCATGAGCCAACCAAACATATCACCCACTACATCATTTGATCCCAATGCAATAGTCGAGATTAAAATCCTTATAGATGAATTAGATAATGATTTTTGGCCTTCAAAAAGAATCTTCTTGTTCAAAATGCTCACATTCAACGTTTTATCCCAAACATCTCAATGCCTAATCAAGCAAGCAATCATGACCCCAAACCCAAAAAACTAAAATAAACTACTCAAAAATTCCAAACAAGTTTGATGGATACTTTTTTTTAACAATGATTCACTTTATCTCCAATGCCCAATTATTTATTGGATTATATATCAAGATATGGTAAACAATGAGACCTCTATTAGAGGAGATGACTAAACCAATGATGGTGTCTTCTAGTAGCATGATGTACAATAAGAGATTGAAGAAGATGTTAATGATAACTTTTAAAAATGGCAACAAACCTTGCTCAAATTTACGGAGAACCAATAATATTACCTATATCATTTTTATTTCTCTATATTTCTAATCATTTGATAGTTTTTCGCATGTATGTTTTGATTTGGAGACTTCCTTAAAAATAGAAGAAGTAGAGAAATGATATAATATTGATGAAAAACAAAATGGAAAGTTTTTGCCCTATATCTCTAAATGTATCATAAATAAAATGTCAATATTTCCCAATGGACCTCCCATATATAATTATTTTGAAGATTATTGTGATGACTAGGATTCCTACATTGAGATTGAGGATGAATAAAATATTTTAGAAGGTATAACACAAAGAAGAAGAGATATGAGTATAAGTGAATTCACAGAGGTAGAGGACATTGATGGCTTATTGGTTGCAATAGAATATAATAATCCATATTGATCCATAGAGGATGAAGCCCAAACTCCTCACAAGGAATAAATGTGGTAATAGATTCTTGGTGGAACCTTTGAGGATGATGGTGTTGGCATATTTGTAAAGATGCACTATTTTTAGAAGATGAATACAATAACAAAAAAAAAGTCTTGCACATACCCTCAAGATGAAGAAGAGTACCTAAACATGAGAAACATAGATGAATTTACTAAGGAAGACTGTTTGAGGCTTGGGTTAGAATATCTCTTTGAGGGTCTTATTGGAAAGTAAGGCTCTATTTGAGAGTATGAAGAGATCACCATGACATAAATTTATGATGAATATGAAGATGATTCTTACAGACTAACAAATGAGGAATACCCCACATATGACTTATTTTATACATGGTAAGTATTTATAATAGAGAACTTTAATGAAGAGGGATATATTCTTCTCTTTTTAGAAGACAAGCATGCCAATGGAAAGGTTTTATGCTATGATTTCATTAAAGAGTAAGTATATTCTTGGGAAGGGCACAAAAGTTTTTTTTTGAAATAGGGATGTGCTAACATGGTTTAATCTCACTTGAGATCCAATACAGATAAGTTTTTGTTTGTCATGTTCATTTCAAACATGAGTAAGAGCTCAAATTTGTCAAAGATCAACTAAATCATCCACTAGAACAATGAATAGTTGAATAATGGATGCATGTCAAAGGAGAAGCATAATTTGAAAACTAAAAATATCCTATAAAGCTTTACTTAGTACTCTTCTTCTCATGAGTTATTATTATTGTCTCCAAATCAATCAAATTCCCAAATTTGATCAAGAATGCCAACTACTTCTCCCAACCAATCAATGGTTTCATCTAGTTAACATTATCTATAGTAGTTAGGATATAAGTTTAATTTTCTTGCATAATAATATGCTCTTGCATCACTCTACATAGTTTATTTTAAAGCAATGTATGTTTTTTTCCCTATTTTGTAATTTATTTTTAGTAAGTCTAGATGGGAGAAGAAATATCGCAGTTACATTAGAGGGAATATAAGAGTTTCAAATGTGAATATATCTTAGAGGGATTTATAAGAGTGGAAATTTTAGATTCAGCCTTTTTTTATTTTGCATTAACTATCAGATGAATGAATTTAAAGAGTTGCGATGTTTAAAATATGGAGTTTTCATTTTTTTAGACCATTTGCCTCATATGCAGAGGTGCAAGATTATAATTTGGATATTTTATTTAAAAATATATCTTTTCAAATGGATCATTAGGGCTAGAATTAAATTCTCATTCAATAAAACTATAATGGAGGTTCAACTTAATCAATTTTTATTGCCACAAATATTTTTACAAAGGAGAATTTAATGGGTGAAGATATCCATTTATATGAAGAAAAATGCTTCTAATAGATAATTATTAATATTTAAAAGCTAAAATTCCTTTCAAGTTTTTATTATTTTACACCTAATGGTAGGAGTTATTTTTTAAAATATTGCTAATGTAACATCTAAGAAATGATTCATGCCATCAGATAAAAAGAAATTAATTCCCAACTATCATATCTATTATGAGTTGTTTTAAAATGAAGTATCACCATTGGCTAAATGAAAATTGTGGAGCCTTTTAATTATTCATTCACAATTTTTCCATGGGAAAAATAAGTTATGGCAAAATACTTGATGTTGAATCCACAAACTAGCAAAGCATTATTATCAATAGGCAAAATACTCATAATTTAGTGAAATCATTATCTTTATTTATTCATATCTAATGAATAAAATAATTACATAATTTTTTAAAAATGAATCTCAACTTGAAATTAGAGTAGACGTGAAAAATTAAAAAATCTAAAAAAATTAAAAACTACCTAGAGTTAACTACCCTTGTTATAAATAGCAACTTGATTTTTATAATTAATTTTAAACTCAAGTTCATATGGGCTTATAATTTTTAATAATATCTTATAAATAATGAATTCATGATGTTTGAAAAGTTTCCACCTAAATTCACTTACACTTACAAAGATGTCTGGTTTTTGCTATTTTTAGCATGGTTAAAAATACTAGAATGCAATTTTAGATCCTTAGATGATATCATATGGCAATCTAAACATATTGAAATTTTACCTAACTAGATAAGTCGGTTATATATGAATTATTCTTTCCTTTATATTAATTTTTTTTTTTAAGGATATCTCAATTGATTTAATGATTCAAAAGTTATGGCTTACAGAAGTTAGGTCGTTGCATCATTCTCATCTGGTTTAAAACAACTCAGCGCTTATGATTTACCTTGATTATAATCTTACCATTTATTCTTGTAAATATAATTCAATTCTCATTCTAAAATTTAAGTAGTGTCTACCTATTTTAGTCCTTCCTACTATACCAAATATCTATTATAACTTCATTCTGTTGTGTTCATTACTTTCTTATCCAAAACATGTAGTACATTTTATTTTTTTATTATTTGGTATATATTTATTCTAATACACTTCTTCATATTATTATTCTTCATCATCTTCTCCATGAAAATTATATAAATATGAAACAGTAAATACTATATAGATATAAATATTTTGTGGTAAACTCCACTCATAATCATTATTGTAGATTTTCTTCACAATTCTACACAGACCAATGTTTTTGTACTTCAATTTGTTGTATGTTCTCTTAAAAAACATTTCCTTTCTCAAATACACCATCACTAAATATCTTTCTTCAAATACCTTTGAAACTATTGTATGTGATTTGTAAATGCTTTTGCATCATCTCTAACTCATTTTGAAATTGGTAACTACAACAAATCTAAAATATCCATAGGATTTCTACTATAAACAACCTGAAATGGTGATTTTCTTGTTGATGTATTCACATTACTAATATATGCAAACTCAACTTATGGTAAATCCAAGTCCTATTGGTTGGGCTTCTCTTCGACTATGTATCTAAACAAATTTCTCAAAATCATGTTTAGTACTTCTATTTTTACATCTATTTATGGGTAGTATGCATTACTAAATTTTAATTTAGTTCCCATTTTCTTCTATATATTCCTCCAAAAATGTCTTAGAAATTTTTTGGCCTTATCTGATGTAATGGTTTTTAGAACACCATATAATTTCACAACATCCTTAAAAATAGTTATACTATTCTAGTGGCATCATTCATTTTTTAACATGAAATAAAATGAACCATCTTAGAAAAATTGTATAAAAAAATAAATATTGAATAATTACCTCTCCATGTGCTTGGAAACCCCAACACAAAGTTCATACTCAAATATCTCTATGGTCCTCTTAGAACTAGTAATGTCATGTCCACTCTATATTTTGTACATGACCCTTAGCTATATAACATATTATGCATATTGAAACATATATTTCCTTATATCTCTTCATCTTTGGCTAAAAATACTTCTCCTCCACTAAATTTATTGTCTTATTCTTACCAAAGTGTCAACCCAAATCACCACTATTAAATTTTTATTATAATACATTGTCTCATGGAGACATAATACATATAATATATTTCTCGTGAAGAGATAATCATCATATATATGATACTCATCATAAATATGACTTTTCTCACATGTTAATAGATTCTTGCATTATTAAATTATCTCAGCAATAAACTAGATTAGTATCATATAATTCCTTATCTACATCAAATCCAACTACTTCACTCTCTACATTAGTTAATATTTCCACTCACTTGCTCAAAATATTAGCTACCTAATTCTAATTTCCTAATTTATGATTCAAAATTAAAAAACATATCCCTACCATAAAGATACCCACTTTGCATGCCTAGTATTCACATACTTCAAAGTTTCATGATCTATAAATAAGATAAACTCCTTAGGCACTAGGAAATACCTCCAATGTCTTAATGCTTGTACAATGACATAAAATTCTACATCATATGTATAATGCTTATTTCTTACCTCATTTAATTTTTCATTTAAATATGGTATTTATCTTCCTTCTTGACTCAACATAGCACCAATTCCCAATGTCAATCATCACAATCCACTTCAAATAGTTTGTTAAAATCTAGTAAAGTTAAAAAAAACATTTCTATAATCTTTTCTTCAACAATTGGAAGCCTTATCTTGTTGCATTTATCCACACAAATTCTTTTCCTCTCATGCAATATGTTATTGGTGCAATAATACTACTAAAATTTACAATTAACTTTATGTAAAAAGTTTCTAAATCATAGAAAGTTTTTACCTAACTTTGACACTCTTTGGAATAGGCCATTTGAGAATTGTCTTTACTTTTTATTCATCCATTCTTACACCATTTGTTGAAACTACAAACCCTAAAATACCAAACTATTCTACATAAACTTGCTTTTTTTAATATTTTCATTAATTTTATCCTTTTGTAATGATTCTATTATCATTCTTGAATGCTTTGACTGATTTTATTTACTCTTACTAAATATCAAAATAAATCACTACAACCTTACCAATTTAATTTTGTAATGTGTTCATAACCATCATAGATGTGTTGGGTGTATTAAATAATCTGAAGGACATCACCATCCACTCTATATCCCATTCCTTATCTTTAATGTTTCTTTCCATTCATCTCCTTCATGAAATTGAACTTGATAATATCCACTCCTTAAATCAATTTATTTTGCTCCTACAAGCATATCCATCATATCATCTAAATGAAGTATAAAATATATATATATTTAATTGTTATTTTATTAATTTCTCTACTATCCACACACATCCTCTATTCCCATATTTCTTTATAGTTAGCAATGTTAGTGTTGCACATGGACTCATGCTCTCCCTTACTAAACCCTTTCTCATCAATTCATTAAACTATTTATTTAATTATGTATGTTTTGTTGGACTAATTCTATAAGACACTTGATTAGGTAGAGATGATCCTAGAATCAAATAAATATGATATTTAATGTCTCTCTTTTATGGTAAACCATCTATTAGCTCATCAGGTATAATATATGCATATTCTTTCAACACTTTTATTGTTTCAGCTAGTATTTGCACCATTATTGTGTATTCTTTCTTTGTTATTAATGCATAAAAACAACCTGCCATCTTCATATATTTAATATATTATTTCATGGACACCATAATTTTTGTATTCCCTTCTTCCTTAATAGATAATAAAACTATATTTTTAGCACATTTCTAAAAAGTATATGTATTTTTTGATCCATCATGAATTGTCATTATATCATATTGTCATGACCTTCCCAATAACATATGACATATATCCATTAGAATAACATACAACCATGTTTCAAATTTGTAGGATTTTCCTATATAAAACCATGTGTGTGGAATGGAGGATCTAAGCAAAAATTTAGATGACAATTCAGGTGATGGGTCCACCCCAATTGATGGCGAAACTTTCAGGATCCATAACTTTTTCATCGTAGCTCCAATTGACTCACTGTTTGAACTGTTGGAAAGCTAATAATGAGGGGAAAATTGTGATATGAGATTGAGCTA
This sequence comes from Torreya grandis, assembly GCA_037957365.1. Taxonomy (NCBI): domain Eukaryota; kingdom Viridiplantae; phylum Streptophyta; class Pinopsida; order Cupressales; family Taxaceae; genus Torreya; species Torreya grandis. The sequence goes on from JARHVA010004060.1 coordinate 286,518, forward strand.
TTCTCAATGAATTTTTACCCTCGAAAATCTAATGGAAGTGCCCCAAATTTCAATTTTAGTAGTGTAATCTAAAAATAGTAAGTTTCTAAAAATAGTAATTCCTTAAATTATGTATTGTTGTAAATCATGGAAGTCGAACCACTTAATATCCCTCGAGATTGGTGACATTTCACATCCTCCTCACACCATAGAAACATGTATAAATTAATATGTAACCCAAAATTAAAATCAGACATCTCTTCTCAGAGATAAGCATATGTTTGGGTCTGCAATTTTGATCAATAAAACATCTCTTTTCAGAGATAGCATTATTTGAATTTTGTTGTTCTTATTTATTAATTATCTTTCAATCAAATATTTTCAATTTTTGGATCACTACTATCCACACACATCCTCCATTCCCATATTTCTTTATAGTTAGCAATATTAGTGTTGCGCATGGACTCATGCTCTCCCTTACTACACCCTTTCTCATCAATTTAGTAAATTGTTTATTTAATTATGCATGTTTTGTTGGACTAATTCTATAAGACACTTGATTGGGTAGAGATGATCCTAGAATCAAATCAATATGATATTTAATGTCTCTGTTTTATGGTAAACCATCTAGTAGCTCATCAAGTATAATATCTGCATATTCTTTCAACACTTCTATTGTTTTAGCTGGTATTTGCACTATTATTGTGTATTCCTTCTTTGTTATGAATGCATAACAAAAACCTACCATGTTCATATATTTAATATATTATTTCATGAACACCATAATTTTTGTATGCCCTTCTTCCTGAATAGATAATAAAACTATATTTTTAGCACATTTCTAAAAAGTATATATATTTTTTGATCCATCATGAATTATCATTATATCATATTTTCATGACCTCCCCAACAACATATGACATATATCCACTAGAATAACATCCAACCATGTTTCATCTTTGTAGGATTTTCCTATATAAAACTTTATTAAACACGTTTTATCTACTATAACTTCATTTATTTTTATAAACCATGAAATTCGATAAGGATAATGATATTTTTCAAATTTCAATCTTAGTTTCTCCACCATTTGATTATAAATAATATTTTCACAACTACCATCATCAATAATTACTATGTATATCTTACATCCTAAAGTGCACCTTGTTCATAAAATATTTAATCCATGAATCACCACCTTATTTCTTTTGCACATGTTATTTCCTTAGAGATATCATTGTTATCCTCATCATGAGATTTTATCCTATATCTGTTACTACAAACTCTATATTTTATTCTTTTTTTCAACCTCAACCAAATTTAATTTTGGTTAATCATGTTCTTTCCTTTTTTATTCATGTTAGTGTGACCATGCAAACACTCTATGTCCTTCTCCACATTTGTAACAAACAAGGCTTGTGTTGACCATTTCATCCTTTTCCACTATCATAGCCTCTACTCTATGAAATCCTCTTCATCTCTGTTCATATTTAAACCCTTATCTATTATCATCTTATTTTATTGTACCATGGTGTTATCCTTCTCTAGTGGAATTAAACCCACCTCACCCCCTTACTAGAGGTGATTGCCCTCTTTTTGGCCTAGTTGATCTTCTAAAAGCCTATCTATTTTGATTTTATTATACCTTCAAAGATAATTTATAATTCTCTTTCATGCAAAGTATTATATGCATTCTCAATTCATATTTAATAGAAAACTTGAACCAGTTACATACCTCACATCCATCTATTCTTTTGTTTCATCATGTTCCACTCATTTGGAAAGCTTGTAGAACTCATATGTATATTATTGTATATTGTGATATTTTTGCCTTAAATTATGGAATCTTATGTATAGAATTTGTGTATAATTTATAGGAAGAAACTTTTCCCTTAACTTCTTCTCCATATTTCTCCAAGTGTTGATCTTTTCTTTACCCTTTCTTTGTCTCTTTTTCTACAAGTGATCCCACCAAATAATTGCATGACCCTTAAATTTCTTGCCTAAAAACTCTATTTTATTGTCTTCTCTCAAAATTTCCCATTTGAAAATTGTTTTTATTCTATTTAATTATTCTATCAAATCCTCTAATTTTAAACTATCTTCATATTCTAAAACTTTGAACTTGATTCTTTCGATCATTTTCTATAAATCATGAACCATATTTTCTTCCATTGATGGTGGTTATTCATGTTCTTCCTCATTTTTATAAACTTATTCCTCATGATATGTTTCCTCCTCTATTTCCTCTCCATCTTTCCTTTGTCTTTGATTTGTGACATTTGTGACAATTACAATTAATTGTTCCATTTGTCTCTGTAGTTGTTCTACAGTCTTGTTCAGCTGTGAAATTCCTCCTCATCCTCTTGATATTTTTATGCCTCTTATTTAATCACATGATACTCTCCTAAAATATAACTTAAAAACCTAATTAAAATTAACAAATATATTATCTCCAAGAGTCAAACTTGATCTAATACTAGATGATGAATCCACAAACTAGCAAAACATAAATATTAACAGGCACAATACTCATAATTTTGTGAAACCATAATATTTATTTATTCACCTTGAATGAATAAAATCATTAAATAAATTTATTTAAATAAACCTCAACTTATAATTATATTTGACATTCAAAATTAAAGAATCTAAAAAACCAAAAAACTACCTAGAGTTAACTTCCCCTACTATAAATATAAACTTGCTTTTTATAAAATCTTTTGCATGCAAGTTCGGATGGGCCTAAAATTTTAAACACATCCTATAAGTAATAAATTAATGATGTTGTAAATTTTTAACCCAATTTAATGTTTGATTACAAAGTTATCTGATTTTCCCTATTTTAGCATTAATAAAAATATTAGAATACAATTTTAAACCATTGGATGATCTCGTATGACTCTCCAAACATTTTGGAATTGGATATAACTTGAGAAGCATGTTATGTATACATTATTATTTCATTTATCTCAATTTTTATATAAATGAGAGTTAAATTGAGTTAACAATTCAAAATTTATGGCCTTCAAAAGATAAGCCTTCTCATCATTTGAAACCCTTATGCTGTTAGATCTTCTTAAGATCTAAAGGTATGAGTTTTCAAGTGAAATTGATGTTTTGAATTTTGAATATATATCCATAGAATTATATTTTTATGAATCATAGGAGGATCCTTCATACACCATTATTGAAAACTCTCAAGTGATGAATCATGTTGTGGAAATAAGCATGGTAGAACCAAAGACAATACTAACCAAAGGAAAAGGTGTTTATGCTTCAAGTGAAATATTTTAGGGTATTGATTGAAGTTTTTATCCCCTTATTTTAATAATCAGCTCTTGGAGATAAAGAGGATTAGATAAATGTGTTAAGGGACTAAAATTCCCCGTACCAATGAATATGATCCTTTGCTCCCAAAAAGGAGACAAAGGGGACGGAACATAGTAAGGAAGTCTCACTGATCTTTGGTAGAATGCCTTGGCTAGTTCACTGATGGTTTGAATTTGGTTTGTGAATTTTTTGTTGACATTTTATTTAATTTATGTAGTTTACTTGTGAGTATATTTTAATTTAATTTATTTCATGTTGAGTTGTCATGCCTATCCTTTATTGTTCCTAGGTATGGTGGCCAGCCAAAACCCTCTATATACCTTAATCATAAAATATATATTTTGAATACTTCATTATTATGATGACATAAACATTTTATAATATTTTTAATATGTAATTTTTTAGGAATTAAAAATATAATATAAATATTACAATTCCCTTTCACTTGAGTTGTATTTTATATCTAGATTTGTTTGTCAATGTTAGTATTTGTTAATGTTTACATTTTACCAGTCCTCCTTGTTGGTTTGAGATATATTTAATGAGGATCCTTTTCAACCATGAATACTTGATTTTATATATTATGTTAATACAAACTTAATGCATAAGTAAATTGGTATGTAGTCATCTTAGTATGTTACATCCATTATTTTATAAATTAAAATGATAAAAGTCATATTCAACTTATTTGAAACTATAGTGGCCCTTTATGGTTCCTCTACAACCTTAGTGAATTTATTCCTATAATATTATAGGATTTTTTTATTAAACTTGGTAGGATTCCACTAAGTCTAAAGCCTTGTCCATGTTTAAAACTTAGAACAAGGTCACTTTAACTTATTCTAACCTATCTCAACTAGAAATTTAGTATTAGACCTATTAATAAGAGATGGAATATTTTAATGATATTTAATTGACTTAGAACCAGTGTTGGTCATATTCCATTAATGAATCATTAAAATAGAGGTTCCCATTTAATATTCTCAAGGTCCATTATCCACTGGTTTGTTTTACACTTTAATTTAATTGTCGAAAAGGCTTTTGACCATAATTATTTTTTAATCTACCAAAATTAATTTATCAAGTTAAGTTTCTTTTGGTTGATCATTGCTTTATGAAATGATCTTAGGTTAAGAACCAAGGTTTGAGGGGTGTATATTCCATTAAATTTTTCTATGGCATGATCCCAGTCTCATCCCTTATATCTTGGTATGCTTTGTTATCAACAAGAATTGAACCTTGGTGGACTCTTTGTAAGCTAAACATCTTTATTAGTCAAAACAAACATATTTAGAAAACTATTAAAGATATTTTTTAGAAAACTATGAATATCTTGATGAGTGAAATGGTTTTTCACATCAAGTATAATGTTTTGACTTTAGATGGTGATTTAACCTTTTAGATTTTAACTATGAAAAACCTATGTTTAGATTAAAGGGATAAGATGTCTAAATTAGTAAAATAAATATGAAATAATTAAATATTGATTTATTATAGCATTGACCTTCTTTGAATTTCTAAAAATAGCAATAAATAGGCTTCAATATAGACTTATCTAAAAATTAACTATCATAGATTATTTATGTTCTAAAAGTTGAGATCTAGGCAATTCTAAGAATTGTCAATAGGATTATGGTGTTCGTCTGCTCATTGGATAGTAATGACCAATATGGATAGTAGTGCCATGTGTGTGTAGTGTCTTTTAAGTGGTGGTAGTGTCCCCATTTGTGGGATTGTTCCTATTTTCTAGGAGTACCTGCACCTATGTTTGTAGGTCATGTTCCTACATGTATGAAACCTAGAACTCTGTGTTGTACGTAAAAAATATGATTTAGTGTGCAAATCCTAATCCTCCTTACAAGTATGGTATGAGCAATATTTATGTGTTCATTAGTAGGATACACTGGACATCCTCAATACCTGAGCCTTGAGAAGAGAGTTGCCTACATACCAATACTCTGAAGAGGGATCAAGCCCGATGTAGTTCTCCCACCTAGTGATTGATGCAAGTGCAAGTGAATATTAAAATGAGGTTGGGCTTGGATGCCTTGAACGTGATTGAGATTTGAAAACTTTGAAAACTAGGACTAGGGTTGGTGTATATGGTAGTAGGTATGAGTAGGGTCGAATGGAGATCAAATACCTTGATTTTGTTCAACTTTGTCTTTGGTTAGAATAGATTTTACATATATTTTTCATCTAGTGAATAGAGGTGAATTAGACTTATATTTATAGGGTTTTGTTGCTTGTGTGGATAATAAAATGTGCTTAAGACAACTTTAGGAGGGGCACACATTTGAAAAAATATCCGTTGGGAAGATCTAGGGCTAAGGACAGTAGTGCCCAATTGGGGGCACTAGTGCCATGTGACTATAGTGTCCCAAATGTGGCGCTACTATCCTCTTTATACACTGCTGAGAAAGTCACGTTGGGATCTGAGATCATAGTTCTAGGACTATGTTTTGGTTAATTGTAGGTGACTGTGGTCTGCGCCATGGTTGAAAAAGTAAGTATAAGGATCTAGGATAGGTCTAAGGCTAAGTTAATAATATGGTAACTCAAGCAACACTCTTAGCATCTAAGTATCATTTTTAGGTGATTACAAATGGCTAAAGAACCTATCAAGATGTTCATATAACCAATCAATCAAAATCTTACTATGCATCATTCAATATGAACCCAAATATACATATTGCATATGGAGTTGGTGTCGAAGAGGACGAAATTTAAAATCTCTTGTGAAATTTGGATTAAATGACTCGTTTTAGAGTTTTATATACACATTACATGTGTGCCACAAATTTATACCGATAGGATCTTGTTCTTTTATTTTATGTTGTTACCACTTATGGCACTATTTACATATATGTAATTTAAACAACACATGCACAATTAATTATATGTTTCAAAGACTATTTTTAAAACCTGATCGTAACCAACACTCACAAACTGATAGGATCTACACTCTCCATAAATCACAAAATTCATATAAAAAAGTAGTAAATATTAAAAAAATTGTGATTGGTTACCTAACTAAAACAACAAATTTGTGAATACTCAATAAACTTCCCCATTTTTAAATGTCTACATTATTTATTTAATAAATTATCTCCCAACACACTTTTCCATGTTATGTAGTCGCGGTGCATGCAATAGCTAATAATTCTGGAATTGGAGGGGGAAATGTAGATCTCAACACTCATTTATATAGGATATATAATTTTAGAAAACAAAAATTTTAACATACCGAGAAATTTTATCTCTATGATATGTAAGCATCGGGTGAAAGCCGAAAGGGTATCCCAGTCCAAACGCATATGTCAGAACGTCGAACTAAAATTTCTTGTTTACACACTGTATCTAGAAAGTGTTTTGCAATTTATTAAATGCCACGAAGAAGGGAGCCATATGATGGCCCAATGATGAAATCATGTTTACAGCATGCCATCCCTATTCCAAAAATTTACAATGCACTTCATGGTGTCGTGCATAGAGCACGACAGCCTCTTCTTTCACGATCACATGAATTTATATGCTTCCCTCGGTCAACATCGAGCTACGTACAATACTGACCGATTTGCATGAACCATACATATTACAACCCAATGTACAGTAATTTCCATGTTCCTATGCAATGATTCTGCTGAGTGCACCATTTTTAGCAAGTTTATGTTTTAACTCATCAATAGTACCTTTTTTTTTTTGTTATTGTTGAACACCGATAACCACATTCTATAGGAATGTACCTAGGAGCCTCTCGTTAGAGTTGAAATGGTAGCTAGTGCTATGTAATATCCCTTGTTTCTAAGCGTTTTTATGTTTTTTACACCTAATTCATGTATAAGTAGAGTTTTAATTTTAAAAAAATATTAATGTTTAATAGTAAAAGTATATTTTAAATAAAAATATGCAAGATAAAGAGAATATAAAATATAAAACATAAGAGTTAAGTTGTTGAAACTTCTAACTTAATAATTTGTGATCGTTGAATAGAACAATAAGTTTATTTATGCTTCTAAAATTGAGGTTGAAGAATGGAATATGAAGTTAAACCATGAAAAAGGAGTTGCACTGACAACCTTTAAGAAGTCCATCTTTATGTTGGGCCATCTCTCTAATAGATAGAGCTACACATATTTGATCCCCATTATAAATAATATCTCATAGAAAGCCTTAATTTCCTCTAAGGAGGTATTAAAACTTACCATGGATTTCATAATATACTAGATACCTAAATACAAAATGATGCTCTCATTTTGGTTCATAATTACAAAGTTTAAATATATGTTGATGTTGTAGAATAAAGTGATTTGACTCCATGCAAAACTAATGAGAGCATACTTACAATTGACCCAAGGAAAGCTCAAAGCAAAAGAGACTTTGGTGTACTTGGGAGTAATGATATGTCATCTTGTATTAGAAGATAATGTTCCATGTAGTGATACTTTTTTTTCAAAATTTATGATGGTTTTGTCCATAAGAAATTCACAAAGGCAGTGGTAGAATACCACATGTGTGCATCTTAGGGGTTTATTAATCAATTAAATCACTATCAATATAGTAGGGTGTGTTTAGAGGTTAGAGGGTTTTAAAATTGCTATTGAGAGGCGTAGGTACCAAGGGAGTGAGGACCAAGGGTAACCAAAGTGAGGGATGACTACCATATTCACATATTACATATACGAGTTTGCCACATATACAAGTTTCATTTTTTTTCCAAATTCCTCCACCCTCTCCCTCCAAATTCTCCCCACACATCTATAAGTGTATTTTAACCTAAGTCTCATTTTTTACAAAATCCTATGCCTTCGCTAAGAAATTTCCCAAGTTTGATGAGAAAATATTCAAGACGATTACAAAGTGTGAGACAATTATTAGGTAAAATACAATATGAAAGTGTGAATAAGAGCTCTAATTGATAACGAACATTATGAAAACCCTACATCATTATTCCCCATTCCACAACATTGTGATTGGCATAATTTTATGAGTTTCAAAGGATCACCATAGTTTAAGAGGATCTGCATGAATTAACAAATTCAAAACACATAATAGCTCTAAGAGCATATTTCAACATGTTTTCTCAGATTAGTTCAATGGTATTTCAATTTGAAGTTAGATTCTCATATTGTTCATACTTCTATGGGTTACTCCCACATGACTTGAGCTCTATGTTGTGTATTATTAATAAAAACCATTTGTTAATGCAAATAAAAACTTACCTTCCCATGCTTTAGACCCCTCCCCTCCACCTATTCCCTATCCTTTCAAGTATAGTATGTCTATGTCACATTGGAAGTCTTTTCCATGATTTTTTTAACACCACATTATTAGTAGATGCTAATGATTTCATCGGCACTGATCAATGAATAATAGTTGTCAGTATTGATGACAAATGATAATCAATGGTAGGCAATGAATGCTAGTCTCTTATGGTGCTCTCTTATGTCTCCTTAGGCATTTATTAACAACACAACATGATTTTATCATTTTAGGTCAACTAAAGTCTACTTTTGATAATGTTGGTGTCATGTTCTAGTATGTTTCAAAATGCATTTTGAAAGTTTTTTATTGAAATTATAAAGTCCATAATATTTTAACTCATGGTAGGATTTTGTATTTATTTATAGGAACTAGTATCGACATAAAATAACCGTTGTAAATTACAGCTTCTTCCCTTCGAAATAGTGACGGATTTAAGTATGCATATATTTTATGGCCCTCACATTAGTGAAATATTATTCAAAATATATGAATTGAGAGATGGGACAAAACTCAATGCCCCATATTAAAAATCACTTGTAGAAGATGTAGGTGTAGCCTTCGCATATGAAGTTGTTATGGTATGGGTGAAAACTAATTCTCAACTAATCTGTAATTAGATGAATGATAACTATAATGTCAATGATTGAAAATTTATCAAACTACATGAAAAATTAAGGTCCCTTGCTAAGTAGTTTATCAAAGTGAATGTTTCATGTGATGTTAAGTAGAAGCTAATGTGGACCTAGAACCTAAGTGGTGAAGGTTCAATATCTAGGTTAAATATTTCCTAGATAATAATGATTGTTATGCTCATAGGCATTTTCTACGTGTTTTGTATAATGTTTGAGTTTATATTTGGTTATGTTGGGGTATATTTTAAAGGTGATTTATGGTAAAAAAAAAATATTTGTGTGGGAAGGGAACAAAATTGATGTCTTTAAGGTCATATTTATTTTTTCCCTCATGAAATAGGATGTCATATTTAGTGTTTTGTCAAATTTTTGAGTTTGTTAATTATAATCATAATGAGTTGTGCTTATATGTGTTTTTTTTATCATGATGTATTATTCAAAAATTATTCTTATAGTTTTAGAATTTCCATAAATAAAATTATATACTTTATATTTTTATCTTATTTTATATGAGTTGTAGTGATACTCTTTCTTTCCTAGTTCTATTAGATTGAATGATGGTATTGTTGTGATAATATGTTCTAATATGCATACACATACAAATTAATTAGTTTATTTTATTTTAAATTACACATTGATTTTTTTTAAATATATAATGATATCACATTATATAGGGAGAATGACTCACCAATGACAATGGACTAGAGGAGGACATTTATTCTTAAAGGAAGCTTCAATGCTTATTAAATAAAGACTATGTATCTATTTTACTAATAAAATTATAATGTTTCAAATACCCTATTATTAGTAGGCCATAAACTACTTTAAAAAATAAATAAAGGCTAAGATTTTACAAAACATAATAATAAGGATGAAGAGAATAATATAGAGTTTAAAATGGTAAACAATGAAGATAAAATTGTATGTTGGTCCAAACTTTTGGCTATGTATGGAAGTGCACACTTTTTATTATAGCATGGTGCAAAGTATGCACACCTTTTGAAGATAGCATAGGATAATAAGGCATAACAAGGAATAATAGTGCATGAGGATGGGGCTATGTAGATATCCCTGAAGACCCGAGAACACTCATCAAGAAATTGACTAAGTCTTGGAGTGCACATGTGTCAACACATTGTTTGACATATAATAAGGAGCACTAAGATAATTAATGAGGTCATATAAAATATAGAGCATGATAAAAGGAATAATAGGTTAATATATCATAGCAAGTCTATCAAAAAAATACATTGATACTTAACAAGTTTTCGAGTAAATCTAGCTTAGTGGCATAGATCTAGGAATTGGTAAAACTATGATATTCAATGTAAGTAATTATTACTACTAAATATAGAAATTTGAATTTTTTTTAGGCATCTATTAATGTATTGAAACCCATAAAATCTCCCCTTATTTTACTCTTGAGACATAAGAATAGAGTGTACTATTATGTTTCTTAAATTGCAATCCATTGTTACTTAGTGACATTGTATGAAATTATGTATTATTATTATAAATATATTGGAAAAATATACTATCATTATCCATTGATTGTGTACTACTATACTTTATTTATGCAATTACTCATACCATAGTTTAGAAATGGACTTTAAATGTCAGCATGTATGGAAGTATTTTGGTGTAATGTTATGAAGGATTTATATTATATCATATCATTAGGAATAGTGTCCAAGTAATGGTATGAGCCCACATTATATTTGAGCAATAGATTTTATGTGAGTGATATATTTGTGTGCAACCAACCTAACTTGAT
>JARHVA010004060.1:302500-330000 GCA_037957365.1 Torreya grandis
GTGTAAGTTCATTATCCATTGAGTTACCTTCATCCAAGTCGAGATCATTCAATTACAATGATTCAAGTAAAGTTTAGTGCATTGATGAAATTATCATACTTTAGCATTGTCTGGCCACTTTCCAAATCCAATCACTAAAGTGAATGATAAGAAGATATAATATAGGGATTAATGTCAGGGAGTTCCAATTAGCATCATCATATTCTATGGAAGCATAATACGTTCTAATTTTTTTCTATCGAGTTGCATTTTATAAATTGGATTTGCTTTCAATTTCTAAATTTAAACATAGTTTAAGAGAAGAAATAAAAAATATAAATATGATAATAATTTTAAGAGGGATGGAGGTCTGTAATTAAATTAATCTTTAGGATTGATCATCAATTTACTCAAAAATGATTATTTGTATGAAATTTTCTCTCCCTGTGTCATCCATCTTATTCTCTAGTGGGTTTTTATGCTCTGGTTGGTTAGGTCATCTTAGCTTTGGTCCCTTTGTTCTAAATTTTTTTTTCCCTTGTACTTTTATTTCTTTTATTATTTTTATTATTTTTCCTTCTATACAATTAATTATTCTCTTTTTTTCAAATAAAAACATTAATTTTCTAATTTATTTTCATCAATTATCTCATATATTCTTATCTATTGTATCAATATATCTTGATAATTTAAATTTCTTAGCTACTTAATTAATAAAAGAAAAAAAATTCCCAATTTCAAATTTCAAGAACTCTTACTATTATTTTTAGATTCTTTAATTCTTGGTTTTTGATATTTATTCAAGATATCTCAATTAAAATTTTCTTTTTATTTTACTTTTTCATTTTCCTAATTATTTGATTATACTACAGTGCATTGCTAACATTCATAAATAGTAATATAGATTTGCAATCTAATCGTATTATTCTCTCACCCTGATGATGATTCATAAAGTATGATTTAAAATATGGAGATTCAAAAAAAATTTACACAGTTTAATTAGAAATCTGTGTCTTTCACTTCATATAACGTAAAAACATCATCTATCTTAATGTCAAAATTTGTTTGTTTAACTTTTACCAATCCTTCTTATTAATTTAAGATACCATTGAAGAAGAATATTTTCAACCTTAAATACTTCATTTTAAATAATATATTAAAATAAATAATACACAAATTAAATTTTATGTAAACATCAAAGTGAATCACATTTATTGAATTATAAATTGAAGTGATAAAATTTGTATTCAACTTATTTGAAATTGCCCTTGACCCTTCTTGATTCCTCTTTCGTCAATTTCTTCCCATAATATTTTGAAAATGTTTGACTAAACTTGATAGGAATCTATTGGGTCTCAAACCTTATTCAAAACAAAATCGCTTTAACTCAATCTAACCTCTTTCCACCAAGAATTCAATACCCTAACTCGGGATAAGAGATGGAGTATTTTAACAAATATTACATTAACTTAGAATTTGTGTTCATCACGTTCCATTAATGAATCACGAAAACATAAAACCTTTTTTAATATTCTCAAGGTACATTATTACTAGTTTGTTTCATACTTTTTCTCCATCCAAAAGACTTCTTACCAAGAAATCTTTTTCAATATACTAAAATTAGTTTTCCAAGTTAAGGTTTCTTAGAAAACTATCAAAAATATGTTTTTTCCAATGACATTTACCACAACTCACGTGAATTGGTATCCCCTTATACAGGGGTTTGAAATGGTTTCTTACATCACGTGTAATGTTTTAACTTTGGTTGGTTGGATATTGACGTAAATAATTTTTTTCATTAAATACTCCACTTGTGATTTGACATTTGTTGTATCTTTTTTGTCGTTATAATTACACCTTACAATAGTTCTTGTGATGGTGGTCAAACGTATTTAAAAATAATATACGATATATTATTTTCATTTTCGGAAGAAAATTTCCGGTTATACGAGAAACTTTATCTTCGTCTTACGTAAGCATTCGTCTATCATTAGGGAAAGCCGAAAGTCCGTCCAAATGCACATGTCAAAACGTCGAACTAAAATTTCTTGTTTACACTGTTACATGCCACGAAGAAGGGAGCCGTATCATGGCCTAACGACGAAACCATATTTACGGCATGCCAGCTCTAATCTCACAGATTTGCAGTGCAGTTAATGGTGTCGTGCGGAGTGCACGACAGCCTCTTCTTTCACGAGCACGTGAATGTATATGCTTCCCTGGTTCAACGTGGAGAGGCACTGGAGCTACCTGCAGTCCTGGCCGATTTGCACGAACCTTGCTAGTTACAACCCACCGTACAATAATTTTCATGTTCCTGTGCAGTGATTCCGCTGAGTTCGCCATTTTTTTCCAAATTTGTGTTTTCTTCGCCCATGGCACCTAATCTAAACTCTCTTTTTTTTTCGGTTTGACACCAATAATGACATTCTGTATTAATGTATCAAGGAACATCTCATTAGGGTTTAAATGGTAGCTAGTGTCGTGTAATAGACCTGATTTCTAAGGGTTTTAATGTTTTTTCTTTCATCTTAATGTATAATATTAATGCACAATAGTAATCATGACTCCAAGCAAAGTACATTTTAAATAAGAATATATAAGAGAAAGAGGAGATAAAACATAAAATACAAGAATTAAGTTGTTAAGATTTTTATTTTAAGAATTTGTGACATTTGGATAGAATAATGGATTTGTTTGTGCCTCTAAAATTGAGATTCAAGAATTGAGTTTAAATTTGAACCATGAAACAAGGAATTGTGTTGACGACTCTTAAAGAGGCCATCTATTATTGGGTCATTTTTAATAAATAGTGCTACACATCTTTGATCTTCATAATGAATGGGATCTTGTAGACAACCTTCATTTCCTATAAAGAGGTATTAAAACCTACCATGGATTTCCTAATACATTGAACACCAAAATACAAAATGCTCCTCTAAGTATCATTCATTATTACAAAGTTTACATAAACTTGCACCAATGTTGTAGAAGAAAGTGCTTTGACTCCATGTAAAGAGCATACTCACAAATTGATCCAAAGGAAATCTCAAACCAAGAGAGAGCTTGGTATACATGGAATTAGTAATGCGTCATCTTCTATTTGAATATAGTGCTCCATATAGTGATGTAATTTTTTTTCAAAGGTTATGATAGTTTTATCCACATGGGACTTATAAAGGAAGTGGTAGAATACCATGTGCATGTATATTGGAGGTTTATTAATCAACTAAAATCAACACCAATAAACTAAGGTGTATTTAGAGGTTAAGAGGTTTTTTAATACCATTGGGAGGGGTAAGTACTGAGGGAGTGGGGCCCAAGGCTAGGCAAACATAGGGGTGATTACCACATACACATAATACATATAGGAGTCTACCACATAGACAAGTCTTATTTTTACCAAATCCCCTACTCACCTCCCATCCCCTCCAAAAAAAATTGCCCACATATCTACAAGCATATTTAAACCTAGGTCTCATTTTTCCCAAATTCCTGGCCGCCCCCCCCCCCCCCGCCCCCTCCCGAACTACCTCCCCCATAATTTTTCCAAAGTATAGTGAGAAAATATTCAAAATGATTATAGAGAGTGAGATAATCATTACACAAAGTTCAAGATGAAAATGTGAAGAAGAGCACTATTTGGTAGCAAACATTATGCAAACCCTAACTTGTTATTCCCCATCCCAAAACATTGGGATTGACATAATTTTGTGAGTTTCAAAGGATCACCATAATTTTAGAGGATCTACATGAAGTAATAAAGCTAGAAAATGATAATAGCTTTAAGGGTATATTTTAATGTGTTTTCCTAAATTCAGCTCAATAGTTTTTCAATTTGAGGTTAGATTCTAATTGTGTTCATACTTTTAATGGCTACTCTCACATGGCTTGAGCTCTATCTTGTGTATTATTAGTAAAAATATTTTTTAATACAAATAAAAAATTATTTTCACATGTTTTAGACCCCTCTATTATGCTTATTTTTATCACCCCTTCTTTTTATGAAAAATATTGACATGTTTTCGATTCTACCATATTGATGACTTGAGTCATGAAGTTTAAAATTATTGGCAGGGAGAAACTCATTTGTATTCACTTAAAAAGTCATCTTTTATGTGCATGTGCAATCATTAATAAAGTGCTACGTTGAATAATTCTTATTACTCTTGATGTTCATTAAGTGATTTTAAATAACATAAGTATCGTGTTAATTAATAATGTCTCAAGTGTCAGCATGACACTCTCTAAAGTTGTTCTCAATACAATTGGCAATTATTTTTAGATTTGACCATGTTGTATACAATGATAGTTGTGTAGTTATTGATTTACTTTAGTTATAGGTAGTACCATTCCAATCAATATGGGTTCAACATGTAAAAGAGGTGAGAAGATTAATATAGTCTCTAGGTTGTTGATAAACCCTTGACATGTTTACAAGGCAATGAAATCATCACATAAGTGGTTAAATTGCAGAGAAACCATGCATACACCATTCATTGGCACATCTATAATTAATTTTGTTATTATTCATCTTCAAGGCCTTAAAGCAGATATTGCTAGGCATGTTACTTATATTATTTAAAACTATTTGAAAACCATTTGATATAATTAAACACCTTAATATATCAATATCTGAGTTTCATTTTTCATAAGAAAACCTAAATTTCTAATGGAAACATGACTTAGGACATGTATTAATACATTACTAAATATTAATATGAATTCAATGGTCATGAAGACAATTTAAGATTTAAAATGACACAATATGCTAACATAGCAAATATTAACAAAGATGGTAAGCTTAGAGGCATGGTTATGGTAAATAAGATTTAGAGTAACCCTAAGGTATTAAATATTTGGCAATCTACCATAGATATTGGAAGTATGTGAATTAAATAAACATAAATCTCAGTATTCAAGCTTTCTAGATTCGAAGTGATTGACAGTAAGGTGTTTTTTAATGTTTGGTGCATGTCTCTATCCATGTTTTTATGGTCTATTTGGTTATAAGGATAAGTATTTTGCTAATTAGATAGTGAAATTACTAAGGTTGACCAAGCCACTTCAGTTTGTCAATGAAAGTTATAAGCTAATAGAATTTGAGCACATCATTGTTGGCATTTATGTTGGTTACTTGGATATAAAAATGATGGTTTTTATTTGTGCCTACTATCATTTTCAATATTTTTGAGTGGAAGTAGAGCTCTATCAATTCAAATATAGTCATCAGGGAGGATAGATGATAAGCATAGAAGTATTTTGAAACCATTTCCATTTGAGGCTATAAGGCAAGTTTATTGGAAAATAAAGTATTTTTGAGTTTGTGCATGTTGTGGTTTAAATTACCTTTTGCAAGAGAATTGTTTGTTTGAGAGAATAATTATGGTAATTGAGTACCCTGTATGTGGAATAATTTGTAAGGAAAGTATCATTTGTGAAGAAATAGATGCATGAAATTATTTTCACCTCAATATATATGAATGGATTTATAAGGTCAAGTACATATGCTTTTTTAGTGCTAGATTATGCTTATAATTTTGTTTTTAGTCTCTTTTAGTCATTTTTATAAGATGATGATCATCAGGGTTTTTTTAAATAGTGGTGTATTATTGTCTTGGTTTTTCATGTTGTGTGCCTTTCAATTTTCAAATATGGGACTACTTATAAATACCAATGTATATGATCATTGAGATAATATATCAGGGTTTTATGTTGATTGTTAAGATAAATATGAATGTCATTACTTTAACCTCAGCATTTTTTGCATGCATCATATGATTTGGTTATTCTGAATAAATATTTGACATATTGACATATGGGCATCTTGAGAGGAAAATCTAGATTTTTTATTCATACACATATTTTAAAGATATATTCTATCCAAAATTGATAAAGTCATGAAAACTAAGTGTTGGAAAGTTATGAATTATGGATATTTGATCATGTTAAGTCTTGGCTATATGGTTATTTTAAGTGATTATTTTATTATATCTTATTTAGTATGTCAAGGTGGACTCCATATTCACATAATTCAAGCAAAAATGTTTGGGGCAGAGGTGATGATCAACACAATGAGAACACTCCTTTATGGGGTAGTTATCAAGGATGACTCTTTCATGATCATAGGGATTCTAACACCTTTCCTTGGCCATTTAACCATGGAACCCGTGTATCAACTCATTTTGATTCTATTGATCCTACTTTATATAATGTGTTGATTCATTGTCTTCTAATTTTCATGGTAATAAAATTTGGAACACATTGGGGAACTCATCCTCATGTACAAGGCACTCCAAGTCACTCTTCTCAATATATGCATACTACTATTCAGTGTGGCTTACCTAATACTCCATTACATGATCAACCTAAAAATGTGCTTAATGTTACTATAAAAAAATTAACAAAATTTATTTGTTCCATTAAACACAAGAATTCCTTCACCTAAGCCTAAGAAACATGTTTTTTCTAATAGAAAACATGTTAGCAACCCTACAACATAACCCATGGTGACTAAAATGTTGAAAAAATTAAAATTGAAGGTTGATGATTTTGAGGGCACTCATTTGATTAAGCTTCCCACTACTTCCATGGAATACATAGAGTACCAAACTGATAAGGATGCTTCGTTAATTGATTTAATTTATGATGTTGAGTTTGACTAAATTGTTGTTTTCATGTTGATACTTGGACTTATTATCATGATATTGGTTTTGAGTATGTAGATATATTTTGGTGGTTTTAGTATGATTTATATAAACATTTTTGTTTTTATGAAGAATAATATATTTGTATATTTACTTTACTATTATGGATAAGTGCTTATGAAATTTAATATTATGAGTATTTAGATTTATGTGGTTATTAGTATTTATTAATATTGTTTGGCATAGTTAGATGTTTATTTGAATGTTTTCAAGTGAATCAAGCCCCCCACAAATTAGAAATTTTGTTGATCTATTATTATTTTAATTTGATCTATTAGACTTTATTTAAAGTCTAAACTTTTAAAGTTGTGTCATAAGTTAACTAATTGACTTTAAAAGTTAATTTAAGTTAACAACAACTAACTAAAAGGTTAGTTATAAATTATTTTATAACTATTTTTTAGAGTGATTACTTTACAAATAAATCAAAGATACATTACAAAAGGAGAAACATATATAGGTGAGGAGTTCTCTTTGAAGTTTAAAAGTGTTATCCATCCTTCTTTTCTTCTATATGCAAACATCTCTAATATTAAATGATTATTTATAGATAGACTAAATAATACATTCTCTGACGTGAAGTAATCCTCTTGTTTAATGTAGATACATCTAGGTTTATTATTTATTTCATTAAATGATTATCTTAAGTCTATTAGACTTTAATATCTTTTGATGATTATAGATATGTAGTCATATGAAAACTCCATGTACTTGACCTAAATAATGACAAATACATCACATCTTGTGACTTTACGTATATCTTTTGATTATAAACTATTTTATTTTTTAAGACTATTTGTACTCATAATTTATTTTTAAAAATAAAAAAATATTTCACTTTATTCTAAAGTCTACTTTTTTTTCAAGACTCTTAATTTTGGTTTATTTTGTATAATTATGTTTTATTTAGTTTTCATTTTTTGTTTTAGATTAAATTAATTTACATAATATCTTTATATTAGATTATCTTTTATGTATGTGGCTACCTGTATATCCATGTTTCCATTTGTATATGCAGTCAATGGTCTACATATGTATTTGGTCATCTACATATGAGGAGGTCATTTGTGTTTAGCATAAATAGCCTTAATAGGAAAGTGCAAATAAATAACAATAAATCATCTGATAATTAGTACCTTTGTTTTCTATCTAGATAAAATACTTGATAATAGGTTAATTTGTTTTGTTAATTTTCCTTCCTTCTTAACATTCTTCACTAAATCCATCAAAGTATGAAATACATATGCTTGACAGTAAATGTTGATGTTTGATAGTAAATGCTGCCATTTATCAGCAAATGTAGATGCTTGACAATAAATGCATATGATTTAATGTTGCCTTTTATCAAATATGATCTAGGTAGAAAAAATTGACCTTAGTTGTTATCAAAGAGAAAAAAGACTGTTTAATATAGTATATAGTGGTGAATGCTCCCAAATTGACTTTCGAGGTACCGATGAAATACATGTATGTGAAGAAAATTATTTTTAAAAGTAGATCCAACCCCCAAAATTAGCCTATATTCAAAAATTTAGGTGATTCATTGTTGTTTACTAACCCACAAAATTTCCAAATGTTGATTTATAAAACTAGAATATTCGTGAATTAACAAAAAATTGCCACTAAAAAAAACCCTGTTAACAACACAACATGATTTTATCACTTTAGGTCACCTTAAGGCTACTTGAGATTATGTTTTTGTCATGTTCTAGTATGTTTCAATATGCATTTTGAAATTTTGTTTATTGAAAGTATAAAATCCATAATAGGTTACTTGATGGTAAGATTTTTTATTTATTTATATGAACTAATATGGACATAAAATACCTATTGTAAATTACAACTTCTTCCCTTCCAAACAGTCACATATTTAAGTATTCATATATTTTATGGCCCTTTTAATAATTAAATATAATTAAAAGTATATGAATTAAGAGATGGGAGAAAACTCAATTCCTCATATTAAAAATCACTTATAGAAGATGTAGGTGTATCCTTTGCATATGAAGTTGTTTTGGTATGGGTGGAAATTAATCTTCAATCAAATGGATGATAACTATAATGCCAATGATCAAATATTTATCAAACTACATGAAAAATTAAGATCCCTTACTAAGTAGTTTATCAAAGTGAATATTTCATGTGACGTTAAGCAGATGGTAATGTGGACCTAGAAACTAAGTGGTGAAGGTTCAATATCATAGTGAGAATAAACAAATTAAAATTCTCATCATGATTTGGAAACCAAAGCACACAATCATGCATGTCATTGTGAGATAAATAGGGGATTTAATGCATACTCTTCTGTAAATGTTTCTTAGATAATAATGATTGCTTTGCTCATAGGCATTTTTTGTGTGTTTTGTATAATGTTTGGGTTTATGCTGGGTTATGTTGGATTATCTTGTGAGGGTAAGTTACCATAAAAAATAATTATTTGTGTGGGAAGGGAACAAAATTGATGTCTTTTAACGTTGTCATTATTTTTTGCTTCAAGAAATAGGATGTTATATTTAGTGTTTTATCAAAAAAAAAATCTTTAATTATAATCATAAGGAATTGTGTTTATATGTCTTTTTTTATCGTGATATATAATTCCCAAATTATTCTTATAGTTTTAGAATTTTCATAAATAAAATTATATGATTTATTTTTTTATCTTTTTAAATATGAGTTGTAGTGCTACTCTTTATTTCTTATTTTTATTAGATTGAATGATGACATTTTTGTGATAATATGTTATACTATGCATACACGTACATATAAATTGTAAAGTACACATTGATTTTTTTTTAATATATAATGATATCACATTAAACAGGGATAGTGACCCACTAATGACAACGGACTAGAGGATGGAATTTATTCTTAAAGGAAGCTTCAATGGTTATCCAACAAAGACTTTATATCTATTTTACTAATAAAATTATAATGTTTTACATACCCTATTCTTAGTAGACCAAAAACTACTTTCAAAACTAAATAAAGGCTAAGGATTTACAAAATATAATAATACAGATGAAGAGAATAATATAGAGTTTTAAATGGTAATCAATGAAGATAAAAATGTATGGTGGTCCAAAATTTTGGCTAAGTATGGAAGTGACTGGCTTTTATTATAGCATGGTGCAAGGTATGCACACCTTTTGAATATAGCATACAATAATAAATCATGACAAGGAAAAATAGTGTATGATGATGGGATTATGAAGATGTACCTAAAACCCTGAGAGCATTCATTAAGAGATTGACTGAGTCTTGGAGTGTACATATGGAAACGCATTAGTCATCATATAAAAAGGAGCACCAAGATCATTGATGAGGTTACATAGAACGTGGAGTGTGATAAAATGAACAATAGGTCAACATAGCATAGTGAGTCTATCATAAAAATACATTAATACTTAAGAATATTTAGAGTGAATCTAGCTTAGTGGCATAGATCTAGGAACTGGTAGAACTAGGGCATTCAATGTAAGTAGTTACGACAACTAAATAAAGAAATTTATTGAATATTTTTTAGGCACACATTAATTTATTTTAACTATAATTAAGTGATTAAAACCCATAAAATCTTCCCTTAGTTTACTCTTGAGACATAATAATAGAGTGCAATGTTATGTTTCTTAAATTACAAGCCATTTTTACTTAGCGAGATTGTATGAAATTATTTATTATTTTAAGAAATATAATGGAAGAATATAATAGCTTTATCCATTGATTATTTACTCTTGTACTTTGTTTATGCAATTACTCCTATAATAGTTTAAAAATAGACTTTGAATGTCAGCATGTATGGAAGTGTTTTAGTGTAATGTTATGAATGATTTATATTGTATCATATCATTAGGAATAGTGGCCAAGTTATGGTATGTGCCCACATTTTATTTGATAAATATATTTTATGTGAGTGATATATCCATGTGCAACCAATTCAATCAAAATCTAATGCTCTCTCTCTCTCTCTCTCTCTCTCTCTCTCTCTCTCTCTCTCTCTCTCTCTCTCTCTCTCTCTCTCTCTCTCTCTCTCTCTCTCTCTCTCTCTCTCTCTCTCTCTCCAGCTTGAGTGAGAACACTATTCCATAAAATTATATGTTAGTGTAATGAAGTATCTAATGTCTCGATAAGAAATAATGGTGCATAATTTATGAAATGTTCAATCTTAGGACCCAGTACTTTGGTTTCATTATCAGGACACAATTAAATGATTTGTTACAATGGTGAGTGGAGATGATTTATAGAATATTTTTGGATAACAATGAATGTATCTACATAAATTAGACTAAAACTTTATGTTGCATCATCCTAGTCTTAGAAATCATTCTCTGGAGAAGTGGGTGGAAGAGAATTTTCATGACCTTATTTACAATTTTTTCTTCTGTGAATTTCCATGACATTTATATGAATGACTTTTTATGTATGTAATGGTCAAGAATATAAAATAGACCAAAATTAACCTTGGATAAATGAGTAGATTGAGTAGTCGAATGGTGTCCACACCATGTGGATGAGAGAAGTGGATGTGTGGTGGCATGCCACATTGAATTTAATATCTTTAGTTTTTGTGTTTTTTTAGGGTAATCTTGAATAGAACACGTAGAGTAGCATTAATGAATTTATGTGCTTGTATTCAACATTGACTTGTTAGCTAATGGATGATTTTTAATGTATTTATACATGTCCAAATTATTATATAAATAGATGTTGAATTCCCCTATAATTTTAAATATAATTTATATGAATTGAGTTCAGGTAACCAAAAAATATTTTTTAAATTATATTCTTAAAAAACTACTAATGTAAGTTCATTAGCCACTGAGTTATATTCAACTAAGTAGAGATTATTCAATGCCAAGGATGAAGTTAAGTTTAGTGCATTGATGAAATTATCATATTTAAGCATTTTCTAGCCACTTTCCAAAGCCACCATCACTATAGTGAATGATAAGAAGATACAAGATATGGATTAATGTCACCAATTAACATCATCATAATACTTTATAAGTATTATTTTTCTATTGAGTTGTGTTTTAAATACTAGATTTTATTATCAATGTCTAAATTTAAACATCAGCTAAGAGAAAAAATTAAAAAATGTAAGTATGATAACAACTTCGAGAGGGATGGAGGTCTATAATTAAACCCATCTTTGGGACCGATCATCAATTTACTTAAAAATGATTATTTGTATGTAATTTTATCTACTTGTGTCATCCATGTTATTATCTAATGGGTTTTTATTCTCTTTTTTATTAGGTCATCTTAGCTCAAGTCCCCTTGTTGTATCTATTTATTTTTCTTAATGCTTTTATCTCTCTTATTGTTTTTTTTTCCTTCTATACAACCATTTCTTCTCTTTATTCAAATAAAATTGTTAATTTTATAATTTATTTTCATCAATTATCTCAGATATTATTATCTATTGTATCAATAAATCATGTAATAATTTAAATTTATTAGCCTCCTATTTGATTAATAAAATAAAAATAAAAAATTCCCAATTTAAAATTTAACTAATTTTGGATATCATTCTTAGATGCTTTGATTCTTGGTTTTTGACATTTATTCAAGGTAATTCAAATAAACTTTTCCTTTTATTTTATTTTTCATTTTCCCAACTCCCTGACTATACTACACTTCATTGCTAACATCTATGAATAGTCACTTGGATCTACAATCTAATCTTATTATTCTCTCATCGTGATGATGGTTCATGAAGTGTGATCCAAAACATTGAAATTCAAAAATATTTTACACGGTTTAAATAGAAATCTTTGTCTTTCATTTCATGTAATGTGAAAGTACCATCTCTCTTAATGTCATAATTTGTTTAGCTTTTACCAATCCTCCTTCTTAGTTTGAGATATCATTAAGGAGGGGCATTTTCAACCTTGAATACTGGATTTTAGATAATATATTAAGACAAGTAGTACAAAAGTAAATTGTTATGTAGGCATCAAAGTGTGTCACATTCATTGAACTATAAATTAAAGTGATAAAATTTGTATTCAACTTATTTGAAATTGACTTGGCCCTCTTGGTTCCTCTACAACCTTCGTCAATTTCTTCCTCTAATATTTTGGAAATGTTTGACTAGACTTGATAAGAATCTATTGGGTATGAAACCTTATCTAGAACAAAGTCACTTTAACTTAATATAACCTCTTTCCACCAAAATTATAATATCTTAATTGGTGATAAGAGAAGGATTTTTTTTAATTGAAACCCTGCTTTTACATGGATTAGGTGTACATAATGCTTCTTCAACGTAGTGCCAAATACTAAAAAGTATCCATTCCGTCAAATTCACCCAAAATACAATCGCAGCCTCATTCTATTTTTTAGTATCCTTTGGGATTTGTACCTTGTTGGATGGCTACGCAACATCTTTTATACCATTAGTCTTACCATTGGACTACATCTCACTTAATTAAAATATAATATTTTAACAAATATTAGGATTTGTACCTTATTAAATGATTACACAACATCTTTTACACCATCATCCTCACCACTAAATTACAACCCACTTAATTAAAATAAAATATTTTAACAAATATTAAATTGACTTAAAATTTATGTTCATAACCTTCTATTAATAAATCACTAACACATAAAGCCTCTTTTAATATTCTCAAAGTCCATTATCACTAATTTGTTTAATACTTTTTCTCCATTCAAAAGACATCTTACTAATAAATCTTGTTTAATATACCAAAATTAGTTTTTCGAGTTGAAGTTTCTTAAAAAACTATTAAAAACATTTTTTTTCAATGACATTTACCACAACTCGCATGAATTGATTAGCCTCTTTTAATATTCTCAAAGTCCATTATCACTAATTTGTTTAATACTTTTTCTCCATCCAAAAGACATCTTACCAATAAATCTTGTTTAATATACCAAAATTAGTTTTTCGAGAAGTTTCTTAGAAAACTATTAAAACATTTTTTTTCAATGACATTTACCACAACTCACGTGAATTGATTTCCCTCATACGAGTGTTTGAAATGGTTTTTCACATCACTGTAATGTTTTAACTTTGATGGGTTGGATATTACGTAAGTAATTGTTTTCCATTAAATACTCCACTTGTGATTTGACATTTGTTGTATTTTTTTTTCCTGTCATTATAACTGTATCTTACAATAGTTCTTGATGGTGGCCAAACGGTAAAAATAATATCCGATATATTATTTTCGGAAAAACAAATCTGGTTATACGAGAAAAAGTATCTTCGTCTTGCGTAAGCATTCGTCCATTATCAGGGAAAGCCGAAAGTCGGTCCAAATGCATATGTCAAAATGTCGAACTAAAATTTCTTGTTTACACACTGTATCCGGAAAATGTTTTGCAATTTATTAAATGCCACGAAGAAGGGAACCGTATCATGGCCCCACGACGAAACCCTATTTACTGCATGCCAGCCCTAATCCCACAGATTTGTGAAGTAGTTCACGGTGTCATGCGGAGTGCACGGCAGCCTCTTCTTTCACGAGCAGGTGAATGTATATGCTTCCCTGGTTCAACGTGGAGAGGCACTGGAGTTGCCTACAGTCCTGGCCGATTTGCACGAACCTTACAAGTTACAACCCACCGTATAATAATTCCCATGTTCCTGTGCAGTGATTCCGCTGAGTTCGCCATTTTTTCCAACTTTGTGTTTTCCTTCATCAATGGCACCTAATCTAGACCCCCTTTTTTTTTTTTTCGGTCTGACACCGATAATGACATTCTGTATTAATGTATCAAGGAACATCTCATTAGGGTTGAAATGGTAGCTTGTGCTATGTAATATACCTGGTTTCTAAGGGTTTTATTTTTTTTTCTTTCATCTTAATGAATAATATAAATGTTCAGGGTTACTTTTTAAATTAAAAAATGTAAGAGAAAGAGGAGATAAAATAAAAAATACAAGAATTAAGTTGTTGAGACATTTTTCTTAAGAATTTATATTAGTTGAATCTAACAATGGACTTGTTTGTGCCTTTAAAATTGAGATTCAAGAATTGAGTTTAAAATTGAATCATGAAATAAGAAGTTGTGTTGATGATTTTTAGGAGGCCATCCGTATTGGGTCATCTCTCTAATAAATAGTGCTACACATCTTTAATCCTCATAATGAATGAGATCTTGTAGACAACCTTCATTTCCTATAGAATTATTAAACCTAACATGGATCTCATAATCCACTGAATACCTAAATACAAAATGCTCCTTTGGTTATGGTTTATTATTGGAAAGTTCACATAAGGACCAATGTTGTAGAAGAAATTATTTTGACTCCATGCAAAAAGCATACTCACAAATTGATCCAAAGAAAATCTCAAACCAAGAGAGACCTTGGTATATATGGGATTAATAATACATCATCTTTTATTTGAAGCTAGTGCTTCATGTAGTGATGCATTTTTTTCAAGAGTTATGATAGTTCTATCCACATGGGATTCGTAAAGGTAGTGGTAGAATACCACATGCATGTATATTGAGGGTTTATTAATCAACTAAAATCACCACCAATATAATGAGGTATATTTAGAGGTTAAGAGGCTTTTTAATACTATTGGGAGGGCTAGGTACTGAGGGAGTGGGGCCTAGGGCTAGGCAAACAAAGGGGTGATTTCCACATACACATACTACATATAGGAGTCTACCACATATAAAAGTCTCATTTTTATAAAATCCCCTACTCGCCTCCCTCCCCCCACAAAATTAAACTAAATTTAAAAAAATTGTCACATATCTACAAGCATATTTAAACCTAGGTCTCATTTTTCCCAAATTCCCCTTGCCATAATTTTTCCCAAGTATAGCAAGAAAATATACGAGACAATTACAGAGAGTGAGATAATCATTAGGCAAAGTTCAAGATGAAAGTGTGGAGAAGAGCTCTATTGGTAGCAAACATTATGAAAACCCTACATCATTAATCCCCATCCCATAACATCAAGATTGACATAATTTTGTGAATTTCAAAGGATCATCATAATTTCAGAGGATCTGCACAAATTAAAAAAATTGGAACATGATAAGATATTTTCGGCTATATTTTAATTTGTTTTCCTAATTCAACTCAATAGTATTTCAATTCGAGGTTAGATTCTAATTGTGTACATACTTTTAATGGCTATTCTCGCATGGCTTGAGCTCTATCTTGTGTATTATTAGTAAAACTCATTTGTTAATATAAATTAAAAATTACCTTCACCTATTTTAGACCCCTTTGTTATGCCTATTTTTATCACCCTTTCTTTTTCTAAAAAATCTTTACATGTTTTCAGTTCTTCCATATCAATGACTTGACTCATGAAGTTTAAAATTTTTGGTGGGGTGTAACTCATTTGTATTCATTTGAATATTCATCTTTTATGTGCATGTGCAATCATTAATAAAGTGTTACATTAAATAACATTTATTACTCTTGATGTTAATTAAGTGATTTTAATAGCATAAGTATCGTGTTAAGTAATAATGTCTTAAGTGTCATCATGGCACGCTCTGCAATTATTATCAATACAGTTGGTAGTTATTTTTAGATTTGATCATGTTGTAAACAATGATAATTGTGTAGTTGTTGATTTTATTTAGCTACAAACAATACTATTCCAATCAATATGGGTTCAACATGCAAAAGAGGTGAGAAAACAAATACATTCTCTAGATTGTTGATAAACACTTGACATGTTTCAAAGGCAATGAAATCATCACATAAGTGGTTGAATTATAGATAAATCATGCATTCACCATTCATTGGCACATCTATAATGAATCTTGTTATTTTTCATCTTCAAGGCCTTAGCATGTATTACTAGGCATGTTACTTATGTTGTTTACAACCATTTAAAAACCATGTGATATTATTAAAGACCTTAATATATCAATATCTAAGTTTTATTTTTCATAAAAACCTAAAATTCTAATAGAAACATGGCTTAGGTCATGTATTAATACATTGTTGAAGATTAATATGAATTTGATGGTCATGAGGATCAGTTAAGATTTGAAATGATACAATATGCTAACATGGCAAATATTATCCAAGGTGGTAAGCTTAGAGGCACATTTATGATAAGTAGGGTTCATAGTAACCCTAAGGCATTGAATATTTGGTAGTCAATGATCTACCATAGAGATTGAAAGTATTTGAATTAAATAAACCTAAATCTCAATATTTAATCTTTTTATATTTGAAGAGATTAGCGGTAAGGTATTTTTTAATGTTTGGTACATGCCTATATCCATGTTTTGGTGGCTAATTTGATTATAAGGATAAGTAGTTTGCTAATCACATAGTGAAATCACTAAGGTTGATCGAGCCACTTTAATTTTTTAGTGAAATTTATAAGCAAATAGAATTTGAGAACATCATTATTAGAATTTATGTTGGTTAAGTTTGGATATAAAAGTGATGATTTTTCTTTATTCCTATTGTCCTTTTCAAACATTATGAATGAAAGTAGAGATCTATCAATTTGAAGATAGTCATCAAGGAGGATAAAAGATAAGCGTAGAAGGATTATGAAACCATTTCCATTTGAGGCTAAAAATTAAGTTCACTAAAAATAACATATTTTTTAATTTGTGTATGTTGTGGTTCGAAGTACCTTTTGCATGTGAATTGTTTATTTTAGAGAATCAATATGGTGATCGAATACACTATATGTGGAATAATTTTCAAGGAAAGTGTCATTTGTGAAGAAATAGATGCATGCAATTATGTTCACCTCGATAATTTTTGAATATATATGAATGGAGTTATAAAGTCAAGTTTATGTTTTCTTGGTGTTTGATTATTCTTATAATCTTGGTTTTAGTCTCTTTTAGTAATTTTTAGAAGATGTAGATCATTAGGCTTTGTAGAAATAATGGTGTATTTTTTTCTTGGTTTGCCATGTTGTGTGTCTTTCAATTTTCAAATTTGGGACTACTTATCAATACCAAAGTATATGATCACTGAGACAGTATATCAAGGTTATGTGTCAATTATTAAGATAAATATGAATGTTGGTATTTTCACCTCTGTATTTGTTGCATGCATCATATGATTTGGTTATTCTAAATAAATATTCAACATATTGACATAGGGGCATCTTGAGAGGAAAATCTAGATTGTTTATTCATGCATATATTTTAAAGAAATATTCTTTCCAAATTTGATAAAGTCATGAAAACTAAGTGTTGGAAAGTAGTGAATTATTGATATTTGATCATGTCTAGTCTTATATATATGGTTATTTTGAGTTCTTATTTTAGTATATCTTATTTAATATGTCAAGGTGGATCCCAGATTCACATAATTTAGGCAAAAATGTTTGAGGTAGTTGTGATGATCAACACAACAAGGGAACTCCTTCACAGAGTAGTTCTCAAGGCTAATTTTTTCATAACTGTAGAGTTACTAACACCTTTTCTTGACCATTTAACCATGGAACCCATGTATAAATTTATTTTGATGCCACTAATCCTATCTTATAGAATGTCCTTGATTCATTATCTACTAATTTTAATGGATTATTGGGTGGGCCACACTGAGTAGTAGTATGTATATGTTGAGAATATTCACTTAGAGATCCTTGTCCATGAGGATGAGTTTTCCAATGTGCTCAATTCATTATCTATTAATTTTCTAATTTTTTTAGTAATAGAAGTTGGAGCATGTCTACTAATTTTATAATTTTTTGTAGTAATAAAATTTGGAGCACATTGGAGAAATCATCCTTATAGACAAGGATCTCCAAGTGAATCTTCTCAACATATGAATACTACTATTTAGTGTGGCCCACCTAGTACTCCATTACATGATCCACCTAAAAAATGTGCTTGATGTAACTACAAATGTTTTTTAACCAAATTTATTTATTCCAATAAACACTAGAATTCCTTCACCTGATCTTAAGAGACATGTTTCTTCTAGAAAGAAATGTGTAGCAACCCTACAACACAACTCATAGTGACTAATATGTTAAATAAAATAAAATTAAAGGTTTATAATCATAAGGGCACTCATTTGATTAAGCTTCCCACTGCTTCTATGGAGTACATGAAGTACTAAACTGATGAGGGTGCTCTATTAATTGATTTAATTTCTGATGTTGAGTTTGACTAAACTGTTATTTTCATGTCAATACTTGAACTTGTTGTCATGATATTACTTTTGAGTATGTAGATATATTTTGGTATTTTATGTATGATGTATGGAAACATCATTTTTTATGCAAAACAATTTATTTTTATACTTACTTAATTATTATAGATAAATACTTATAAAATTTAATATTATGACTATTTAAATTTATTTGGCTATTAGTATTTGTTAATATTGTTTGGCATAGTTATATATTTATTTGAATGTTTTCAATTGAATCAAGGGCCCCCACCCATTAGAAATGTCATTGACCTAATATATTTTTAATTTGATCTATTAGAATTTATTTAAAGTCTAAACTTATAAAGTTAAGTCATAAGTTAACTAATTTAGTTTAAAAGTCAATTTAAGTTAACAAGAACTAACTAAAAAGTTAGTTGTAACTTGTTTTCTAACTATTTTTTAGAGGGATTACTTTATAAGTGGATTAAATATTTATTACAAAGAGAGAAACATATACAAGTGAAGAGTTATTCTTAAATTTTGAGATTTATCCATCTTTATTTTCTTTTCTATGCAAACATCTCTGAGATTAAATAATTATTTATAAATACACTAAATAATATATTCTTTGACAGTCATGTAATCCACTTGTTTAATATAAGTATGTCTAGGTTTCCTATTTATTTTATAAATTAAATATCTAAGGTCTATCAAGCCTTAATATCTTTTGATTATTGTAGATATGTAGTCACATGAGCAGAAATTTATGTACTTGACCTAAATAATGATAAATACATCACATCGTGTGATAATTTATTGATCTTTTGATTATAAATTGTTGTCTTTTTTAAGACTATTTGTACTCATAATTTATTTATATCAATAAAAAATTATTTCACTTTATTCTAAATTCTACTCTTGTTTCAAGGCTCACAAATTTTCTATTTATTTTTTATAATTCTATTTTATTTACTTTTCATTTTCTATTTTAAATTAAATTAATTTAGATAATAGCTTTAGATTAGATTATCTTTTATGTTTATTTGTTCATCGCATTTATATTTTTTTAGTTTATTTTTATATTCTTTATGTTCAAGTTGTTAATTATTTCAAATCTAATCTTTATTTTTTCTTTTAGATTTTAATTTATATTCATTAGTAGACATCTAATTAATTTCAGTTTTATTTACAATTTCAGTTATGTTCTATTTATCTTTTGTTACTCTTATAACTTACACTCTTACATTCGATGATTATTTGTTTTTTTTCTTAAGTTATCACAGTTGGTTAAGTATTTTTCTAAGTTAATTTCATGTCATTGCTTTAAATTATTTTCTCATTTATTAGTTCATTTTAGATCAATTTAAGTTAATATTTAAATAAGTATTAGTCTTATTTAGTTAATTTTTCATTATTGCTTAGATTAATATTAATTTCATTTTATTATTGTTTTTTTCTATTTAGTCTTTATTACACAATAATATTATAGATCAATTAGATTGATAGATATCTCCTTATTTATTTTTAGTTAGCTTAGAGTTAGTTATAGTATAGTTCTTGTTGCTCTTAGATTAGAATGTTAATATTTATTTATGTATCATTGTTTTGATTTCATTTTCATTTATTTTATAAATCATTTGGTTTATTTCACTTATTTTATTTTAACTTGTTTTGAATTTAAAAAATATTAAGAGATTGAATATAATAAGATTTGACAAATGTATAAAGGATCAGTGATATTTCCTTCACGAGACTATCTCTTCTATTTTTTTTTATGTCGAATAAGTTAAATAATAGTTGTATTTTGATTCTTATTTTTTATATTTAAATATATATGATTTCTAAATTATAATTGTGTATTTTTTGATATTTGACTTATTTTTTTATTTCTTAAAATTATTAAAAAATTCCTTTTATGCATATTTGGAATCAATTCTTATTCTTTATAACCTTTACAATTAAACCGATATAATTTCATCTTAATCTTTGTGATAGGTGAAAGAGTTGATTCATTAGCATGACATTTTTCACAGTCAACAAATTTGGCTACTCTACTAAGAATAAACTTTAAGAAATATTATTTTATCTTTTTATTTCAATATTTTATTATTTTTTTTCTTATCCATGAGCATTAGAGGTTTGCCTCCTATTATCCAGTGTTTGATTGATATTATTGTAGATCAACTTGATATTGTTTGTACTCTTCCTTGTTTTGCTTGGTATAATAAACTATATAATTTACCCCATATGTTTTAGGTTATAACTAAGGAAGAAGAAGTATAATTTGAAATTGATTGGTGCACAAATTTTAGTAGGCTAACTCAATTTCATATTTTGGAATAAAATAATCGAATTCATCAAGAAAGATAAATGACATTAATTGATAATTCTTCTCATATAATATGTTATATTTCTAAAAAATTTATTATTGATAATTTTATTATTCCTTTTAAATCTAATTTCCCTAAAAAATAATATGAATAAAAAAGAAGCAACTGATAATGAAGTATATTTTGATGAAGATGTTCCTGAGCCTCTAGTGAATCTTTAGATTTGTAAAAATCTTATTAATATTTATGTTCACCCTGGTAAATTACCTTCACTTAAAATACTTAATGTCCCTGAAATTTTAGGAATCTCTAGTGAGTCTTGTGAAGACCATTTAGATGCTTTTAAGTTAGTTTGTGTTACTCTTGGTATTGTAAATAAAAAAATATATCTTAGAGTATTTTCACAAATTTTAAAAGGTAAAAGCTTACCAAGATTTTATTAACCTTCCTGTAAGTGTTATTATTCTTGAAAATATATAGAGGATTGTTTAAAACTTTATTTCGCTAAACTTAAACAAGATTTAGAGTTAGTTAAAGAATTAGTAAATTTATTGATTGATCAAGGTGAAATAGTTTATTATTTTATAACTAAATTCACTTAGTTGTGTCAAAATATTCTCCATGATGTTAGACCATCTAAAAATTATTTAGGTTATATTTTTGTAATGCTTTGCCTCTAAAATACAAAATAGTTTTAAAAGAAAGATATTATAAATCATGATTAAATTGTAACTTTATGTATTGAGTATGAAAATAAATTAGAACGTGTTGGTTTTAGTGTTAGATATATCATAGTTTTAAATTTTGATAATGTAGTGATTTTAAAATTAATTCATAATCTTGGCAATGAGTTGGTTGCCATCAAATAGAAATTAAATGACAAACCATTTATATCAAGTAAATCTTCAATTCTTCATAAAGATAACAATAAATATTATTATTATTATTATTATTATTATTATTATTATTATTATTATTATTATTATTATTATTATTATTATTATTATTGAATTAGATCATGATCCTAACACTTATATTAGATCAATATTATTCATGAAAAGGATAGTATCTCCATTGATCTAGATGATAATATAAACATGTGTAGAGTTGATGAATTTTTAGATAATATTAAAATTACTCATGCTTATATTTTCAACACTAGATAGAGATTATTTTACCCAAAAATATAATTATAACATAGTGAATAATCAACCACCATCTTTTAAAAATATTTAGCTAGAACATGACCTCAAGTATAAATATTTTAGTCTTGTCAATTGATGATTCTTTACAT
Organism: Torreya grandis; assembly: GCA_037957365.1. Taxonomy (NCBI): domain Eukaryota; kingdom Viridiplantae; phylum Streptophyta; class Pinopsida; order Cupressales; family Taxaceae; genus Torreya; species Torreya grandis. The sequence continues at coordinate 324,899 of JARHVA010004060.1, forward strand.
GCTAAGCCTCATTTCTAAACCATGAAAGTTAATGATTTTTATGAATATTTTTAGTTTGGGCATGAAATAAATGAGTGGGTCTATTTTCTTTCTAAAGATGATTGTATTTCATTATTTTTAAAACCATACATGTCCTAATAACTTAGATAAAAACAAAGAAGATCACTTAGACTTCAAGCATTAAAAGTTGTTTTATTAAATAATTTTTTAATTTTATATAAATAGAGATGGAGTTATTTTATGATATTTAACTCATGATCAATCTCAAAATGTGTTTATAGGATGTCATGAAGGAAGTTGTGGTGGTCACTATGCAAAAAAAACTATTATTTATAAGATTTTATGTGTAAGTTATTATTGGAATACATTATTTTAAGATTATTATAAGGTATTTTGTGCATGCATGCCTTGTCAATTATTTATTAATAAAGATTGCTTGTCATGCCTTTAAATCTATTTATTTTTAAAAAGTCTTTCACTAAATGGATAGTTGATTTTATTTTTGATATACATCTTCCTTCTTCAATTGGTCAAAGATATATTTTGACTACAATAAATTATATTATAAAATGGATTGAAGTTAAAACTTTAAAATTTTCTATTATAATTGAGGTAATTTTTTTTTCAAAAAATAAATTTTCTCTAGGTTTGGTGTTCCTTATGAGATAATCTTGTATAATGGTCCATAGTTTATTTTAAATAATTATGTAGAATTATTAGGATGTTAATCCATTATTTATAGTCATTATTTGAGATGCTAGCCTCAAGGGAATGGACAAGCTGAGTCTACTTCTAAAATTTTGATTTCAATCATGAAAAAAATAATTTGTTAGAATAAGCAAAATTGACATTTGAAAATTTTCAAAGCATTATGGACCGATCATACAATAGTGAAAGATGCCATAGGATATTCACCATTTATGTTAAATTATGTTAAAAATTATAAGGTACTTTACTAATAAAACTTCAAATTTCTTCTATGATGACTACCCTTAAATACTTATCAAAAAATACTAATATGATAAAACAGAGACTTAAGGATCTCTTAGATTTAGATGAAATCAAGGCAACTACTTTTTAGAAATTAGAGAAAGATAAAGACAAATTGAATAAATTCTTTGATAAAAAGGTGTCTAAAAAATTTTAAAGTATGTGATTTTGTTTTACATCGAGATAAAACACATGAGGATCTCGGTAAGGATCACAAGTTTGATTATCTTTAGATTGGTCCTTATATAATTGCTAATATTCTTGTTAAGAATGATTTTCATTTACAAGACCTTGATGGTAATTGATTGCATCATTTAGTTAATAGTCATCATTTAAATTGTTTTCACAATTATCTTTCCCTTTCTTATTCATGTTTTGTTTTGTTTTTCTATTTTTTATGTTATTTTTGTTTTATCATTGTTATGTTCATCTTCCTTACTTTTAGGTTGGATTAACACTTATTCTTCATGTGGTAATTCATCATTATGAATGAAGAAGTCTTGTGATATTTACTATATCACTGTAAGTTTTCAATTATTTGAGATATTATTGTAATATTATTTTTCTTATAATTCTTTATGATTAAGCAAGAGTTGAATATAATGTGTTAGAAGCATTACTTAGTTTTTAGAATTTATATTTTAGGATATGCATTAATTATTTATTTAGATCAAAATTCCCTATTTAATCTATTTCTTTTTTTCATGCCACACTATCTGAATAGTCCTTCCTTTATTATATTTCTCATTTGACTAGGTTCGTACATAGATACTTGAGAAACAATTTAATTTAGATCACACTCTCAAGTTTAGTTTTTAAATAAAAATTTATTTTTTCATCCCAATTCCACAAGTGAAATTGGATACCAAGGTCTCCAGTGTTATACATATTTTTATCACCCCCTTTTTTTTAAAAAAAATCTTGATATATTTTTGGATATGCCATATCAATGACTTGAGTCATAAAGTTTTTAATTATTGGTGGAGGCCAACTCATTAGTATTAATTTGAATATTCATATTTTATCTGCATATATAATAATTAATAAAGTGTTATTTTGAATAATATTTATTACAAGTTAATATAAATTAAGTGATTTAAATAACATAAGTATCATGTTAAGTAATAATGCTTTAAGTGTTATTATGACACTCTCTGTAGTTGTTCTCAATATAATTGGTAGTTGTTTTTAGATTTGACCGTGTTATAAACCATGACAGTTGTCTAGTTGTTGATTTGTTTCAATTTAAAAAATACTATTCCAATCAATATGTAAAAGAGATGAGAAGATAAATATAATCTCTGGATTGTTGATAAACACTTGACCTATTTACAAGGTAATAAAATCATCACATAAATGGTTGAATTGTAGATAAATCATGTATACACGGTTCATTGACATATTTCTAATAAATCTTGTTATTGTTCATCTTCAGGTCCTTAACATGCATTGCTAGACATGTTACTCATGTTGTTTATAAATTTTCAAAAATCATTTGATACAATTACATAGCTTAATATACCGATATATAAGTTTAACTTTTCTTAATAAAACCTAAAGTTCTAATGGAAACATGACTTAGGTCATGTATTAGTACATTGTTTAGTATTAATATGAATTTGATGGTCATGAGGGTATGTTAAGTTATTAAATGACATGTTGTGATAAGGTGGTGAATATTAACCAAGGTGGTAAGCTTAGAGGCATGGTTATGGTAAATAGGGTTCAAAATTACCCAAAATCATTGAATATTTAGTAGCTAATGATCCATGGTATATATTGAAAGTAAGTGAATTCAATGAACTTAAAGCTCTATATTTTAGAGTTCTATATTTAAGGTGATTGGTAGTAAGGTGATTTTTAATGTTTTCTACATTCCTTGATCCATGTTTTGATGGTTAATTTAGTTATGAGGATAATTAATTTGCTAGTCATATAGTGATATCACTAATATTGTCGAGCCACTTTAGTTTGTAAGTAAAATTTATAATTCAATATAATTTGAGCACATCATTTCTAGAATTTAAGTTGGTTACTTAGATATAAAAGTGATTTTTTTCTTTGTGTCTACTTTCATTATTAAGTTTTATGAGTGAAAGTAGAGCTCTGTCAATTTCAAGATAGTCATTGGGGAGGATAGAAGAGAAGCATAGAAGGATTCTAAAACCATTTCCATTTTAGGCTAAAATTCAAGTTTATTAAAAAATAAGAGATTTTTAGTATCTGCATGTTACGGTTTAAAGTACCTTTTGCATGTGAATTATTTATTTGAAAGAATCAAGATTGTGATCAAATACCCTGTATGTTGAAGAATTTTCAAATGAAGTGTCATTTGTGAAGAAATAGATGTATGCAATTATTTTCACATTAAAATTTATTGAATATATATGAATGAAGTTATAAGGTCAAGTATATATTTTCTCAGTGTTAGATTATGCTTATAATCTTGGTTGTAGTCTCTTTTAGTCATTTTCAAAATGAGATGAACATCAAATTTTATGGAAATAGTGGTGTATTATTGTCTTGGTTTGCCATGTCACATGTCTTTCAATTTTTAGATCTGGTACTTCTTATCAATCCCAGAGTATATGATCATTGAAATAGTATATAAGGGTTTTGTGTTGATTGTTAAGAGAAATATGAATGTAGTTATTTTCACCTTAGTATTTATTGCATGCATTGTATGATTTGGTTATTCTGAAGAAATATTCAACATATTAACATATGGGCATTTTGAAAGGAAAATATAGATTGTTTTATTCATGTAAATATTTTAGATATATATTCTTCCCAACATTGATAAAGTCATGAAAACCAAGTGTTGGAAAGTTATGAATTATGGATATTTGATCATGTCAAGTCTTGGTTATATGGTTCTTCTGAGTGCTTATTTAAGTATATCTTCTTTAATATGTCAAAGTGAACACCAAATTCACATAATTTGAGAAAAATGTTTGGGGTATATGTGATGATTAACACAGTGAGGGCACTTCTTTGTGGGGTAGTTCTCGAGGTTAATTATTTCATAGTCATAGGGTTGATAACACCTTTCCTCAACCATTTAACCATGGAACCTATTAATCCATTCATTCTAATACCATTGATCTTATTTTCTAGAAAGTTCTTGATTCATTCCCTTCTAATTTATTGAATTTATATGGTAATAGAGGTTGGAACAAATTAGATGACTCATCCTCATGGATGAGGAACTCCATGTGAATCTTCTCAACATATACATATTGATATCTAATCTGACCCATGTAATATTCCATTACATGATCAATCTAAAAATGTGCTTAATGTTACTGCATAACTTATTCAACCAAATTCAATTTTCTATTAAACACTAGAATTCCTTCACTTGAGCTTGAGAGACCTAATTCTAACATGAAACGTGCTAGTATACTTATAACATAGCCTCATGGTGATTAGGATGCTAAAGAAAATAAAAACTAGAGATTTATGATCGTGAGAGTACTGATTTGATTAAGCTTACATTGATTACATGGAGTATACAAAGTACCAAACTGATTAGGTGCTCCTTTAATTGATTTAATTTTTGATGTTGAGTCTCATTAAACTATAATGTTCATGTTGATACTTTGAATTACTATCATAATATTAGTTTTGAGCATGTAGATATAATTTGTTGGTTTTAGTATGATGTATGGCAACATTTTATTTTTTATGCAAAATAGCCTATTGTTATATTTACTCAATTATTATAAGTAAATGCTTATAGAATTTGAATTTATGAGTATTTAAATCTATTTGGATATTAGTATATTTTAATGTTATTTTATATAGTTTGATGTTTATTTGAATGTTTTAAATTAAGTTAAGGATCCCCACTTGTTATAAATGTCATTGATCTATTATATTTTTAATTTGATTTTTTAGAATTTTTTAAAAGTCTAAACTTATAAAGTTATTTCATAAGTTAACTAATTGATTTTAAAATTCAATTAAAGTTAACAAATAAATAAAAATTTAGTTGTGAAATATTTACTATCTCTAAGAGAAATTACTTTATAAGAAAATTAAAGATACATTACAAAGGGAGAAAGATATATAGATAAAGAGCTCTCTTTGAAGTTTGAAAGTTATACATC
>JARHVA010004060.1:337500-440000 GCA_037957365.1 Torreya grandis
TATCAATAATTATTATATCCGAAAAAGGTTTACATAAAAGTTTTATATATAAGCTCATAATTCTCTATTGCACTTTCCATATTTAGTATATTTCCAAATATAATAAGTTCTAAATCAATTTGTAGCATTTATTTCATATCTATAGCAGTATTATTTTGCACAAAAGATTGTCATATTAGGTAATATATTTCCATAGTTTTCCAAAATTTGATAACATATATTGGTGAACCTATTTATTATTGAACATTTCCAAAATCTCTAGTCTTATTCCTAGGGTTTCCTTCTAATTTTTTTGTCCTCTTAGGGTTTAAAATCAAATTTTTATTTCCTTATCATGTTGGACTATTTTTTAGAAGTAAATTGTCTATCTACTCTTATTATCATTTTAAAATTTGTAAAATTTAAAATAGATAACAAAATATCTCTTCCTCATCCTAACCCTCAAGGTTGTGATAGTTGTTTTCCCTCTAACCAAGTCCATGATATCACTATCCCAAGAGGTAAGGTATCCCATCCTATAGTGTCAAAAGAAGGAAACCAACATATCCTTCTTAAAACCCCTCCACCTCCCACCTCTCCTATAGATGGTGCATGTGTGCATATTCAATCCAAAGTACCTAGGGTTTGTGCTTGTGAAGCCCTCAAAGATCAAATCATCATTATGATAAATTTAATAGAAGAGTTTCAAAAGAAAAATTAGTATTTTATTTCAAATATCACATCATTTGAAAATTATATCACATATATAAATAATCCAAAGTATGTTGGTGTTAATCATGTATTTTCATCTTCATCTAGTAATGTTATGCATAGCAAGGCTTCATATCAAGATTGGATGCTAAAAAATAATTCATCTACAAATAGTGATTCAAAAATTATTCAAAAGGATCATAAGATTTCAAGTGAGATTCTAAGAGAAATTCTTCACAACAAGTTGATCAAACTACCTCCTCTACATCCTCTAAGAAGATCAAAATACTATTGTGCATACCATAAAATGTATGGGCATCATACAAATAGTTGTTTGGCTTTGAAGAACAAAATAAAAAATATAAATGGTAGTGGTGATCATATCATCCATACATTAATCAAACAACCCACTCACCTTTTGAGTGCATCTTCTACAACACTTTTGTAAAAAGAACAAGTATGGGTACAAAAGGATAGTTCAGAGCAAAAATAGTTGTAAAAAGAAAAATTATTCTAATAATACAAGATTCAAAGGGAAAAATTAGAACAAGAAAAGATTCAAAAGGAAAATTAGATCATGAAATATTACAAAAGGCACAAGATGAAAAAGATAAAATACAAAAGGAACAATTTGAAAAGCAAAGGTTAAAAAGGCTATAGCAAGAAAAAGTGAAATTACTTAAAGAAAAGTTTCAAAGTCAAATTCAAGTTAAGAAAAAAGGAATTATTAAAAGAGGTGATGATAATATTTAATTCTCTACCACTATCCCAAGATTCACACTTATTTAGTTGTCCATTCAAGAAAAATTGCATTTCATTATACCTAACCACATCTTATTTAAACTGATTTTGGACTTGTGTCAAATGTATTCTACCTTCTATTTTTCATATGACCACATTAAACTGATATATGTCACTAAATGATATCTTAATTCATAAATATTAATATTCACACTCTCTTACCTCTTTGGATGTTCTTATCTTCTAATTTACTATTGTAATAATATCTCATAAATGTTTAAACAACCAACAATGGATTAAGATCTCAAATTTAATGTTCTTATTATAGTACCATCCTATAAGTCAAGATATTAATACCATGGCTTTATTTGATTTGAACCCCATGAATCATGTTATTCCTTCAAAAATGGACACTATGGATTTCTCAAAAGAGTCTATTCTATCCAATCTTCAATCTTCAATAGTTGTGCCTACAACTCCGCAACTCAAGGCAAAAACTATCATTTTAATCTTTACCTTAACCTTATTACCTTTAGTCTCTTTAAAACTTTAAACCTGGTTATTGCTTCAAAAGGTATATAAAACACTTGTAAAAATGGTATTGAGTTATTAAATAAATCAAATACACCTTTTAAATATTCAAGATATATGGAATCTTGACAGTAAAACTTGAAATTTGCCATAATTCTAGTTTCAAACTTAGATTGAAAATACAATATTTAGATCTTATATTGTTACAATATAATTTACTTTAACAAATTATACCTTTCACCATCACTTTGTAAATAAAATTTCTCACACCTTATCATTCGGTGTGTACACTTTTAATTAAACACCATTGTGAGCTTTACCAAACGTTTTATATCTATCTCGAGCCCTTTATACATTAAAAAATAACTTGTCATAGAACCATTTCCAAATAGAATCCATATTATAGATAGAATTGGATGTAATCTTGGTTAGACAACATGATTTTAGAAATCTTGATTTGATATTGATCTCTTAGGATATCAATTTGGAATCGTAGTCTTCATAAATAATTTATGAGATCAAAAAAGAGCCTAATTATTTATGCATACAACTAGTTGACAAACTTGATACACAATTGATTTCAATTCTATCCACACTTAAATGTCTATTTTCCCTTAAGTCTTTTCATATCCCAACTTGAAAAAATGACAAAAAATTATTTCTCCATTTGTATACTGACCATATAATATGGATTACCAAATGATAAATGAGAATTATTGTAGAAAAGCACCACTATGAATATTGATGCAAGAAGGTAGAATTATTTTAGGATTTATTACAAATGACCTGGGTAGAATTATTGACCTTAGCTAATTATTATCATAACAAATCATACCAAACATTTATTTTGTTGAGAAAACTCGAATAGCTTAGAATAAAGTGTCCTTGTACGTTGTAATTACACTGTCCCATAAACAAGTTGATTTATAATATTTAAACCTTATTGTAGAGGTCTAAATATTGAGATTTAAATAGTGTACATAATTCTATATATTATAATACTTAATTGATTTATCTTTCAATAAATATGCATACCTTCTAATTGATTTCATCACCACGTAAAACATGAACTAGTTTGAATAAATATGAATAATCCCTTTTATTGGTTGTGTATATAATTTCATTAAAAAGTTATGAAGAGCTTCTTGGAATCACCAAAATCTTCTTCCTTTATTATTCTATTTTCATATGTACATGTACACTCTTATTCACTAGTACTACAAGGCCTAGAGACCTTCCTCTTACATATCATCTTGTCTCTTCTTCTCTTCTCTTTATAGATTAACTTTATTCCTAATTTTTATGAGGTGTGCCTCATCTCATAGAACAATATTGGACTTTCAAAGCCTATTTACTCATTAGTGAATTTTATCCTCAACAACCATCTTTATAAAAAAATTATTGGACTTTATCCATAATAAATCATTCCTATCTATTCTCCCTTTTTATTTTTATTTCCTTTTTAATTCACTTTGAATATGTTCTACATTAGTTGGAAGATGAATATCTAATCTAAGACATTAATACCTTATGACAAATTCATCACTCTTAAGTACATTCAAATCCAAATCTCATTTTTGGAGGGAAAACATATTCAAACACACATGAACTTACAAGTGAGAGGGAATCTTGAGAAGGATTCCTCATTGCCAACACACCCTTACAAACACAAATATGGCTTATTTACCACCTGAACATGATTTTAATTCATCAAACTCCCTAGGTAAAAGTAGTTTGAGCTTGAGATCAAATGCTTTTTCCTCTTCTTGTAGTTTTTTATTTTTTTTGTTTGTTTACTCCTTGTTGGTTGATCCTTTGAAACCAATTGGTCATAAAAGTGAGCATGTAACATTGCTCCACATTTTGATCTTATTCTTGGTATTTTATCTAAAAATAAACCTACATTCATAATAAACTCATCAAATAAAAAAATCTCTTTTTCATTATAAGCATGTTCCTCATGCTTTACTTCATGGATTATCTTTTCAGGAACATGCTCTTACTCTAAATCTTCAAAAAAAAAATCAATCTTCTTATCAGGTTCTTTGCTGCAAATAAATTTTGACTTCTCAAAACTACTTTATTGGCTGAAATCATATTTATAACCTCTTTTCTACCTTAATGTTTACCTTGAATAAGAAACCAATTTTTCAAACCAATCATCTATCTCCTCCTTCAACTTTGAGATTGTTTTTTGCTTCCTCAATTCATCGTTGCTCTTCTCATCTTATTATTTATGGTCTTCTTTTGCAATCAACTCCTAAAAAATCATTAACATCTCATCTCCTTCACTTGAAACCTTAACTTTGGCCTCTTCTCTTGCATCTTGCAAACTTGCATTCACACATACACACAAAATTGAGATTTAAAATAATGAGGCTCATTTTCCTTCTTTAAGCCTCTAATGAAGCTTATCTAGTGATCATTATCTTCTATCTCATCTTTTGTAATTTATCCATGCTTTTTTTCACATATAATCATCTCTTATTATCTTCTCAACAACCCTTCTTCCCTTTTTAAGGTAATTTTCATTTTATGCCTTTTTCTTTTTTCCACTAGTAGCTTCAAAGGCCATTTGATTATTTTATTTATTCCTATGTCAAATCCTAGGTCTTCTTCCATCATAAACTCAACAATGAGATCTATCTCTACTATTGATTGTCTTATTTCACTTATTTCTTGCTGGAAGGATTCCTCTTGCTTCCTTTTCTCATTCTCTTTTTATCTTCTAAACTAATTTTCCTTCTTTGGCAGTCTCTCCATTTCACCTATTTCACTTACTTCTCTATATCTCAACCAAAACTCCTTTGGTATATTTATACTCATCCAAGTTTCCTTTATACCTTGGATTCCCTTAATATTCTTTAATTTTTTTCAATCTTTAGCTAGCTTTTACCTCTTTTTATTAAGCCTATCTAAGGCTTATGATTGCCTTGAACACTTCAATAATTTTATCACTACACTTATAAACTTCAATCAACAAATTTCATACCTTTTCAAAGAGTTCTCTTATTTGGATCTCAACTTTATCTCAAGATTCTTAAGCTTCCTATAATTTCAACATTCACTTAGCAGACCCAAATAAATTTATGCAAAATTATACCTTTTTCATCGAGCAACTAGCTCTGATACCAAAAATAATTACAATCTTCAATTCTCTACCACTATCCTAGGACTCACACTTATTTATCTATCCATTCAAGAACATTTGAATTCCATTATACCTAACCACATCTTATTCAAACTAATTTTGGACTTGTGTCAATTATATTCTACCTTCTATTTTTCATATGACCACATTAAACTAATATATGTCACCTAATGATCTCATAACTCATAGAAAGTAATATTCCCACTCTCTTAATTCTTTGGATGCCTGTATCTTCTATTTTCTTGTTTCAATAATATCTCATAAATGTTTAAATATCCAACAATGGATTAAGATCTCAAATTTAATGTTCTTACTATGATACCATTTTATAAGTTAAGAGATCAAAACCTTGGCTTTGTTTGATTTGAACCCGATGAATCATGTTGTTCCTTCAAGCATGGATACTCTGGATTTCCCAAAAGAGTCTATTCTATCCATTCTTCAATCTTCAATAGTATTTCTTGAAACTCTACAACTTAAGGTAAAAAATATCATTTGAATATTTACCTTAACATTGTTACCTTTAGTCTCTTTACAACTTCAACCTTGATTATTGCTTCAAAAGGTCTAAAAAATACATAGATAAATGGTATTGATTTATTATATAAATTAAATACACCTTTTAAATCTTCAATATATATGGAATCTTGACTATAAAACTTGAAATTCATCACAATTCTAGTTACAAACTTAGCTTGAAAATACAATCTTTAGATCTTGTATTGTTACTAGCCAATTTACTTGAACAAATTATATCTTTTGTCATCAATATTTAAATAAAAATACTTGCACCTTATCATTATGATGTGTACTCTTTTAGTTAAACACCATTATGATTTTTACCAAGCATTTTGCATCCATTTCAAGCCCTTTATACATAAAAAAGAACTTATTTTGGAACCATTTCCAAATAGAATCCATATTATAAATAGAATTGGATGCAAGTTTAGTCCTGACAACATAATTTTATCAATCTCAATTTTATATTGATCTCTCATGAGATCGATTTGGAATCGTATTCTTTAATAAATAATTTATGATATCAATAAAGAGCCTGATTATTTTTGCATACAACCTGATGACAAACTTGATACATAATCGATTTAAATTTCATCCATAAAAATTTATTTACCCTTAAGTGTTTTTAGATCCCAACTTGATAGAATGACAAATAATTATTTATCCATCTGTATCTTGTCTATATAATACAACTTACCAAAAATTGAATGAGTATTCTTTTATAAAAACACCACTATAAATATTGATGCAAGCAGGCATAATTATTTCAAGATTTATTATAAATGACCTAAGTAGAATTTTTTACCTTTGTTAATTATTATCATAACAAATCATACCAAAAATTTCTTCTATTGAGAAAACTTGAATAGCTTAGAATAAATTTTCCTTTTACGCTAGAATTACACTGTCCCATAAACAAGTTGATTTATAATATTTAAACCTTATTATAGAGGTCTGAAGATTGAGCTTCAAACATCATACAAAATTCTATATATTATAAATACTTAATTGATTTATCTTGAAATAAATATGCATACCTTCTAATTGTTTTCATCACCACTTAAAACATGAACTACTTTGAATAATTATTAATAATCCCTTTTGTTGGTTGTGTGCATAATTTCATTTACAAGGTTTGAAGAGATTATTTGAATCACCAAAATCATCTTCCTTTATTAATCTATTTTCATATGTACATGTGAAGTCTTATTGATTGGTACCAAAAGGCCTAGAGATCTTCCTCTTACATATTATCATGTCTCTTCTTCTCTTACCTTTATATATTAACTTTTTTCCTACTTCTTATGAGGCGTGCCTTATCTCATGGAACAATATTGGACTTTCAAAGCCTATTTACTCATTAAGTAATTTTATCCTCAACAACCATCCTTATAAAATTGTTATATGACTTTATCCATAATAAATCATTCCTATCTATACTCCCTTTTTATATTGATTTCATTTTTACTTCACTTTGAGGATGTTCTACATTAGTTAAAGGATGAATATCTACTTGAATACATTAAGACTTTATGAGAAAGTCATTGTTATTAAGTACATTCAAATCCAATCTCCTTTTTGGAAGGAAAACAAATTCAAACACACATGACCTTACAAGTGAGAGGGAAGCTTGAGAATGCTTCCTCATTGCCAACACACCCTTAAAAACACAAAGATGACTTATTTACCACCTGAAGATGATGTTCTTATATCAAGAGGGTTTCTAAAAAAATATTTTACAGAGCAAGATATGCCTAAAAAGTTAAAGTTTTAAATGCAGTTTCAAAGGGAGTAGTTATAAGTCTCCTTATTTCAAGAGCCTTTCACTATCACTACTCATATATATGGCAAGTATTTTACGTATGTCAAGGTTATGGACTATTAGGAAATAAATTTTATTTCTATGTCATTTCTTATAGCTCTTGGAAATAAACATCAACACTTGGATCAAACTAGTGCATCTACAACATGTATGAGATGAATTAAGTTAAGATTTTAATTTATTTCAAAAGAGTTTTATATTCTTTCTCATGTTATTTCAAATCCAAGTTCATACAATATTGTGCTTGGATTATCATGTATAAAATCAATAGGAGCAATGGTTGGCAAAAACAAACGTTTCATATCATTTGATCATGAAGGCAAAGTCATGTCATTTTCCAAACATGGAACCTATTTAGAGAAAAATTAATAGAAATGAATCATATATTTAGCTATCATGCATAGAGATACAAGTCATTGCATATTAGTAGAGGCACATGACATAGTACATATTATAAAAGAGAGTTCCCAAAATTCAATACCAGAATATGGGGCAGTTCATTTTACATACCCAGATAAAAAATAATATAATATTAGCATTCAAAAACTTAAAAATTGAGACCATGATGATTATAATATTATATATCAGTATGATCCCAATGATACTAATTATGCAAAATATGAATATGGTAATGATACAAAAACTACACAATGGCATGAAACTTTTCATTTGAAAGAGGTAACCCTTCCCATGTTCAATACATGATCTACTTATCATAATCCTCTTGCATGAGTCATTCTTTGGTATGTTCCTTTCTCAATTATATATACTTCAAAAAATACAAAAAATTAGATATTCTAGAAAAATCCAAAATTAGGACCTATGCATGCTTATGTTTAGTTCATTTACATCATTTAATTTGTGAAAATATATTTAGGACTTGTTTATACCTAGTTTCATATCAATATATGTTCCACAAAGTGTACATTAGTGAGTGCATAGTATACAAGTTGTCATCCCTGGACCCAATTATGGGTTATTTCATTGTATCAAATTCATAATTAAGATTGTAGTGCCCTATTTGGATAGTAGTGTACCCCATTATGGTCCAATCAACATGTTATTGTCTTAGTGGGTACATATCATCATTTATCAAATCCAAACCACACAAAGGCTTTCTAAAGCTTGTATACACATCATCAAGACTCACTAAGGGCATATTATACACAGGTTTTATCCTTCTTTACTACCCCTTATTATTTACATCTTAGTTTTTTGCATCGCATAATATTTATTGATATTGCTCATTTAATAACACAATAATAGATCTTAGTGTTTACCTAAGTTATTAAATTCACTAGTGTTATAAATAGCTTATGTTGATCAATTACATATGCCATGCATGATTTTTATTTTTGATTTCATGTTTCATGTCTTGTGTGTATTACATGCTTGACTTGAGGACATTTGAACATGTCCTTGTGTGTGTTTCTAATCCTTTATTTTATTTTATATGCATTTAAATACATTTTAACATGTCCTTGTGTGTGGTGTTAAACCTTCATTCTATGTTTATATGTGTGTAAATTCATTTTAACATGTCCTTGTGTGTATTTATATTCATGTGAGGAAATTTTAACATGTCTATGTGTGTGGTAAAATCCTTCATTTTATGTTTCTCTACATGTGAGTGAAATTAAAACTTATCCCTTATATGTGGCCCATTGCCCTTGTATTATGTGTTTTGTATACTTTGCACGTACTCTTTGTTTGTATGCATCATGGTCATGACACATGCTTGTTGATTTTATTAGATTTTTATTCCATCATGGATATCTTGCATCATCCCAATTTTATATGCCTCGATGGATATCATGCATCCCTACCTAAGTAGTTCTATTTAGCTTTTAGTACTTAATTTAGATCACTTTTCAACATGCCTAATTTTTAACATCTATATGTAAATTCTCATTATGTAATATTATTTATACATGCACATCACACTAATAATTTTATTATTATATGTATGATGATTCCATTTTCCTCCATGTTATCATTACTACTGAAGTTTACATATTTTGAATAACATTTATTTTAAGTTAAGTTCTAGTGCAGGATCAAAAACTCAACTCAAAATAGGGGGCATAAAAATGGGTTTGTTTTAGAGATCATGTCCCTATAGTACAGTACACAAACATAACTCTATAGGCTTCACACAGTGGATCTCAAAAATCACACAAAAAGTTAGTTTGGACAGGAGTACCTCTTCCCCCACCCACTATTGTCCAAATAGGGTGTTATTATCCTAGAACACATAAAACATTAATTTTTATAATCTATCAGAGTCTCAGCTAGTTAAGTATAGTTTTTAACATGTTTACAGTTTCAATTTATAAAAAATGTTCATATTTGCTTAGTTTAGGGACATCATGCATGGCATGAGTTCCAAGTTAACACACATGGTTTTGCTCAAAATTACAATTGTTATTACTTAGCCTCAAAATCCATATACATAAGATATCATATTGCTTCCTCCTTGCTTATTTTTACACCAATTTTATAAATTGAAGGATAATGTTTTCCATTATCCATGGTTTATACACCAAATCTAGAGTTTACTAAATTTTTACACCATTGTTGCACTAGAACAATTAGTTGGGATTCATACAAGGATTCCAAACTACTTCACTACTTTGGTATGCAAGGATGGAGTCAAGAAAACCTTTATTTCTTAATAACACTCACTTATCAATGAATATTGGGCCATACACAGTCTAATTCAAACTTTTTAATGCAAATGAAATATAAAAAGATCCTACCCTCTACAATGACCAATTTTTCACCAGGAAAAATAGTGGCTCACATACCTAATTAGGTGTATTCATTATTTTTTTTAGATATATAATTTATCTTGTCTTTACTTATTGATTTATATCTTAAATTAAAGATTGGTTTTATATATGTTTCGTTGCAGGTTCACGTGAAGCATAGTTTAGTGTTGTGACCTACATTCAAGACTCCACTTCATAGGTAATTTCAGGTATGTATTTTTCCTTTTAATCTATTAATTTCACTTTTTTTTCATTACTATAATAAATAGGGGGAAATTTAAACACATATATAAAATTTAAGCTAAAATAGTGCACTTATGACTACTCTCTTGACACACTTAGCTCACAACCTATATTAAGGCCTTTTGACAATTTCCTTAATTTTTATATGATGACTCATTCTTTCAAGAAACCCAAATATCTTTAAAATTTCTCTATCTAGACCACTCAATATCTCAATCTCACTATCAGATAACCATACCGCCATCTCAACAACTTTTACCCCTAAGATAATATCACCCCATCTGGACAATAACACACCTCACTATTATCCACCTTAACAATGGTTTCCTCCTACCCATTAGCAAATATTTTTCAATATTCAAAAGTTTTGAAATGGCCTTCCCATAAGTTTATCTAGTTTCATCCAAATAAATTCCAAAAATACCACTATAAAAGCACACAAGAGGCTTCCACACTGAAAAGCAAAAGAATTTTAATTACACATCGAGAGCAAGTTCTCTATTTATAAAAATTATGAGTACATAAAATCATAGTATCCATAATCTAAAGTTTGAATACATCTCCAAGGTTATAAGTAATAGTTCATACACTTAAACACACCATGATTGCACCAACTCTAGCATTTTTCACTAGTTCCACACACACCACTATAGCATGGGAGAACTACGTAGATTTTGATATATCTTGGTAATATTGGTATGTAGGAATTGATCAACACAAGGGGTATTGAGGTCAATTACAACTTCAAATGTTAACCCTTTTTTACTTTGTGATTGTATTTTTTCTTCTTGTCGATTGATCTAGGGTTTTGAGTGGAAAAAAATTATATAGTGGTCCCCACATCAGATCAGAAGCTCCCACACAGTCTAAAAAATAAATAGGTGAAGGTGAACATAATCCATAAATTTTAAATCCCTATTGTCTACCAAACTAGACCACCCTATTTATACAATAGCACCCCTAACTATTGTTTAGTTGCAGTGTTATTATCTAGGAATCCTAACAGCTCCTATTTCAGGTTTGCACATAGTCAACATAATTTGTTAGTCAATCTCAAATATAGAAACAATGTGCATATCAATTTTGTAAATAAGTTTATAATTCTCTTTTACACTTTCTATATTTAGTATATTTATTAATTTATTAAGTTCCAAATTAGTTTATAGAATTTATTGCATTTTGAAGTAGTCTAATTTTGCACAATAATTTGTCATATTAGGTAATCTATTCCCCTAGTTTTCCAAAATTTGATAAAAATTGATATATATATATATATATATATATATATATATATATATATATATATATATATATATATATATATATATATATATATATATCCTATTTTAGGTTTGCATATATATATATATATATATATATATATATATATATATATATATATATATATATATATATATATATATCTTATTTTAGGTCTGCACATAGTCAACATAGTTTGTCAGGTGACCTCAAATATAGAAACAATGGGTATATCAATTTTCTAGATAAGTTTATAATTATCTTTTACACTTTTTGAATTTAGTATATTTATTAATTTGTTAAGTTCCAAAGTAGTTTATATAATTTATTTCATGTCTGTAGTAGTCTAATTTCACACAACAATTTATCATATTAGGTAATTTATTCCCCTAGTTTTCCAAAATTTTATAAAATTGAAATATATATATATATATATATATATATATATATATATATATATATATATATATATATATATATATATATGAGAAATGGCTATTATATAATATTTTTTGATGTTCATTTTAATTTTTATTGAAATGGAGGATAAGAAAACTTTGTGTTTACTCTTCCATCGAGAATACAAAGGAAATCTTAGAACTTTGTCTCTTGTAGTTTATATTTGTATATGTGTGTTAATCCTTTATTTAATGCATCTTTATTGATTCTCAAGTAATAATTATTTTATTTTAAAACATTAAAACTAAATTTATAATATTTATTATCATATATAAGATAATATTTGTGTTTGCTTGTCTATGTGTGACCTTGCATCTTCCTTATTTTTTATTTTTATTTTAGAGGCAAAAGATAATACCACCTAATATCATATTCTACCTATAAATATTATAAATATATTTATTTTTTTCAATAAAATTAACCTCCCCTTATAATAGAAGAGGGAATTTTTTCTCTTCACTTTTATGGAAAATACATATTTTTCTTAGGGCCAATATTTTGCCAACAAAATTATATTGAAAACTTGTACATTTTAACCTTTTTTTTATGGCCCCAACTCTACACATGTCTATGTTTGGTCCATATATCTTAAAATAATCTCAAAGGTTATCCAAAATGTATGTATTGTTACATTTATATTACATATTAACCATTATTAATCTCTTCCTTGAAAACAAAGCATGACTTATCTCCTAGACAAACTCATGGTTGTATGAGCATTTTTTGGGAAAGACCACACCCATATGGGTTTATCTATTTCAGCTTAGTCCTTTCATCTCTTAATTACCATAGGTTATGAGCTTTAACCCTTCACATATTTATTTTATAAATTTGGCCAATGCACATTAGTTATCTTAGATCATCCTATAAATATAAGGTCTCTACAAGCCATTTGAAATTAGAAGATTAGGGGAAAAACTTGAGAATCAAGAGAGAGGAGGAGAATTTTTGACACACCAAGGTTCAATCCTAGATAAAATCTTCTCCATTAAATTTTTGCTTCATTGAATCAAATCCTACATAATTACAACACGTATCCATATTTTTCTCTCTACAAGGTCCCTTGTGTTAAATGAGGGTAATTAGACTTTAGTAGTTATATTGATCACTTCTAGGGAAGAGGATATTGAAACACTTACTCCAATTATTCTAATCACACACCAAAATAACTACATGGAGGTCTAATTCCAAGCATGTAAGATACATATTTTATAACGTTACTTTGATGGTTGCTCGACTCCATTTTTATTTATTTTTGTTTTGGAGTGTCCAAGCTAGGTCAAAATGATGATTCAATGATACAACATATTTTTCCTTGAACATAATCCAAGTTAAGGTATAGTCATAATCAAGAAGACACAATGCACATGGAAAAGATCCCATACTATAAAACCCTATAAAGATGCACCTAGTAACATAGGGATAAAACTAAAGTTACGAGCCTATTTGTGGTAGGGCTTGCACAAGACAAGCCTACATAGGTACGATTTTGTCTCAAAGTAGTGAGCAAGTCCATAAACTCAAGACCATATTAAATATAGTGAACACAATCATAATACATACTTAATTTTATAGAATCAAGGTGTGATTTTTTATTTACCTCTTTGTCAATTCATTGCTTTGCTTTAGATTTAATTTGTGACACTTGGTCTTATTTTTATTATTTAGCCTCTTAGATAGATCTGATTTATTTATTTTAGTTGTAAATGCTTTTATCTATTTAAATGTAGTTGTTTTATACTTATTTTATTTAAAAACTAAAATTAGGGTAAATATAAATGGTGATCCCTGAGTCTTTTCAATACTCAACCTAGGTTTTCAAAGAACCCTCTTTTCCTACACTTTCATAGTTGATTTATCATAACCTTTGATTTCTCATAACTTAACATTAATCATTATGAAATTTTTGGAAATAGATGAAGGTTTTGTGCTCATTAATTATCATTAATCTTGGTGAAAATTTTGGAAATAGATGAAGTTGTTGTGTCTTTCATAGATTAAAATTAGGGTAAATATAAATGGTAAGCCCTTACTCTTTTCAATACTCAACCTAGGCTTTTGAAGAACCCTCTTTTCCTACACTTTCATAGTTGATTTATCATAACCTATGATTTCTCATAACTTAACATTAATCATTATGAAAATTTTGGAAATATATGAAGGTTTTGTGCTCATTACTTATCATTAATCTTGGTGAAAATTTTGGAAATATATGAATTTTTTGTGTCTTTCATAGATGCTAAATTGTAAAATGTCACATTTTCAAAGAATAAAAAGAATTCATTATTTTTTTTTCAAGATTTTGGAGACAGTATTATTTCAAACCATTATTTTATGCATGATTCATTACACAAAGATAAATAGGTCTTTAGTAAAAAAACCTTTCATAGTAACATCCCTAGTGTGTGTGCTTTTAATCTTTAAAAAATTGTGCTTTTTGTTAAATTTTCAACTCCTACACCTATGCAAGATAGTATTCCTACACCCATCACCAATGATAAGGCTTAAACATTGAATTAAACTATTGATACACTCACCATGAATCCTGATATAGGAAACTTTAAAATGTAAAAACATAATCTATCACTTTATCAAACCACATATGAAGCTAACCTTAGGGATAATGTTATGTATTCTAATCTTATTCAGAAGGAAATTTTAGATGTATCTCTTCTTTATGACTTAAATATTATATAATTAAATACTTTTGATTTCCATGGGGATCCTAAATTCCACATTCATAACCATTACCTATTAATACTCAATTTTGAATAACATTCATTGATCATAATTCAATTATTCCTTAAAACAATAATGGAAAAAACATTAGATTGGTTTAAGTCTTTGCTTACTAAATATCTATATACAATGTGTGGCTTACAAAAAATTTTACTTGAAAATAAATTATTAATAATGGACCAAGAGCTACATGGAAAATCATTCAATATATAAAAAAATATACAATATAAAGCATATCATATTATGTATTTCCATTTTCTTATCATATATGAACTCTTTGATTTTTCAACAATGTTATGTTCAAATGTTTTATATATATATATATATATATATATATATATATATATATATATATATATATACACCACGTTTCAAGGTTAAAGTTATTACTTTTGAATCATTTACCCACTTTATAAATATGACCTTCATCTAGTAGAAGATTAACACAAATAATAGCCTCACCTATTAGGTAATCAAGTAAACCTATCACTTAGGAATAAACTAAAGTAATATTTTATACTTTAGACAAGAATTATTAAACACCAAGAATGAAACCAAATGCAAAAAAACCATTGGATTGTAACAAAATAAAGTCATCATACATCAAGACCAAGTAGAAAATAATTTGATCATTTTACCCCACATGTGTAATGCATTTGTAAATCATAAACTAACATCTTACAAGAATAAATATTTTTATTTATATAATGCAATGAAAGGGCATTCAAAAAATATAATACAAAATTCAAGATCTAATTAATCAAGGTAAAGTCATGGTCCCTCACCAAACATCCATTGGGGAGGAAATCATTTACAATTAAAAATAACCTTTTTAAGGATACAAAAAATTAATATAAGTGATCAAATCCAATGTAATCAAGATTTGAATAATAATTATGACTTGTTTTATGATTTCACATATTAGGTTGATACTTATCACCCCCATAAAAATAAAAAATGAAGCCTTATAGGGCATCAAGGTCTTCCACGCATACATATTTCAAACCCCTTTTATACCATATATCATTTTTTCTTAATTTTTTACATGCTTTGTATTTAGTTTTAATTAAATTATAACATAAAAATCATTGATAAAATACAAAAATGTAAAAAAAAATTATTGACCATCATCAATGTGTATTTGTTTTACCATAGACTTATACATAGATTTCTTCTTCTATGTGGTGTGCTTTCCATGTGCCTTCTTCCTAGTGGTTGCGTTATCAAAATTGTAAATTCTAAAACCCTTCATAAAAGACAAAAAAATTTAAAAAAAAAAAAAAAAATCATTTATCTTAGACATACACATCATGTACCTATCACTGTATATTTTATTCATCCATGATTTCACACCTAATTTTTAACAGTGTATCATAATTTAGGTGAGGAAAAAGATAATATGGCAAGATATTCTTATGATTGCATTTATGGCTCTTATGTGGGGTGGGATTGTTTATTGTGTTAATCAATCACACTTTATCTATGTATGTGTACCTTTAGATGCATCTTGTTTCAGAAGATGCTTGTAAAGGTACACACACTTAATTATGTAAATTTGTATATTCATGCTATTTATAGCATATTTTTACCAAGATGTGTGTGTGTGTGTGTGTGTGTGTGTGTGTG
Organism: Torreya grandis; assembly: GCA_037957365.1. Lineage (NCBI taxonomy): Eukaryota > Viridiplantae > Streptophyta > Pinopsida > Cupressales > Taxaceae > Torreya > Torreya grandis. Next base: position 354,053 of record JARHVA010004060.1, read on the forward strand.
TGTGTGTGTGTGTGTGTGTGTGTGTGTGTGTGTGTGTGTGTGTGTGTGTGTGTGTGTGTGTGTGTGTGTGTGTGTGTGTGTGTGTGTGTGTGCATACATAGGTATGTATGTACTTGGATATTATTTATTATTGATTGATTACATGAGGTATACATATCTTAATTATGTACATGTGTATATTCATGCTATTTATATCATATTTTTACATTAGAAGACTAGATTTTATACATCACCATCCTCAAATATATGAATTTTATTTAGGTCTCCTCTTTGGTTTGATTGAACTCTTCTATTTTCTATATTTCACATGGCACTTTCCTTCGATTTGAATTAACATTGTTCTAGCCACTTATTTCATGTTGATTATTTTGTGTCATTGGCCTTGACCATTTGAATATTGGTCCCATTCATATAAATTAATTAGTCCTCTCAGTAATGAAAACATTCTTATTGGCACATTTTAACATAACATGCATTCAATTATGAGGGAAGCCTATATATGCTTAAAATCCTCATATTCTCATTATTATATTTTGTGAACCTTATTCCTTTTCTTTCATGTATACCCCTATGCTTTATTGTACTATTTTATATTTCATTCTATGTATATAACCAAAATAATTAAAAACATATTTTCATACATGATCATATCTATTTTCCTATGGGAGCATCATACCCAAGCATGATCTTTGTTGACTACATATGTGTGCATATTTTCACCTTTATGGGGCATTTTACCCTTGCATGTTTCACATTGACATATTAATATTTTCATTGAGCATGAATTTAGTATAATCTTCCCATGGAAACCTAACACACATGGTTTCATCCTATGAATTGTATTGATTATACATGTCTCATTTTATCAAGCCATATTACTTGAATGCATTGGGCCTTATTTAATTAATCGAGCCTATAATATCCTTACAACCATTTTATGTATTTGTATTGTTTAACTTTCATATTAATTATTCACTTGATCATATCTTCCATATTGGTGTACATGACAAATATTTTCTTATGTGGTTGGGTGGGTGGCGGGGCGGGGGTGGGGACGGGGTGGAGAGGGGGGGACGGGGGGGTGGTTTGGTGGGGTGGGGTTGAGGGGATTTTTCCCATGCTGTTTTACATAAGCAAGTGGTGATACATATTCTTAAATTTAAACTCTATGATTTACAAACTATATTGACATGTGATGGTTATCATTTCTATATCTAGCTTCTTCAAGAATTTTCATATTGGGAGGGAAAGAGGTCTTCCCATGTGTTTCATTATCATTATCATTAAATTATAATTTACTTTGGCCTTGAAATTTAGTTATATTTATCATGTGTCATACCAAATCAAGATTTTATTGTACATTTTGGGTCCTATATTACATATTTGGCTTACACTATTTTAAAGAACATGATACTCAATATAATAGACATGTGTTTTATCACACTATGCTTATCATGATTGATGACTACATATCTCAAATATTTCCATTAGAGGGATGGGAAGATAAAAAAATTGGAAATTTTAAAAAATTAAAAAATGTTGGCAAAAGTTTGAAATTTTAATAACATTGAAAAATGCAAAAAAAAAAACATTGTTTTGTACATATTACATGTTTACTTATGTTAATGGTTTTCATTATCCATTGTTTATACATATATTATTCTCATGGTATATATTTAGTGAGTTTTATGAAGATTAATATGTTACTTAATTCTGAATTTTCCATTGTGTGCTCACATCTTGGAGGAGAAATTTTCATATACAACATATCTTAACTTGGGGCCATTTCCATTTCAATGGATTATTACATGGTGATATCTATCATTTTTTGTCCTTTATCATATTGATCTATATTAATACATATTATAATATTATTTTATATGTCTCTTATTATATGGATATTCTAAATTATGATTGTTACACTATTACATTTATTATTTTTGTGTGAATGTTTGCTTGTGAGTGCATATGTTTGCCTGCTTGTGCATTATGTTCATAGAGGACCCTCTTTTCATCATATTTTTTGAGTCTCATCATTTATATACTCACTAACTTATCAATTCACTAACATGGATGTGCTTATTAACATTATGTGGTGCTAACCTAATCACACTATATATACTATCATGTTTATTTTTTTATTGAGGTGCTTATTTGGTTTCTATGTTTTCAAGGTGGTTACCATACATCATTTTTGATATTATCTTTTACATATCATATCCCATGGATATTATATTTGTTTTTTGATAGGTAATTGCTTTTGACCAAAGTTGTGAACTGGTCTGGAACATAATAGGGGCCCAAATCCCCAAGTGATTAACCACCACCTTAAAATCTAGATTTATAGCCAATAATTTTGAGAATACCACCAACGGCCACAATTGGACTCAGATGCCTAGTGAGATTTTAACCTAGATGGGGTTTGAAACAACCAAGTCATTTAACATTGGGTGGTCCTAGATTAATTACACTATATAAAATATCATGTTTATATTTATATGGAGGTGCTGATTTGGTGTATATGTTTCCATGGTGGTTACAATGTATATATGGGGATAAATTTCTTGATTATGTTCTCATTATTTTATTTATCCCACATTATGGGCATGCTTGTCACATAGGATATACTATTTATTCCCATTTTCAAATTTAACTTTACATGATCTATTATGGCATGACTAAATGCTAATACAAATTTTGAAAGGTATGATAATTAAAATCATAAAAAATAATTTCCATGTGTAGATAATAACATGCTTTGTCTAATTTATTTTTCTAAAATATGATGACAAAATTTCAATTACATATGTATTGGATAAAAACATGTGACAATTAGATTATTTTTCCTAACATATGTTGCTTTTAACATGATTGTTTTGAGATGAATGATTTTAACATCACGGTCTTCATCCTTCAACTCACAATACAAGATGGAAAAAATGGTCAAAAATGATCTAAATTATCTAATTTCTTGATTGATAAATTACTTGGGTGATAGTGACTCCTAGAGGAGTGTCTTGGCTATGTTTCAAGGATTTTTCAAAAATATAGAATGTGTGTGTTAAGTATTGTTGACTCTCATGAGAAAGTGTTAGATATATTTTCAACACTTATCAAAAGTATAGAGACATAAATATTATGGTGAAATTTGGGGGAAATACCAAGTAGGTGTATTCTTTCATATATTTCATTTTAATTTTGAGAGCTAATTTCAAATTTCAACTATAAGATATTAAAAAAATACATGTCTATCATGCATAAATTAACTACTTGAAACAACTCCACTTGTTTCATGTAAATAAACTAATCAATATGTGTTTTATCAAAATTGGGATTGCTTAAATGTTGGTAATCTAATTATGATAAGTTGCTGAGTAAAATCAAAATGTATAATATATGAAATAAATCACACAAGACTGATTTGAAACTTACTATTTATGGAAAGATGCTAAAATGGGAAAGTACTAAAAACAAATTAGTTAATTGGCATTCATATTTTAAGGACTACAACAAAGACTGTGCGAGGGACTATAAGACTAAATGAGGTCATTGTGATTCAAGAATAAGGATCCATTTAAATTTAGGACAAGGTTACATATTCAAATAAGGATGGCCTTTGTTGTCCTTTGTAGGGCACATTGGAGTTTGTTATGTTTTTTCCCTTTATGTAAATTTATATTAGTGCACCTATGCATATAGGTCTTATGTGTGTGATCAAGGTCACTCGATTCACTATGGAAGCTATTGTGCATCTTCTTAATCACTTAGAACCCTAGCTCAATAGATAATGAAGATAAATACGATAAATGGGAAATAATGGGTTAGTTGCTAAAGTTGTGTTTGACCTCAAAAAATCTTGTACTGAGCATTTCCTACATATCAATACTTTGAAGAGGGATCAAAATCGATGTAATTCTCCTATGTTATGGTGGTGTGTGTGAAATACTAATGTAATGTTACATGATCGTGCAATCTTGGTGTAATCATGTGCTTTAAAAATGAATTATGACATTGGAGGTGTATTCAAACTTATCTTAGAGCTAATTGGGTTATTTGAACTCACAATTGGGAAAAACTAATGATTTCCTCTCAATGTGTAATTATAAAATTCTAGTATTTGTAATATAAAAGCTTCTTACCAACTAGTGAATAAATAAATGAAAAATGTGATTATATAGTGCCCATTTTATAATTTAATTGAATGGGACTTGAAAAATAAATGGTATGACCCATTATATGAATTTTAATTTGATAAATTAGTCATTGTTTGGTGAGAGGACAAAACCAATGGCTTCAGACACTACCATTAAGTGGGATTGTCCTAAAGGATTGACCTTTTTTTATTTGTAGAGACAACTAAGATAGAAATGTGGATCAATATAATATTGAGTTTAGGTTACTTAGAATGAATAATAAGAACATCAAGTATCATAATTTCTTAAGGATAGGGATATTTTTTATAGAAGTAGGACTGAGCATAAGCTACGTGTGTATAAGGAGTGGCAAAAAATGCATTGTTTTTTCATTAATGTTAATTTTAGTGAATTTAATGTGGATAGAAACTTAAAAATATCAAGGTCAAAACCCTTCATTATTCCATAGGAAGTAAAGGTGCATATTTAAAATTATTGACATTTATACTTTAATACATGCATGCATTTCAGTCACATACTCACATCAATGTGAGGGAATTACATAAACACCTAAATTTGGAAAAAAAAACTCTCATTCCCATGTTTTATTCCCAATTTAAATTATTTTGAAAAATTGTACATTTTAACATGTTTTTAGTATGGATTCAACCCCACATAAGTCTGTATTTAGTCTATAGTGCTTAAAATCACGCAACACTTAATCAAAAGGTATTTGTTAGTACATTTGGACTACATATTATCCATTTTCAATCATGCCTTGAAAACAAAGCTTGATTTACCTATTAGATAAACTCGTGGTTGTATGAGTTTGTCATGGACAAACTTGTACCCATATAGGTTTGTCTTTTTTAGATTTTTGGGTATGTCCCTTTATTACCATTGGTCATGAGATTTACCCCTTCCAAATTTTATATTATAATTTTTTCCAATGCACATTGGTTATCCTAGATCATCTTATAAATACAAGGTCTTGTCAAGCCATTTGATAATTAGAAGATTAGAAAAGAGGAAATGGAGAATAAAACTATTATTTCACCAATTTACTTTTTGACTTAGGATTTGGTGATTAAATTTGAGATTGGGTGATTTTATTTATTATAATATTCTTTCTTAGTTTTTATTTAGAATTATGTGTGAATGGATTTTATTATTAGTACTAATCAACTAACTAATAGTGATTAATCCAAGATGTGGTTTTAGTGAGATTTGATAAGGTCATAATATGATAATGGTAGTGTGATTAATTTATTGGGGGTGATGGTGTGATGCAGTTGGATTGGATAGGGATGTGTTTACAACAAGATTAGGTTGGACTACATATTATTAGGGATAATTAAGGGCTGATGGTATAATTAGCATTAATTAGAGAATTAGATGACCATGAGATAGTAATGACACTAGAGTGGTGAATATAGATGTTTACTTTTTGCCCCTCTTTGAAAGTGTGTTTTGAGCTAAAGAAGCATAATATGATAATGGTAGTGTGATTAATTTATTGGGGGTGATGGTGTGATGTAGTTGGATTGGATAATAACAAGATTAGTTTGGACTCAAAGAATGTAGAAGAAGAAAGGCATATGCACTAGGACACCCCTAGTGGCATGACTATTAGGAATATGGATGAAATCAAGTGATGATTTGGTTAGAGATGATACCCCCTTGAGAGATGATGTAGAGATTAAAGACATGATGGGCATCCAAAATGAGAAGAGGGGTTGAAATGGAAGAATGAAGATTAAATGGATAGGTGGGGTGAAGAGAGAGTGGTGTGTCTCATTTATAGTATGATGACTATGGATATATATATGTTTGGGTGGATACCATTGATGGATGAGATTAATGTGTTTGATCTAAGGTTTGCATGCTTTGATTTATGCTGATTTAATCTAAGAAATGATATATGTAATGGGAGTTGGATTGGTAATGGTATATCCCAATAAAGCTAAGAGATTTGATTTCCCTAAGAAATTATATGTGTGAGGGGGTTGGATTGGGAATGATATGTCTTGATAAATTAGTAAGCTTTGATTTAATGGATTATTCATTGATGTACAAGAACTCAAGTTAATTGATTGCATGGATTAATGGTGTGATGATGAAGGCTTATGCTTATTAATATCATGAATTTTATATGTTATTGTAGATGTATGTGATGATGTGATGGATGTCTTATGCACCTTTTGTATTATTTAGGATTCACACTTAGTCAATGAGTATGGATAACTATGTATAGATAGTTACCTAGAAGAAAATGTATATCTAGAAATGGATGTTCATGATGTGATAGTAAATTTTACTAATCTTGCATAGATATTTGAATGTTTGAGCAACATTATTTTGAATATAACATATGGAAAGATGCACCATGATATTGAAAACCATGATGACATTATTGCAATATGCCATAGGAATGACAAGGACACAACAAATAATAAAAATAGACAAATAATGGACAACAAACAAGTAATAAAAACACACACAAAAGAGTTATATTTTGTTCTTTATCAAGTTAAAACCCTTAAAATTTGGTGATTGGTGATACTGATAGGATTAGGAATGATTTATCCCAATAAATTTGAAAGCTTTGATTTGCCCCAAGAAATAATATATGCAAAAGGGGTAGATTGGGAACAACATACCCTGATAAAGTTGCAAGCTTTGATTTGGGAATGATATATCCTGATGAAGTTGTAATGAATTATTTAAATATGAAAAAAGGATTTGTAATAAGACTAAGGATATAACTAAACATTTTTTTTCCATTTTTTTGTATTGTTGGATTTTTTATTTTTTGGGATTTTTTTTTTTGTATTTTCTATATTTTCTAATGTTTTTGGGATTTTTAAATCTTCCATTGTTTTTAAATTTTCTAGACTTTCCAGTATTTTTTGAATTTCTTTATTTTTCATTGTTTTTGTATTTTTCGGATTTTTGAGGAGGTGATGGGAAAAGGGAAAACATGTTCTAACATTACAAATGGAAGTGATAGTGGGTGAAATGTTGGAGGGATTTAGGATGGGATCTACAAGGACTGTATTATGTGATAACCATGTGCTCTAGTCACCATGTGCCATTCTAATATTTTGATGGAGTGTCCTTTGAAGAAGATCTGATTATATCAAGATATTTCTAAAATAGGGCTCAAAATTTCTTCCATGTCCTCATTAAGGTCAAATGTGGGGAGAAGGATGGGTATGTTGGGCTAGTTAAGGGGATGTACTAGGGTGCCAAATTTGGATGGATGGATTGGATCTAGCCCCAAGTGAAGGGTACTTGTAGATAATGGATTTTCGCATGACACCAAATACTAGTTTTCATCATGGTACTTACCCAAGGTGCCATATAAATGTTTTTCAACTTTGGATGATTTTTTTCTCTTTTATTTTTGAATATTATTTATTTTTATTTATTTATATTGTGGTAACATATGAACCTTCAAGTATGTGCTCCAGATATGTTTGTGAGAAATTTTTTGAGTAATGAGTTGGATTCCTCTAATCTCAGTAGGGTATCATTATAGCCTCTATGATAGAGGGTGTTGCCTAGGAGGGTGAAGTAGGAGGCACATTGGATGAATTATTTTTATTGATTATTTGAAATATTTGGAGGGATGATATGATCATGGAATTAAGTGTAAATGTTTAGATACCAAAGGGGATTGAGACAAACAATCTTATAGGCCCTTTATAATTTTGAATATAATCCAAGCATATAATCATGTGACCAAGTGAATATGTCTAGAAATTATTTTAGGAGAGCAATGAAGACTTCCTATTCTTTGGGATTAATATTAGCCCAAATCTTGATGATCTTAGTATTTCCTTTGTTCCAATGTTGAGTGTAGAGTCATCCTGAAACTATGCTAACATAGGGGAAAGGTTGAGATTATCAATTTTATTTTTGTGATTTTCATTTTTATTGTCTGATAGTGCCTCAAAGAGGTTTTCATTTGAGGACTTTGGTTTTTTTAGTTTTTATATTTTTTAATTTTTTTTACTGATGAACTCTTCCTACTGCTAAAAGTACATTGATGTGTTGAGGTTGATTTCAAATCTCTTTTTGTGATCTCATGGTTGGATGTCATCTTGGAGACCTATAAATTCTATTATAGCTTCATTTTTTTGAAATAGGTCCAATGGTACATAATATTATTGGTCCCAGTCAATGAGTTCAGGATAGTGGAGGTCAAGATGGATGGTGGGGACAATAATGTCATTGGAAATCTTGGTGGTAACAATATATTTGTAGAGACTATGAAAGGAACTTATTTTGATGTTGGCAAAAACTTCCTCAAAAATTGAGGAGGTGTCACTATCATCCTCGTATTGATCACTATGGGGTTTGTAGTTAATGTTCTGATATGCTTTGTTTGTATGTATCTATACAGGTTTTAAGATTCCTTGTTCATGAATTTTAAGTCTTTTTCCTTTATAATTCATGATTCTTCACATCTTGTTTGTATTAGGATACTCCTTTCTTCGAAAATGGGATGTTAAGTCATCACTATAAAACTAAGAGTCATCAAAGTTTTCATTTTTTCATCTTCAAGAATACCATATTTGATGAATGAGGTTATGCCAAACTGATAGGATATTGGTTCCTTCTTCTTATTTAAGGTGGGCCTGCTACTACTTTTAGGGGAGATAAGGAGTGTAGCCACATGGAAGGTATTCTAAATCTCATTATCTAAAAGTAACTATCTAACATTAGGATTGGTATTTTAGGCCTCAATATGTGAGTGGGGATTGTGATTGGTTAAAATTGGGTTGGTCAAAGATGGGTTGACCTTGATTTATCTATGGATTATTTTGATCATGCTTTGGAAATGGATATTTGCATATTCCCAAATATTGATTCTCAAAATTGGATGCCCTTTGTTATTTGGTAAATGACACCTTATATTGGTGATGATCAGGTAAAACTAGATTATTATGGCTTAGGGGCCTAATTGGTGTTGAATTGTTTATAGTTTCATTGTGTAGACACTAAATTTAAATCATATAGCACCTCAGTCTTGTACACTTGGTGAATATCTATCATGGTTGTACCCTTTAGTTCTAAGACCTTTAGGCTACCAAAAGCCTCATGTTTACTATCTATTTGTGACAAATTATTTATCTCTTAGTTTGACCACTGTTATTTTGATGACCAAGCCTTCTATACTATGCAAAATTATATAAACCTAATAATTATCCTTCCTCATCAGTTTTGGACCTATACCTATTTTATATCTTCCTTAACACTTGCATCCTAGCCAAATGCCTACGTCAATGCTAGTGTCCATTTTAAAAATAAATGTCCAGTGCCCAAAATTAATCTAATTTACAAATAAAATATATTCTAATGGTTGGCCTAAGTGCTTTAGTGTGAGATATTTTAAAAAGGGATTTATATATACAAGATCATTGTTAGGATGCAGCTTGGATGTAGCTTTTATATGGTCTTTGTCAATGAAATTTTTAAGTTAAGCATCTCTATAAAATCTATGGATCATAAAGACTTTGATCAAATATTGTAGATTAAGGAACAAGTTTAACTTGATAAAATGCTAGGGCTTTGCTATATCATTTAAATTTCAAAATAGTGATGTGAATGATCTTATTTATAGTAAAACTAGATTGATCAAGACCCTTCATCTTGAAGTTAAGATGAACAATTGCCAAAGGGTTTTCAAGTGGGTACATAGATCAATGATGTATTCCCTTCATCTTAATCAAGATGAAGGGTAGAGGATGACCTTTACAAATATCAAATATGAATGAAAATAATCCCTTCATCTCGATCAAGATTAAGGGTGGAGGATGCTCTTTGTAAATAAAAAATATGAATGAAAATAATCCCTTCATCTCAATCAAGATGAAGGGTGCAACATCCTCTATAAGAGAGCACATGTATCTCAAAAGGTGTGCCCTTCATGTTGTTTCCAATATGAAGGGTGAAGGATTATCCCACTTTATTGCTAATTTTTTGCATAATTGTTGTGCTCTCAAGGGTATATCCTTAAGATCTCAAGATTCCTTTTTGCATGAAAATTTCCTTTAGAGGTGGACAAAAATAAAATTAATAATTTATAAGAGTAATTAATTAAATAGCTCAAAGACCTATTTAATTAACATAATGTGAGGAATTGATCATTAGACTAAAATTGAGACAGAGAAAGTAATTGAACAAAGAGCAATAATTAATCATAGAAATTATAATTGAATAAAGAAAAGGGAATTGATAAGAGAAATTGACAATTGAACACATAAATTGATTAGGATGTGTGAAATTAAAAATAAGTCATTTCATTGTGTAATTTGACATGGAAGTGATAAAATTGGAGTGTACATTTTCCCCTATTTGAGAAGGCATTGTGAGACACAAGTGAATCAATGGATTTTCAAAGAATAAAAATTCATAAAATTGATCGTAGAAGAAATATTGATAAGATTTAGTTTGGATGAAAGCTTACAAAACTTTCTATAAAAATTGGTTCAAACATGCCCCAAAGCACTATTGGTTAAGGCCCAAATGCCCCTTCGAGGGGGTATTTAGTAAAATTCTGGCCAAGTGAACCCTAAAAATGATAGAATAATGATGTATAAATAATATATGAATAGAAAACATGAAAGAGATAGGAAAAAAATTGATGAAAAATGGACATCAAGGCTAAAAAAGCCTCTTTAGAAGAAAAAAATTCATAATCAGGGGAAAATATTTCAAATAAAACATTATAGATTCACCCTAGCATAGAAAAATAGATCATTTTTACCCTCTCATTTGAAAAATTACCCTTGAAAATTTGTGCACATGAAATCGAGACAAAATTCCATATCGAGGATAATCAATATTACTTTTGAGTTAGATTTGAGAGTACATGTGACTACGAGGGATAAGACCACTGGTAGGTACCTTTATTTTATTTTTAATTTCATATTTAATAACATTTAGTACTTAGTAAAGTTGAACTTGTGATAAAATCACTATTTTTAAATTGGCTAATTCATGTATAAAAATGCTAAATTCATCACCAAAAATGGTGTAATTGTCAAATGTTCATCAAAATTATCATAGGGTTTAATGATTTCATCCATGAAAATGGAAAAATTGTTCTTTGGTAAAAGCGTTCATAGCGCTCTGCCTGATCAACAAATTTGTCCTCTTAATCGATGATATCATCCATCCACATAGTGAAAATGTATGAAAAACTAGGTTAACCTAACGGCAAAAATGATTAGGAGAATGATGAAAATGGCAAGAGAATGATGAAATTTCCAAGACCATCTAATAGTGAATTCATCTAAAGAATGGAAAAATTATCTTGTCAAATGTTGAATTTACTTTAAACAATAATGAAATAACCACAAGTTACCAATGAATTAGAAATGGAATGAGAAAAAATTAGACACGAGGATTTTGTTAGACCAGTAGACATGATTTACATAATAAAAGTGTGATGTAATCAGTAGAAATAGAGAACTAATAGAGTTATTTGGATCGATTTATAGGAATGAATGTGGGTCCTCATTATTCAAGAGTGATGACCACACATTCTTTGGATACCTAGTTTATGGACGAGGGATCTACCTAGATTCTTTGACACTATTGGACTTACCTACATCATGAGAATGCCCACGATTAGGGTGGATCAAGCCTTATTGAGTGCCCTATCTGATCATTATAAATTAAACACATGTACCTTCTCACTACCAATAGGATAGATGACTTTGACCCTAGAGGATGTGCATTGCATACTTCACATTCCCATCTTGGGTCATTCAATATACTAGTTTCCTCATAGATAATTAGTTTTAGAAGAGCTAATAGGGCTAGTGGACATTAAGATGGTATATGAGGGCTATGTCGATATTGATGAGATTGAGCTTTTGATGGACCTTTTTCAAGATGAATTGATGGATTAGGATGTTTTTACACTAGTAGTATATGATCAAGTTGTTCTTCCTCTCATGGTTATTGTCAGCAGCATTTTACTGGCTAACAAGAGCACTTAATTTTTCCATATGGGGCTAGGTAGAGTGTTTATAGATATGTTATCAGATACAATTATCTTTTCATGGGGGTTAGTGATATTACCGCAATTGTATCATGTTATACACTACATGGTTCATCATGAGAGTCAAAGTATAGGCCCATTGACATTAGTTCAGGTATGGGTGTGGGAGCATGTGACTATTAAGTTCCCTATTGGTATGCAATGATTGAGGGCTCCAAATGATCTTATAAATTATGGATGGGAGTAGAGGGGACCAGTACATAGGGGTCATTTAGGACATCTTAGATACTATAGACATGTTATTGATGACCTGATTGATGATCACATCACATGGAGATTATACCATGACATACAGTTTAGTGAGTCAAGGATGTAGAGGTGATGTTATATATGACCAATCCTTGCTATATCATGGGTCAATAGGATTATACCATTGAATAATATCAAGTAGATAAGGTAATATGATAGTTTGGTATATGTTATGATGTGCCAGTAGGGCCACATAAAATTCCTCATGCAATGAGAGAGATGAGAGAGTAGGGACTAGTCATGAATAGAGTAAAGGCCATAGGTAGCTTCAAATTAGTACCCTAGGTTAATTGGGTATACATATATGGGCTAGATGATACAGGAGTCATAGATGCATGTGTTACATGGTGGGTTGAGCATCACCCAACTAGATTGACTCTTCCATAGGGTGGTGTAGATGTATATGCATTAAAATCTCCTAGAGCTAGAGTTATGGGGAAGAGACATATAGAGGAGGTTTAGGATGGGAGAGAGGAAGATATTAAGGAAGAGGGAGAGTTTGATGATCTAGTAGACATTGACATAGAGGAGGGTGATGATGTGAACATTGAGTATGTGTAGGAGGAGATAGAGATCAAATCAGAGGAAGATTAGATGGAGATACACAAGATAGGGATGGATTAGAGAGCACAAGGGATAGTAAATCTAGGATAGGATAGCTCTTCTAGAACTCTAGTATTAGTAAAGATAGAGGAACCTATATATAGATTGAGATAAGATATCAATGTATGAGAGATAGAGTTGGTAAGGTTACATGGTAGGATAGATTAACACTCCCAACAACTATCTATATCACATGGGTAGATTAGAGTCGATCAAGTAGACATAACCAGACTAAGGGTAGAGATATCTAGGTTGGATATATCATTGAGAGATCTTACTATTGAGAGAGCTACTATGAGATATGAGAGAGACACAGCCTGGGATGCCATAGTACAGGGTCACACCTAGGTGTTATCCTAGAGAGATACAATAAAATATATTAAGACAAGATATAGGCTAATAAATATAGATTACAGGGAGTGATGGCTAGGTTACATCTAGAGAGGTATGAGGCCAAAGAGGAAGCCACTAAGAGAGGATTGATATCTATTTGTGATAAGAGCCTTTGAGCTAAGGATGAGGCTATATATTATAAGACACTATTGAGGCAATAGTGTTTGTGGCTGCTAGGAGGCCTACTTTTTTAGAGTACAAGTATTAGTAACATTCATCTTTTAGATACCCTTCTTAATCCCATAGGACTTTAGCTTCATCTCGATCAGTTTTGTAGCCTACACTACACTCATCCACTATGGGTCCTCTGGCACCACCACCACTCAAAGGTGGGGATGAGAGTTTTTGGAAGGGAGAGCACAAAGATAAATCTGGTAGAGATAGTCATAGTTAGATTTGACTATACTTGACACATTGTACCCTATATTTTGATCTATGTATATGATGTATTCATTATGCACTTTGTTGAATTGAGTTGTACTTATACTCTCCATTTTTGATGTACATGCCCCATTTTATGTATATGGACATTGATCATTTACATATATGATATTCTTGATATTTTGTGTTATCTCATGTGTTTCTCTATTTTATTTACTTATGTCTCTTTTTCATATATTATATATGATCTATTATGCTCTTGATATTAAACTTTGCTCCTGCTTATCATTTGATGTGATAGATAGACTTTATAATCACGATGCTTGTTATTTTTTGATGATTAGATCTGTTTGATAGAGATGTATTTGATTATTGGCATTAATATGGTAACCATTATAAATCTTGATTTTATATTTCACATGATAGTATGCATCATAATCTACAAGGATCATGATAACATTCACTTTTCAGAATGTGTAACAAGTTGAATTCAAAATACAAATGTATATGAGTTAAAATAAGATATGAAAAATCAAGTTTCAAATGTATAGCATGATACATTTAAATCAATCTAATTTAGATACAAGTGTTCTATTACAATCCTACCTTTTTATAATTTGTTCTACTATTAAGACATTGTTATTATTGTCATTAAAATAATTATTGGTTATTACTTTAGTTGGACTCTATGTTGGTACTTATTACAATGGTATTTCACTGCATGTTTAATTATGTACTTAATGATTTCATGGACTAATTATTGTAGTTGATGTTATTATGAATCTATAATTATTTATCATTTTTTTGTATGGTATGATTGATGTCTTTTTGGTGGTTGTAGGTTCTATCTATGAGTTAGTCAGATGTTGGTGGTAGTACACCTGGTAACGAAGAAATTTTGAGTAATTCAGACATGTTTGAAAGGTATACTTGTTTGCTTATATGTTTTGCCCTTTAGACATCCTGATTGGTCATTGATTACATCAACTTTGGCCCTTGTGCTTTTTATTGGTTGTTGTTGTACCTCACCTTATTACTTTTGGTATACTTTATCTTTATTGCATGTCATTATTTACCATTACTATTATTGCAACCATGGTCTTTTATCCCACCTTGTGCTTATCTCCAACTTGCCCTTCTGTGTAGGATTATGTTCACTTATACACACCTATGTGTATCCTAATTACTTAATCTGATGCACTACCTAAGACCTACCCTTGATACCCCCATGGAACCCTTGACACCCTGCTTTGGACTAACCCTTTGACCTTATAAATATTTTATATATTAAGGTGGTAGCATATTATTAAAGTTGCTAGGTTATATTATTGGCATCAAATTTAATTTTTAACATGGTTAAATTGATTTTAAATATTTTATTTTAATCAACTTAGGTCGATGGCTTGTTCAGTCATTATTTTAATACCATTTAATATGGTTGGTGGCATAAATGGAGGTTATGTTGTTGATCCACTTTATCTTGTGTTAAGTGTTTGGGTTAGTCACTAATGTGAATTTTTATTGGTCAATAGTTGGATTTAGAATTGATTTCTCCAATTTGGATCATTTAATGACCATTATGATGGATTTGGTAGGGGATTTACTTTGGGAATGAAGGAGGATTCTCTCTCCTCCCATTCAATGCAGACATTGAATGGGTATGGGGAAAATGGATAGAAGGAATGGCAAGTTGGACGGTAGATGGAGAACATTGATTGTGTTAGGAAGATGGAAGAAAATGGGAGAGAATAGTGTGAGTTGGACTGGTTCTTATGGAAACCATGTTGCATTTTTTTTGGACATAGCTTGCTTGGAAAGATTTGAGGTTTTTTAGGTTATATCTTGACCTTTGAGTTTTTTCTATAATTTTAGATAAGTTATAGTTTTTATCTGGTTATTTATTTTACTATGTAAAATTAGAAATAAATATAAAAGGTGGCATATATAGCCAAAAGTCTTAGGACTTCCAGATGCATATGCAGACCCTCCAGGACTTGATATATCGATATATCATTTGCATATAAACTTACAAATGGTTATGTATATGAATATATGGCTATTTATTGTTTTGAATATGTTGCTTTATGATTAGGCTTGAGATTTCTTAGCTCTGCGTGCATGGAAGGTTTTGTTGGTTTATTAAAAATTGATACCCCATAGCATTTACCTATTTTTTAAATGATGGCCGATGGTATTTTTGGTTTGTTGGGAACATGTATCATTTTACCTATTTATGATAGTTGTGTGCTTCATTTTGTTCAAGTATTAAGTTGTGTTTTTAACTTGGTCATCCAAATTTATCTATACATATATTCATGTGGAATAATGAAGTGAGTATTGTTTGGGTGCTTTTTTTTTATAAGTATGTTATTTCTTTTGAGCCACACATTGAGACCCTAAAGGTCAATTTAGTCTTTAATGGTGACTGCATTTTTCTTTATACTATATGACTCGAGTTCGTGCCTTAGATGTCATTATTATGAGGGTTGGGATTCCGTTATGTCTTATGTAATGTAACTATGTTTAGCTGAACCCTTGATACTTGGTTTGAACTTGACTGTGAAATGATCGATGGTGTTTTTTTCTTATCATTTACTTTTGTTATATTCAAATCATGAAGTGAATAGATTTATTTTGTATGGGCTCCTTTTTAGAATGTTTCACCTATTATTTTACTAAGCTCATGGTCATAATAAATACTCTTGTGTTATTCCCCTAAGTTAGATTCTCATGACCTACCTTGGTTATTTTGTGTTGTCTTTGACTACATATATATATATATATATATATATATATATATATATATATATATATATATATATATATATATATATATATATATATATCCTGACTTGAATATTTGATAAGGTCGAATGGATTTTAATCTATGACTATATTTATATTTTGGTCGTTAGGTAGTATTGCTAGTGACTATGTTATATTTTATATTGTGTATTTCAATGGCATTGATAAGTAAGTTAAATCAACTGTGTCTATGCCACAGCTTTTTAAAATTGTTTGAACTGCATTTTGAACATTATATTTTGATAATTAACTGGATTATGATTATTTCATTTACATCTTATGATGACTATGTTATTTGATTGCACTGAAGTTCTTGTGTGTGTGTGTGTGTGTGTGTGTGTGTGTGTGTGTGTGTGTGTGTGTGTGTGTGTGTGTGTGTGTGTGTGTGTGTGTGTGTGTGTGTGTGTGTGTGTGTGTGTGTGTGTGTGTTGGCTTAACATTATATTTTGAGTTGGGTTTGTTATTTGTGACAATGTTCAATCATTATGACATGATTAGGTTTTGTGATTATGTTTTAGCTTTTGATGGTGTGATTTTTATGTGGTCTTAAATTTTGATGGGGTCTCTTTGGTATCTTGCTTATGTCCCATACCATTATGTTATGATTATAATTTTGGTGGCTGAAACTTTAACTGGGGTTAATGTTTAATTTTGTTGAGATCTATGTGTTGGCTCTTGTGAAAGACTTTGTGACTTGACTCTATTAGGATGGCATAAATATGAATGGTTTGATTTTGATAAACTTGAGAAGGCATTAGAAAAGTTTGAAGGAGAATCCTTTTACTTTAATGAACTATTTGGGCTTGTATTGAACCTTTAAACTTAGGAATGTTATATTTTGATTTGAATTATTATTTTAGTTTGAATAATTTAAGTGACTTATTGGATGTATATTTGGTTCCTTATTTGGTTGTATTATTATCTATTTACCATTCTTAGACCAAATTTGAATGATTAAAATAAATGGGTATATTATATACTAATATATATTGGCAATCGGGATGGTTAAGGTTGACCGTAACTTGGATAAAGATCCAAGGTAGTCAATTAAAAGACTATATAATGGATTAATATTGATGTAATCTATATCATTAAGTAGCTAGGATTAACCTTCCCTACTTCTGATCTATATTATAGATGGATTAGTTATTCCCATCTCGCCTCAGAATTATGTAGTTGTCTTCTTGTATTCTTTTATTTCAAGATGTTCTTTAGCTAGAAATTTGATTGCTTAAAATTTCATTCATGTTTTTGGTTACTGTAATGATGGTTAGGGTGGTGAGAGCAATCGATGGTTGGGCTCATAGGGTTGGTTGGGTGGGCTTGTCCAATTTATTCACTTTTGACTCTATGCTTTGGTGATTTCACACACACATAAAGTAAGATGATAATGATTTAATTTCTACGTCTTTCTTAGTATATTTTTTTAGCATTGATATTGAATCAAATAATATTTAATCCTTATTATATAGATTAATCATGTTAAATGCTACCCTATGTTAATAATGGGTTGTGGAACTAAAATGTAATTTGAACGTCACCTAAGGATAAGATGGTTAAGGTTGACTATAAATTGGATGGGGATCCAAGTTGGTTATTTCAAAGACTATATAATGGATTAATATTAATCTATTCTATATCATTCAGTAGATAAGATTAACCTTTCCTACTTTTGATACATATTACATATGGATTAGTTATTCTTATCTCATCTCAATATGGTATTGTTATCCTCTTGTATTCTTTTACTTCAAGATGTCTTGTAGCTATAAATATGATTTCTTAGAGTTCCCTTCATGTTATTAGTTACTACAACCACCATCTTGTTGATGGTTTGGGTGGTGAGGGCCACTGATGGTTGGGCTCATAGGACTGGTTGGGTGAGCTTGTCTAGTTCTTTCACTTTTGGTCCCATGCTTCAGTGATTTCACACATGCGTAAAGTAAGATGGTAAAAATTTAATTTATTAATTATGTTTAATTACTTAGTATATTTTGTTAGCATTGATATTGAATCAGATAATATTTAATCCTTATTATATAGGTTAATCATGTTAAATGCTACCCTGTGTTACTAATGGGTTGTGGAACTAAAATGTAATTTGAACGTCACCTAAGGATAAGATGGTATATATATATATATATATATATATATATATATATATAGTCGATGCATTTTAGGTACATTACATTATTAGCTATTGATTTTAACTTTCATCTTGATTAAGTATTATGTTTCTAATATGGAATTACTCTTCCAATGTTAATTTATATTGATTTATATTGATATGAATTCTTTTACATTTTTAAATTAAAATAAATCATTATGAAATTGATTCCTTGAGCTACTTAGATAATCAGGATACACATTTTGATTTATTAAAGTTGTCCTAAATAGGATTTACTTAGGCAATTATGTACGGTTTATTAACCACATATTGTGTATATTGATTTGAACATTGAACTTTCTATTCTAATACAATAATAAACCTTTTTGGTTAGATTATATAGTCAATTAATTATATATTATGTTGTTTTGATTCAATAATAAATCATCTTAATTTAGGCAAAAAAATAGATTAATAGTCACTTCTGGTTTATCGCATTATATATGGTAAATCCAATTTTATAGATGCATGTATATGGATATCTAAGTCATTTTAAGAAATGCATAAACTATTTCCAATTTTTTTGGTTGTTGGTTCATGCAGAAAACAAACCAAAATCCTTACTTCTAACATACATTTCAGACATACCTGGTTGTGTGTATGGTATGTATGCCACATATATATAATTTAAAAATTATTACTTTCATTTCTTAAGGTATGTATGTTGCATATATATGATCTAAAAATTATTACTTTAATTCTTATGTTAAATAATAAATGAATTGAGGTTTAACTTAATCCCTTTACTCAATCAGGATGTTTCATAAATGTGTGTAATATTTTTGCATAAAATAATCAAGTGATGAAGTAAAAGATCTTAATGAATTTAAGATAATATCATCATTTCGAATCAATATAAGGAAATAAGAAATTTATATAATGTACGACTTCATTTTATATTACATAATTATATAACTAAAATATGCATGCTTGTTGATTTCTTTTAATTGGGTTGTATGTGCTTTCACTTTTCCTTTTGATAGCTACACTTACTTGCCTCACAAAAAAATTGTAAGAGTTATTTAAGTGGAACATTTTATTTTGGTTCCAATCAACATGAAATTTATTTGGATTCTAGTTACTTTGATTATGTTATATTTTGTTATTATAAATCATTTTTTGCCCTCTTCTAGTCTATTTGAAATATGAGTTTAATTATGAATGTGATAGTTTATTAGGTATACATTTACTTATAATAATGGAACATTATATGAAAAGAATTAATTCTTATATAGTGAATTGCAGATTGATTTAGTTATTGAATGAATACATAAGTTTTATTCTCTTGAAATAATATGATAATTGAGGTTTAATGGATTAGATACCTTATATCAATAATGTCTTAGTCTCTTTTGTTTCATAATATCACATTGGCTATGCCAATATAATGGTTAAATGATTTTTTTTGTTGACTAATTATAAGATAATGATGTTGATCATAACTATATCCTTAATCATTTTTTTAAATAATAGCATCCATGTCAGTAAACCAATGATATATGAATTATAAAAATAAGTGGTGTGGTGACCTCAAAGACCATCAGGCATTTACGACCTTAGTCAGTAGTACTATGAAACCTTGAGTTTTAAATTTTTTTTATCTTTATGAAACAACTATTTTTGCAGTATGAATGATTACAAATCTACATGTGTTAAATTGATTTCTAGTTATTGATTATGTTTACTTATCTAAATTATGTTTAAATATAAGGTTAGTAACCTGTAATTTTAATGTAAACTTATGTTAACCTGAATGATAACTTAAGATGTTAGATTTATCCTTCCTGGTTAAATTAATCCTTTAACTTAACCATCCTCAAGTGAGACTAAAACCCACTGAGGAGAGTAAAGTATTTACTTAGGGTTAAGGACCTAGAAATGGTCCTATGTGGAAGTACGAGTGCCACATATGGCACTCAGGTCTTATCCATATATGAGTACATCGATACGCCCCAAACCCCATAAACATCTATCAAAGTAATATACTTCCCCATAGCACTTTTTTTTATGTATTTATCTCTAGCTAATTACTTTATTTCACATCTTTCAGTTCCAGTTGCATGTACGTGAATGTGTAAAACATTTATTGCTTGCATTGACAAGCGAGGTAATTGGATACAACATGCATCTAAAATGTACTCTAATATACAATTGTAAAAAAAATTGGGGGTTATTTCATCTAGTATCAAATCAATTTTTTGATCTAAGGAACGTTGGTAACGAGTTTTCTTCTTATAATTTTTTAATCTACTAAGTTATCACTTAATAATTCTTAGGATGGTTAGAACATGATCAAACTAAGGCAACATCCATGGGAACACTTTTAATGTCAACCCAATTAGGGGCAGAGGTAGAGGATGAGGAATGTTTCATAGTGGCCACATCCCCATTCATAACCAAGAAGAGTTGCACATGAATAATGTTGACAACAATATCAAGGTATCTAATGCTGAAGTAATCAGTGGGAATCTAATCAAAAAGCTTGAGGAGATCCTGAGTGGAATCTATACAACCCTTAATACCTTGCAAGGAAAGATTGATAACTAAGAGCAAATATTGAACAATCTTAAAGGGATATCCCAAGAAGAAGTACTCAGATTAGAAATGGGGTAGGTAGAAGGACCTATGATTCAAGAATTGTCTTTGACCATAGTTGACCCAATCATCAAAGAGATGAAAAAACTTCCACCACCTACCTTTTTGGATGAGAAATCAAGTGACACAACTGATGCATGGCTGATGTACTTGCATAAATATTTCAACTTAAATAAAATGCCACTGAATATGAAATCTATGGTGACAACCTACCAGCTAGTTAGTCCTACAGCTTTATGGTGGAATCACCTTTGTGCTATTAAAGGATATTAGCCTTTGAGCCTATCCTGGTCTATTTTTGAGACTTAGTTTAATAAAAGATACCCGAATGTAAACTATAAGGAGTAGAAAATCATCAATTTTTAGTTTTTAAATCAAGAAATTATGTTTGTTATTGAGTATGAAAATAAGTTCCTAAATTTTTTGTATCATGTGAACTATATGCATGATGAAGAAACCAAGATTATTAAGTTTAAAATTGGGTTTAAGGAAATACCGATGCATGGAATCAATATGAAAAACCTATGGACGTTAGCTACAATAATTAAATTAGCCTACAAGGCTGATAAAAAATAAAAGTCTCACCCAAAGGCAAGACAAGAATTTAAGACAAGCAAGTAGCAGTCTAAATCAAAGAATCTTTCTCCCATGAATAAGAACTTTTAAAAATCAAATCATAACTATAGATTTTCAAGTGGAAATAAAAAATTTAGGAAGTTTTATAATCATAAAAAAAAATTCAAGTCCCTTAGATCCTTTAAATTTTATTCTTATAAGAAAGAGCAGCATCAAAATAACCAATGTGGACCTACCACAGGTGCTAATATTTTTTTGGTGGCATATTCTAGACCTATTATTTTCTAGGTATGTGGTGACAACCACTATCAAAAGGATTGTCCTAAACTATAATCAGGCCAAGTAGTGAATCACATGATATATGCTATTATTGATCATCATAATATTGATTTACAGACCACTCTAATTGAAACTAGAGGTATAATTAATGGTTTTCTCTTTATTATCTTGATTGATTCAGGTGTAATAGATTGATTTATTTATTTTTTTGTTGCAAGGAAACATAATATTAAATCCATTTTAATTAGAGAAGGTTAGGAGGTTGAGTTCAGTACCATCAATAAAGTGCCTATTCTTGAGAGCTTGGAATAAGTAGAACTAGATCTTGGTATTTTTAAGACCAAGGTGAATCTTTTTCTCATGCCTTTAGGGTCTTATGATCTCATCCTTGGGATGGATTGGCTAAATGAACATCAATCCATGCTTGATTGTGTGGATAAAAAAGTGTAGTGCATCAATGACATTAGCCAAATTATGGAATGTAAGGCACACAAGGGTCTGCAAGACCAAAAAACACTCTTGGTCTTATAGCTAACAAGGGATGTTAAGAAAGACTGAAAAAATTATGTAGTCTAACCGTAGGAATTACCCAAGCAAAAGGAGTTATTAAATGCATATTTTTCTATTTTAAGGGATTTTATGGATTTTTTTTCCTAAGAAACTATCTAGTTTACCACCTAAGCAGGAATTTGATTTTTTTATTGATATCATACCTGAATCTACCCCTGTTTCTAAATCCCCTTACTACATGAATGTGGTTGACTTACAAGAGTTAAAAAATTTGCTGCAATAAATTTTGGACAATATAAGCCCCTGGTAAAGTGTGTCCCCTAGGGGTGCTCTAGTTGTCTTTGTGAAGAAGAAAGATGGTACATTGAGGCTTTGTATTGATTATCACATGCTAAATAAGGTAACAATAAAAAACCATTATCCTTTTCCTAGGATTAATCAATTGTTTGACCAAATGAAGGGTGATGTAGTCTTCTCTAAGATTGATTTGATA
The DNA here is from genome assembly GCA_037957365.1 of Torreya grandis. Classification (NCBI taxonomy): domain Eukaryota; kingdom Viridiplantae; phylum Streptophyta; class Pinopsida; order Cupressales; family Taxaceae; genus Torreya; species Torreya grandis. The sequence continues at coordinate 377,314 of JARHVA010004060.1, forward strand.
TCAAGCTACCATCAGATGAGAATCAAGGAATAGCACATTCATAATATAGATTTTAGAACTTAATATTGACACTACGAGTTCATGATTCTACCTTTTAGCCTAACTAAGGCACCTGTAATTTTCATGAATCTTATGAAAAGTATATTTAAAGACTTTTGGATAAGTTTGTGCTATTTTTTCTTGATAACATTCTCATTTATTCTAAAAATGAGGTTGAGCATGATCAACACCTTTATTTAGTCTTACAAAGACTAAGACAGCATAAGTTGTATGGGAAGCTCTCCAAATATGCATTTTATGAATTTGAAATTCATTATTTGGGACACATTGTTTCTAAAGAGGCTATCATTGTTGATCTTATAAAAATTAAAGCTATTCAAGATTGGCCTTCTCCTACTAATGTGCATGACGTGCATAGCTTCATGGGTTTGATTGGTTATTACCAATGTTCTATTGAAAACTTTTCTAGTGTGGCCTATCCCATTACCTCTTTGTAGTACAAAGGAAAAAAAATTGTGTAGACCCCTTAGTGTGAGGATGCATTTAATAAGCTAAAAGTATTGCTTACAATATCACCTATTCTTATCATCCTGAACCCAAATGGTAACTTTGAAGTTTGGGCTAGTGCTTCTAACGAAGGTTATGAAGGCATCCTAACCCAATATGGCAAATTTGTGGCTTAAAAATCATGAAAATTTAAGGATCATGAAAATTACTATCCTACACATGACATGGAGCCTGATATCATTGTTCATGCAATCAAACAATGGAAAAATTTCTTGTTGGAAAAGCCTTTCGAGGTGAAATCTAATCACCACCGTCTTGATTATTTACTCTCTCAAAATTATTTAAATGCACACCAATACAGGTGGCTATAATTTTTAATCAATTTTGACATTGACATATCATATGTCAAAGGCAAGGAGAATTGTGTGGCTGATGTACCTAGCAGGCATACATACCTTGTTTCCTTGTTGGTGTTACAAGGAAATTTTAGAAGTGTTATTTTAGAACAGCAACTTGATGATAAATTATGCCATGATGTAAGAGAAAGTTTGTTTGATGAGCCTATGGCAAAGAGATTTGTTGAATTTTTTTGTTACAATAGATGTCATTATAAGGCATAAAGTTAGAATTTATGTACTCAATTTAGGAGATTTAAGAAATTATGCACTTAAAAAATTGCATACAACACTTTATTATTCTCATCTAAGGGTTACGAAGATGATGCATGAGCTGAAAAAGCTCAATTTTTAGCCTAAAATGAAGCATGATGTTGTTGAATTTGTAGCAAAATACTTGAAATGATAGTGGGTTATAGATACACATTTCCATCTAGGAGGGTTTTTTTACCCTCATGATATCCCAAGAGATAATTAGGTTTTAGTCTCACTCATTTTATTTTGGGGCTACCAAAATTATGTAGCAAGCATGATACAATCCTTGTGGTGATTGACAAGGCCACTAAAGTTAGCCACTTCATAACTGAAAACTTAACAAATGATGCTTCCATATTTGTAGAATGTTTCATGAAGTGATTAGACTTCACATCATACCTGAAGTGATCATTTTATATTGTGATAAATTATTTACTTTGAGGTTTTGGCATATGTTGACTACATCCTTTGGAATAAGGTTGAATTTTAGTTCTTCATATCATCTAGAGATGGATGGGCAAACAGAAAGGCTCAACCAAGTGGTTGAAGATATGTTGTGCATGTATGTCATGGATCTATAAATTAAATGGGAAGAATACCTCCATCTAGTTGAATTTTCATACAATAATTCATACCATTCTGCTATAAATATGGCTCTATTTGAAACTATATATGGGCATAAATATAGAATTCCACTTGATTGGGACAACATGGAAAATAGAATTATTATTGGGCTTTATTTGCTGTTGGAATATGACAAGTAAATGGAATTAATAAGGTAGAATTTGAAAATAGCTTTAGATAGGCAAAAGAGCTATGCAAATCAAAAGACAATCTTGCATAAATGTAGTGTGGGAGACAAAGTTTTTCTGCGTGTTAGACCATAGAAAAGTTCTATTAAGTTTAGCAAGGCTTCCAATTTACCTCCACAATTTGTTGGGCCTTTTGACATTGTGAAAAATATTAGTCATGTTGCTTATTAGTTATCTCAACCTCCTTCTCTATCAAGGATTCATAATGTATTTCATGTTACTTTGGTAAAAAAGTATATACCTGATCCATCTCATGTTTTGGATTGGACTCATTTATAGGTCATGGAAGAGGAAAAGATCTTGTTGGACCCAGTGAGAATCCTAGACCATCATAGCATTAAGCTACATAAAAGAGATATACAACATCTTTTGGTGTAATGGGATCCTCTAAGAAAAAAGAGAACTACTTAGGAAGATGTTTATCTTTTCAGACAACATTATGCATGGTTTTTATACTAAGTCAGTAGGATGACTCCCTTTAAAGAGGGTGAAGATGTTATGATCATGCCTTTTTATAATTTGTTTTGATATTAAGACATTTTTATTATTGTTTTTAAACTTTTTATTGGTTGTTACATCAATTGAACTATATGTTGGTACTTGTTATAATGATATTGAACTACATTTTTAATTTTATACTTAATGATTTCATGGACTAATTATTGTAGTTGATTTTATTATGAATCTTTAATTATTTATCAATTTTTGATATGGTACAATTGATGTCCTTTTTGGTGGTTGAAGTTTCTATCTATGAGCTAAGTAAATGTTAGCAACAGTACACCCGATACCAAAAAAAAATTGAGCAAGTCGGACATGTTCAATAGGTAGCAAGTCGGACATGTTCGACAAGTATACTTTTTTGGTTATGTTTTCTATCCTTCGAACATCTTGATTGGTCATTGATTATGTCAACTTTGTCCCTTGTGATTTTTTTTTGTTGTTGTTTTACCTCACCTTATTCCTTTTAGTATACTTTATATTTGTCACATGTTATTTACCATTACTATTATTACAACCACAGTCTTTTATCCCACCTTATGTTTAGCTCTAACTTGTACTTTCATGTAGGATTCCATTCACTTTTATACACCTACATGGATCCTAATTACCTAATTTGATGCACTACCTAAGACCTATCCTTGACATCCCCTTTGAACCCTTGACACCCCCTTGGACTAACCCTTTGACCTTATAAACATCTTATATACTAAGGTGATAGCATGTTATTAAAGTGGCTTGGTTATATTATTGGCATCAACTTTAGTTTTTAATGTAATTAAATTGATTTTAAATATTTTATTTTAATCGACTTAGGTTAATGGCTTATTTGATCATTATTTTAATCCCATTTAATATGACTAGTGGTGTAGATGGTGGAGGTTATGTTTTAAATCCATTTTATTTTGTGTTAAGTGTTTGGGTTAGTCACTAATATACATTTTTATTGGTCAAAAATTAGATTAAGGATCAAGTTCTCTAGATAGATCATTTAATGACCATTATGACAGATTTGGTGGGGGATTTTCTTTGGGAATGGAGGAGGATTCTCTCTCCTCCAATTCAATGCAAACATTGAATCAGTATGGAGAAAATAGATGGAAGGAATGGGAAGTTGGATGGTGAGTGGAGAAAGTTGATAGGGTTAGGAAGATGGAAGAAAATGAGAGAGAATAGTGGGAGTTGAACTGGTTCTTATGGTGGTCATGCTAGATTATTTTTGACACAGCTTGCTTGGAAAGATTTGAAGTTTTTGGTTTCTATCTTGGCCTTTGAGTTTTTTATACAATTTCAGGAAAATTATAGTTTTTGTCTGGTTATTTGTTTTACTATATAAAATTGTAAATAAAGATAAAAGGTTTCATATGCAACAAAAAGTCGTAAGAAGTCTTATACTTCCATATGTATGCATATACCCTCCAAGACTTGATATATTGATATATCATTTGCATATAAACTTAAAAATGGTTATGTGTATGAATATATGGTTGTTTATTGTTTAAAATTTTTTGCTTTTTGATTAAGCTTGAGTTTGTCTTAACTCTATGTGCATGGAAGGTTTCATTTGTTTATATAAAATTGATACCCCATAGGGTTCACCTATTCTATGTTAAATGATGGTCGATGTTATTTTTGGTTTGCTAGGAACATGTATCATTTTACCTGTTTGTGATAGTTATCTGCTTCATTTTGTTTAAGTATTAAGTTGTGTTTTTAATGTGGTCAGTAAAATTAATCTATGCATATATTCATGTGGAATAATGAAGTAGTATTATTTGGGTGCTTGTTTTTTTTATAAGTATGTTGTTTCTTTTGAGCCACATGTTGATACCCTGAAGGTCAATTTGGTCTTCAATGGTGACTACATTTTCCTTTATACTATGTGACTCAGGTTCTTATCTTGGATGTCATTATTATGGGTGATGGGATTATCGTATGTGTTATGTAGTATAACTGTGTTTAGTCAAATCCTTCATACTTGGTTTGAACTCAACTGTGGAATGATTGACAGTGTTTAATTCTTATCATTTATTTATTTTTATTCAAATCATGAAGTGAACAAGGTAATTTTTTATAGGCTCCTTTTTGAAATGTTTCTCCTATTATTTTACTAAGCTAGTGGTCATAATAAATATTCTTATGTTATTTGCCTATGTTAGATTCTCATGACCTACCTTGGTTATTTTGTGTCGAGTCTTTGACTACATAATATATATACATGTCATGACTTGAATATTTGATAAGGATGAATGGGTTTTAATTTGTGACTACATTTATATTTTGGTTGTTGGGTAATATTATTGGTGACTATTTTATATTGTGTTTTTCAATGCATTGATAAGTAATTTAAGTCGATTGTGTATATGCCATAGATTTTAAAAATTGTCTTAACTGTATTTTGAACATTGTATTTTGATAATCACTAGATTATGATTATTTCATTTACATCTTGTGATGAATGTGTTATTTGATTGCACCAAAGCTATTGTATGTATGTGTGTGTGTATCATGGATTGAAGTTATATTTTGAATTAGGTTTGTTATTAGTGACTGTGTTTGATCATTATAACATGATTGGGTTTTGTGATTATGTTTTAAATTTTGATGGTGTGATTTTTCTATGGTATTAAATTTTGATGGGGTCTCTTTGGTATCTTTCATGTGTCCCATACCAATGTGTTATGATTATAAGTTTTGGTGTTTGAAACTTTGACTAGGGCTAATGTTTAATTCTATTGAGATTTGTGTGTTGGCTCATGTGTAAGACTTAGAGACCTGACTCTATTAGTATGGCATGAATATAAATGGTTTTATCCTGGTAGACTTGAGAGGGTGTTGGAAAAGTTTGAAGGAGTTTTCTTTCAACTTTATGAACTATTTGGGTTTGTATTTAACCTTTAAGCTTAGGAATGTTATATTTTGATTTGAATTATCATTTTAGTTTGAATAATTTAAGTGACTTATTGGATGTCTATTTGGTTCCTTATTTGGTTGTATTAGTTCCTAGTTACCTTTCTTAGACCAGACCTGAATGATTAAAATAAATGGGTATATTATATATTAGTATATATTAGCAGTCGGGATGGTTAAGGTTGACTATATATTGGATGGGGATCCAAGGTGGTTATTACAAAGACTATATAATGGATTAATATTAATCTATTATATATCATTTGGTAGTTAGGATTAACCTTTTCTACTTTTGATCTATATTACATATGGATTAGTTATTCTTATCTCATCTCAAAATGGTATAGTTATCCTCTTGTATTCTTTTATTTCAAGATGCCTTGTAGCTATAAATATGATTTCTTAGAATTCCCTTCATGTTCTTAGTTACTAAAACCACCATCTTGTTGATGGTTCAGGTGGTGAGGACCACTGATGGTTGGGCTCATAGGACTGGTTGGGTGAGCTTGTCTAGTTATTTCACTTTTGGTCCCATGCTTCAGTGATTTCACACATGCGTAAAGTAAGATGGTAAAAATTTAATTTATTAATTATGTTTAATTACTTAGTATTTTTTTTAGCATTGATATTGAGTTAGATAATATACAATCCTTATTATATAGATTGATCATGTTAAATGCTAGCCTGTGTTACAAATGGGTTGTAGAACTAAAATGGAAGTTAAATGTTGCCTAAGGGTAAGATGGTTAATTTGGTGTGTGTGTGTGTGTGTGTGTGTGTGTGTAAAACCAATGCTGTGTGTGTGTGTGTGTGTGTGTGTGTGTGTGTGTGTGTGTGTGTGTGTGTGTGTGTGTGTGTGTGTGTGTGTGTGTGTGTGTGTGTGTGTGAGAAAGCTAAAACCAATAGCTAATAATGTAATGTACTTGAAATGTATTGCCTTCATATATATATATATATGAAGGTGATACATTTCAGGTACATTACATTATTAGCTAATAATGTAATGTACCTGAAATGTATTGCCTTCATATATATATATATATATATATATATATATATATATATATATATATATATATATATATATATATATATATATATATATATATATATATATATATATATATATATATATATATTGTTGAAGGCGATACATTTCATGTACATTACATTATTAGCTATTGGTTTTAACTTTCATGTTGATTAAGCAATTTGTTATCTAATATGGAATTACTCTTCCAATTTTAATTTATATTGAGTTATATTGATATGAACTCTTGTACATTTTTAATTTAAAACAAATCATTGTGATATTGATTCCTTAAGTTACTTAGATAATTAGGATATACATTTTGATCTATTAAAATTATCCTAAATAAGATTTACTTAGGCAATTATGTATGATTTATGAACCACATATTATGTATATTTATTTGAACATTGAACTTTAAATTCTAATATAAGAATAAACCTTTTAGTTAGATTATATATTCAATTAATTGTATATTATTTTATTTTGATTCAGCAATATATAGTCTTAAATTAGGAAAAAATACTAGATTCAGTTTTGGTTTATTGCATTATATATGGTAAATCCAATTTCATAAATGCATGTATATGGATCTCTTAGTAATTTTCAGTAATGCATAAACTATTTTCAAATTTTTTGGTTGCCAGTTCATGCAGAAAACAAACTAGAATCCTTCTTTCTAACATACATTTCAGACATAACTCGTTGTGCATAAGATATGTATGCTACATATATATGATCTGATAATTATTAATTTCATTTCTTAAGGTATGTATGATCTAAAAATTATTAATTTGTTCTTACATTAAATAAGAAATGAATTGAGGGTTAACTTAATCCCTTTACTCAATTAGGTTGTTTCATAAGCATGTGTAATATTTCTACAAATAATAATCAAGTGATTAAGTGAAATATTTTAATTAATTTAAGATAATATCATCATTTCAAATCAATATAAGTAAATAAGCAAGATATATAATGTACTACTTCATTTTATGTTACATAATTATATAACTAAAATCTACACGCATGTTAATTTATTTTATTTGGGTAGTATATGATTTCACTTTTCTTTTCGATAGCTACACTTGTCTCATAGAAAATTTTAAGATTTTCTTAAGTGGAACATTTTATTTGGGCTTCACTCAACTTGAAACTTGATTGGATTCTATTTTCTTTGATTATGTTGTATTATGCTATTATAAATCATTTGTTGTCCTCTTCTAGTCTATTTTAAATACGAGTTTAATTCTAAATGTGATGGTTTATTAGGTATACATTTGCTTAAATAATAATAGAATATTATGATAAAATAATTAATTCTTATATAGTAATCTAAAATTGATTTAGCTATTGAATGAATACATACATTTTTTTCTCTTTAAATAATTAGATAATTGAGATTTAATTGATTAGATGCCTTAGATGAATAATGTTTATCTCTTTTGTTTCATAATATCACATTGGTTATAGCAATATAATAGTTATATGAATTCATTTCTTGACTGCTTATAGGATAATGGTGTTGCTTATAACTATATCCTTAATCATTATTCTAAATAATGGCATCCATGTTAGTAAACCAATGATGCATGAATTATATAAATAAGTGGTGTGATGACCTCAAAGGCCATGAGGCATTTATAACCTCAACCGACAACACTCTGAAACCTTGAATTTTAAATCTATTTTATATTTATGAAACAACTTTTTCTACATCATGAATGATTAGAAATTTGCATGTATTGAATTGATTATGGTTGCTAATTATATTTATTTGTCTGAATTATATTTAAATATAAGGTTAGTAACCTGTAATTTTAATGTAAACTTATGTTAACCCAAATGATAACTTAGGATGTTATAATTATCCTTCTCAATTAAACTAATCCTTCAACTTAATCATCCTTGAGTGGGATTGAAACCTACTAAGGAGAGTGAGGTATTTACATAGGTTTAAGGACCTAGAAATGGTCTTATGTGGAAGTACGAGTGCCACATATAGAACTCGAGTCTTATCCATGTATGTGTACACTAATATGCCCCAAACCCCATAAACATCTATCAAAATAATATGCTTCTCCATAACACTTTTTATATGTATTTACCTCTAACTAATTACCTCAGCTCACCTCCTTCGATTTTAGTTGTGTGTATGTGAGTGAATTTAGTGTTTATTGCTTGTGTTATTAATAAAGGTAATTGGTTCTAATACACATTAAAAATGTACTCTGATATACAATTCCAAAAAATATTTTGGGGGTTGTTTCATGTTCACCACTCAAAATCATAATATGAATAATCAAGACTTAAATGAGAAACATAATTTACTAAATTAAGGTAGTTGATTAATAAATAATGCATGACTAAGTAAACAGATAGTCCATTAAATCAAGATAGAAGACATTCTCTCACATCCAAACATCTTGATTAAGAAAGCAAGAGTCATGCAGAAAGTAGAATGTAACAAGCTAAGGTACCCAATAAATCTATAAACATTCCATTCAAAAACACACAAACAAAAACAAGTAAACATTTCCTATATAAAATCGATGTGTGTGATAATAAGGCATTACTCTTTAAGACCAAGGGTATGAAAAAACAATCATGATCAAAGGGGGAAATAAAAGAATAGGAAGGAAGTGGTCGAGCTAACTCTAAATGCCCTAAGCAAGTGGGCATTGCCTACATAGTTCCATGGACATTGGATCCAACATGAACTTGAGGACAAATGTAGTTCTTCCGAGGAAATTGGGATTGAATAAAATTGATTACGAGTAAAGAGATTTGATAACATAGAAGCCATAAGAACATGCTCAAAAAATGGTGTGAGTGTATAATTGAATAGGCTTACCAACATGGCAAGAGATATACTTAAAAATGGACATAGAACAATGACAAGTATGATCAGGGATAAGAATGAACAATGTGAGATAAAATGATTAATCTTGTAAATTGGTGACAAAATGAAATATAAACTTGAAAAATGTCAAAAGTGTGAAATTAATTTTCAAAATGGCAAAAGCATGGAAATAGAATGCTCACAAAATGGTGAGAGTGTGGAAAGTTGGTCCCACTTTTAGAAACATTTTCAATCATGAGGAAATGAAAATAATCAATGAGATACATTGAAATGTTCCCTCTCTATACAAGTAACTAGAAACTCAAGTTGATCACCAAGAGAACAAATAATCAAATATGACAAACTAGAGATGGGTACCTTGTAAAAAAAACACTAGTATTTAGGATTTTATGCACTTCTGAATGTTTAGGGTTTTTTGGGATATTTGACTTTTTATGGATTTTTAGAATAGGATATACACAAGGGTACTTTGACTAGAGAATATACATATAGGAAATGGGAAATAAAGAATCTAAAAACACCTACCAAATGGAAAGGTACTCATGTGGGTGATTCCTCAATATGAATAGGAGAAATGAACAAAGGAATGATCAAACATGGATAATTATGTGGAAACCTTTCAACAATAGTAGGTAATATGATACAAATTCTTCCTTACACTGATGAATCTTGATGTTAATGAGTTGTATGGAAGAATAGGAATAAGAATCGTTAAGAACTCAAGAGAATCATAACAATCTTACAAGGTGAAAGATCATAAATTTCCATATCTAGAACAAAATACCCCAAGCATGGGCAAATAGAGATGATTTAGACACAATATAATAGAGATACCCCCACATAAGAACACAAATCACCCAAAATAAGATAATTTAAGCATAAAAGTGCTTAAAATGAATAATATTCATTAGCTCATCAAATTCATCACCATCTAGAGTATCCAATTTGTATGTCCCTGATCCATATTTTATTGTGATCATGAAGGGGACCAACCAGTTTGGTTTGAACTTAAATATATTTTTCCATTTAAAATTTGTGTTCTTTTTATTTTCTTTGAGCACAAGATTTCCAAGCTCAAATTCTTGAGAAATAATTCACTTGTTATAACCTTGGCATACCCGATTTTGATAAGCCTTAAGGTAATTTAAGGTGTCTAGTTTCTTCTCATCTCGAAGTTCCAATTCAGCTAATCTACCTACTCTATAGTCTTCTTCATCAAGAACAACATATAATGAAATATGAAACAAGGGTAGCTAGACCTCAATAGGTGAATTGGCTTCAAATCCATAAACCAATAAATAAAGAGTTACATTAATAAGAGTGTGAGAATTGGTATGATACGCCCATAAGGCTAGAAATATTTTCATGTGCCAAACATGACCATAGGTATTAACCATTTTCTTCAAAATTTTGATCAAATTATTATTACAAGCTTCAGTCTATCCATTACCTTGTGGATGGTATGGATTCCATAGCTTTTGAGTGATATGAAATTTTTAATAGAGAGCATCAACATCTTTTCATGAAATATTGTGAGTGATGAAATATTTTCATGTGCCAATCATGACCATAGGTATTAACTATTTTCTTCAAAATTTTGATCAAAGTCTTATTTTAATATTTAGTCCATCTATTACCTTGTGGATAGTATGGATTCCATAGCTTATGAGTGATATGAAATTAAGAATAGAGAGCATCAACATCTTTATTTTTGAAATATCCCTCATTATCAGATATAATGGTGGATGGAATGTCATACTAACAGATGATATGATTTAGAATAAAATTTAAAATCTACTTACCAGTAATATAGTTAAGAGGGATTACCTCCACCCACTTTTTTAAATGCTTATTTGTAGTAAGGATATGCTTATAACCATCATAACAAGTACGGTTGATCTTTCCAATGAGATCAAGTCCCCATGTGGAAAATGGCCAAGGAGTCATAATTGGTCAAAGTGCTTGGGCTAAATCATGTATACTATCATCATGTTATTGATGTATAAAACATTTATTAATAAATTCACATGCATGTATATCCATAGTAGGCCAATAGTATCCATTTGAAGAAGCTTTTTAACTAAGACAAAACTGCTAGTATGTGTGCCACAAATTCCTTCATGAACTTCCCTTAGTGCTAATTTAGATTCTCCTATATTTAAATAATGAAATAGAGTTCATTCATAGACTCTATGATATAACATGTTGCCAAGGATGGTATAGTGAGAAGTGTTATGAATAAATTACTTGGTGTGATTTCAAGATAAGTCAGGGGGAATCATTTGATCTTGGAGATATAAATAGATATTAGAATACTAGAGAGAAGTGAGACAAGCAATAAAACATATAATTTTGGAAGATAAACAAGTATGTGTTGGAATAATAAGGTTCTAAATTACAAAATAATATTCTGCTAGTTAAAGTAATTTCAATCATAGATCCAATAGTATACATAGCATTAGCAGATCTTTTGTTGGTTCTAAGAATTTATTCAAACTAGATGAATTTGAATTTGAGTTATAACTCATCCACTAAACTTTTATAGGGTTCCAGTTTCTCATCTTTTGTCTGGTACTAATCAATTACTTGGTTTATAATGAGTTGATAATATCCATAGACTTATATATTTTGAATATTTCACTATACTACAAGATGAAGTCCAGCTGACAAAGCTTCATATTCAGCAATGTTATTTGTACATGGGAAACTAATGTGAAAAGACTTAGGAATATGTTCACCTTGTGGCATGACAAAAATTATTTTGATGCCTTATCTATGAGATATGAAAGATCCATCAAAATAGAGTTTCCATTCTTGTGCTTTAATTAGGCTCATAATAAACTCATCTAGAAAGTTCATTGTCATAGGAGAGAAATCTTGAAGAGGAGCTTCTACCAATTGATCTACTATCACATGCCCTTTTATAGATTTCTAATGTGTGTAATATATATCAAAATCAGTAACATCACCCATTTATATCTATGACTGGTTAAATATGCTTTTACCAATAGATATTTTAGAGGGTCCATTCTAGCAATCAACATTGTTTCATTATTCAACATATAATGTCTTAGCTTATGCATAGTAAATACTAATGCAAGAAAAGATTTTTCCATCTAAATATATTTTCTCTCATAGGATAGCAATGTTCATCTCAGATAATACATGGTTCTTTATTTTCCTTGATCATTGTGTTGATTTAAGAGTGCCCCTAAGGCATTGTTAGTTGCATAAATGTATAACAAGAAAGGTTTTCTCAACATGGGAGGAATAAGTATAGGATAATTAGCCAAATATTTCTTGAGATGCTCAAAATTATCTTGACATTTATCACTCCATTGAAAAGTATTCCCCTTTTTCATAATATGGGTAAAAGGGTGACAATGGTTAGCCAGCTGAGAAATTAAATGTTGAATGGCTTGGATCTTTCTTTGAAGACTATGAAGCTGCTTCAAATTAAAAGGAGGTAGCATTTTTATAATAGCTAAAACTTTGGCTAGATAAACTTCAATGTCTCTATGAGACATAATGAATCTTAACAATTTTCCATATGTAACCCTAAAGACACACTTATTAGGGTTCAAACTCATATGGTATTCAAGGAACCTTTTAGAGATTTTATGTAATATTACTAGGTGTTATGCACAAGTCTTTGATTTTTATAGAATGTCATCAACATAATATTACACAATGTTTTGCATAAGATCATGAAAGATGACCATCATTTCTATTTGATAAGTGGTGTCAAAAAATTTCAATCCAAATGGCATGACTTGATAATAGAATGTGCCCCATGGAGTAGTTAATGTTGTCTTGGATTGATCTTTTGGATTAATTTTGATCTGATTATAACATGAGAAACCATCTATAAGAGATACATCTCATAGCTTATCATTGAATCCAAAATCATGTCTATATTTGGAAATGATAAATCATCTTTTGGACAAGCCTTATTTAGATCTTGAAAACTGGTACATATGCAAATGCCTGTTGGTTTCTTATTGACTGGTACTACATTGGAAATCCAATTTGCATATGGAATAGGTTTCATAAAACATGTTTCCATTAATTTTTCTAGTTCAAATTTAAAAAATAGATAAATCTTTGGATGCATATTCCTTAACTTTTATTTGATTTGTTTTGCATCTAGATGCATGACCAAGTGATGTACAACTAATGTTATATCTAGACCTAGCACATCTGAATAAACCCAAGAAAATATGTCAATGAATTATGAGAGAAGAGTAATGAACAATTCATGTTCCTTTGTAGTGAGGGATACACCAAGCTTTATTATCTTTGGATCATCAGTAGTACTAATTTTGACATTTGTTTTATCTTCCACAATAAGTGTGGAACCATCATCCATAATAGAAGTAAAAAAGGGTAGATGATAATCACACTCAAAATGTGAACTTTTAGATGGACCCATATAGGAGGAATTAGAATCATTTCCTTCAAGTAAAGGCCAATGAGATATTAAGTGTGGATCCTCTAGAACCATATGATTAAACTCATCATGATCTTCAGGTTTGATTTCATTAGTGAATTAAAGGCGTGGAGTTGTGGAACCCTAGGCTTCCTATGAAGGAGAGTGAAGTTTCCCATCCAATGGTGTTTGAGATAGGTTTTCACCAAATAACACATATTTTTCTTTTCTTTTAACCTGATCCAAAAGTGCCTCAGAAAGGTTTTCATTGACAAATCTCAATGTTTCATTTTAATTTTGACTAAGGGAATTTTCTTGCTCCCCAAAGTAGGCCACAAGGTCAAAAATATACATGAAGCCTTGCTTATGATCACTAAAGGGATACCCTCTCTTAAGCCCATGAATTCAGCAATAGATTATTCATTTTAAAATGTATCAAGAATGAGATCCTAGTATTTTTTGTCCCAATCAACAAGGTTAGGTTAATGGACAGTGAGAGGAAAAGTATGAATAACATAAATAGTGAGGATATACTGAGTGTCGAATAGGTTAGTGTTGGCAATCTCATCATAAATACTATAAAAGAAATTTGTGTCATTGTTTGGAACATCATATTTTAATGCATAGGGTTGATCCTTTGGGTGATAGGTGGGTATAACCTTAGGATTGTATCTGAGACCTTGCTTCTTATCATGGTTGATAGGTATAATAGAATCTATTTTGCTTTGCTCTCTGGCCCCCAGTCCTTTGCCTTCATAATCATTATGGCCTATGATTTTATTATAAACATGATACTTTTTTATTTAAAAACAAGAAGCTAGATCATCATTGTATAGCCATGAATCAACTTATGTTTTAAAATATTTTTGATTAAAATCTTTTCCTGGAATAAATAGAATAGGTTTTGGAAGAGAAGATGGTGTCCCCTTCTAGTTCCACTCCATCTTGGGATGACCATAAGACTTAGGTGATCTTGGAAATTTAGCCACATGAAAATCATATTATATATTATATGTGCCCATACCTTTATCATCAATGTTGACATGAGAGGATTTTAAGAAGGATTTAAAAGAAGCAATTAGAGTATTAAGATCCACATAATTGGATGCTCAGATACTACCTAGTTATCCTTTTTAATGGGAGTGATAGCACTTGGACAGTAAGTATATTGGTGACCTTTTGCTTCTAAAATTTTTTAATATTGGTAGGTTTACAAATCTCCATGAATAGTTATCTCCATTATAGCATAAGGGAACTTAATACATTGGTGCAGAGTAGAAGGCACTACATGCATCTCATGAATCCATGGATAACCAAGAAGAAGATTATATGGTAAGTCTAAATCAATGACATGACATAATGTATTATTGATAATTAACCTCATAAAAATAGGCAAAGAAATGGTACCAATTTATTATCACTCTATGTTGTCATATCCCTTTATAGTAATGGTGTCATTCTTTAAATCCATCGAAGTATATCCCATTCATATGAATAGCTTTAGTGTAACAATATTGAAACCTAACCCATTATCTATCAGCACTCTTTTGATCTTATGATGGGTGATTTTGACCTTAATATATAAATAATTAGTGTGAAAATCCCCCAAAGATGATGTTATATCATTTTGGTCAAACACCAATTATAGACCAGGAGTCAGATTTCCAACCATTGCTTGAAATTTATATAATGGAATATTTCTTGGCACTTGAGATTGAATCATAATCTCATACAAGACATCTTTGTGTAATTGAGAAGTGCATGACATATCCAAAATAGAAATATATGTTAGTATTTTATTCATCTGATCTATAAGGTCATATTATTTCTTGACAATAGGTACATACTTGGATTTTGATTGATTTTGAGTAGGATTTGTACGGGAAGGCAAATCTTGATTAATAGAAGGAAGAACAGGCCTTTGAATGGTAATTTTGACATGTCAAGTTGTGGCAACATATTCTTGATTAATAATATAAATACCATAATAAAAGGGTCTTGGAATATTAACTTGAGTATGAGAACCATAGGGAGAAGGAAATCTTGAATTAAATGGACTAGATCCTAAAATAGAAGTATTTACTTGCTGGAAATTATGGGAATGGGCACGGGGACTGATTTTAATAGTATCAACATGATGTTCTATAATTCATCCCACTATATTTTAATCATAAGGAGTGTCATAGTAATCAACATTATTGGTTTGAGACCCTTGATTCTAATTATGGTTGTTAGTCGCTCTTTGCTTATTCTAATAAATATTATGCTAAGGGAATGGATTTTTGTATATTCCCATGTCTTGGTCATTGTTATAATATAATTCATTATTCAAATTTATTTCCCCTCTTTCAATCATATCTTATATAATATTTTAGAGTTGACACATATGTGAATGGAATGCCCTTTGATGTGATGATATTCACCATACTCATTATCCCTATACCAATCCAATTAAGGTTTTGACTCATCAAAAGGTTTGGTGTTCCACTATCCAATCATATTTGTATCCATAAGTTTATGAAACACATTCTCAATAGTCTACTCTAATTCAAAAAATGGACATTGATTAAACTACTCTCTCAAAGGAGATCGTCTTTGTAAATTAACTAGTTACAATTGAGCTGCCCTCTGTAGTGGTGGTGCTTGAATTGTTTGGACATGTTGTGCCTTCATAACTCCATTACCCACTATATTCTTGTTACATTTAAAAGGCTTGGGTTTAAATGTCACATTTTCTAGATTGGATATTGAAGCTTAGTTCTAATTCTAATTTTGATTTTGATTTTGATTCTGATTGGAAGATTAACATGGAGTTTGATTTGAAAATTAGATTTTAATCAATCATCTACCTATCAATGTTCTCTCTATTTGAACTCCCTTTTTGATAACAACATCAAAAAAAATTTGACATTGTAATATGAGATTGAGAGAAATATTAGAATTCATATTTTACATGAAGGTATTAGTCAACTTAATGTTTGGCGATATATGTGGACAACTACTAGCTATTACACACCATCTCTAAATATAAGCAGTAAAAATTTCTTGTGCCTTTTTATTGATAGCACATAAATCCACCGTAGTTAATTCATCTTCTATATTATATGAAAAATGTTTGATGAACTTCTTAGATAATTCATCAAAAGTTGGAATAGAATTATGTGGTAGATGTGTGAACCACTCTAATGCAGGGCTAGCTAAACTCCATGAGAACAAACAAAGTAAGATGTTTCTATCATAACTAACCTCTTGATGAGCCAAAAATAACAAGCTTAAATTCTCTCTTAGAAATCCTTTCTCTATATTTATCAAATTTTGGAATACCAAAATGAGATAGCAAAGGTATATTGAAAATACTAGAAACAAATAAGTATGAACATATGTGATCCATCTTGTATTTTCTATTCTAATTTCTAGATTGTAATCTTGATATGGTATCTTTGATCACTTATAATTCCTAAATGCAGAGAGTATTTTGGGAAGTGGATTGAAGATTATAGGATTGAGCATGGTATTATGGATTAGAGGGAATTTGGCTTTGATTTTGATTAGAATAAGGAATGACAACATGTTATTATAGTGGAGGACATTGGAATTGATTACGGTTAGACTGTGGAATGGAAATATTTTGTTGCATAGGAAGAAGTTGTGTTTTCTTATGTCTTAGGAACTATTGTTGATTAATTGGAACATTTTGTTGTGTATTAGATAGGACTTAATGAACATTATAAGGACCTTTAGACATATTGTATTGGATAAGTTGTGAACTTGATGGAACAATTTATGGCTTAATGGGAACATGTTGTAAAGCAATTTTCTTAGATGACTTCACGATACTGGACTTGCATGGTAATTGATCAGGATTAGCAAATGTTTGAAGTTCTTCCACAATAGGTTTTGAAGACTTTACAAGTACATTTTAGGATCCACAAATGTTTTGACATGGGGAAGTGAATCAACTGTGGGCTCCTTATTGTTATATTTGAGATTCATCAATTAGATTAACTAACAATGTACAAAAGATATTAAGTACTTTCTCAAATTATAATTTTATGACAAGAATAGGGGATACTATATATACAGAGTCAAGTAATTTTTTCCCTTTTCTCAATATTTATGTATTTGTTTAAGGTTGAACCTCTTTGGGATTATGTCCACATCAATGTGTATCATCGGTCCATTTTTTAATTATGACATGGTTAGGATTAGGCTATGCTACTTTTGAACTATGGATACTCTGTATAGGGAAATAAACAAGGACTTTGATTCCCATCTCTAATAGATGTAAAATATTATTGTCTCTATCAGTATATAATTGGTGCTCAAACTAGGTTCTAGGTAAATCATAAAGAGGTATCTATTTTTATCCATATTGTAATTGATTAACCTCCATGTCCTCTTCATTCTAAGGATAATCATCCTCACATAATGGTTGGTCATATGGGCCTTGCACAAATGGATTAGTTTGATTTTGGATCCAATCATCCTCATAAGTGGTATTATAGTACATAATACTTCAAGTGTAATGAGGCATTATTTGAATCAAATGTTTGGACTAGAATTGGATAACAAAGACATCTTTTGGGAAAATATAATAGGAAGATTCTTTAGAAATGACAAGACTTTAAATAGATTTGACCAAAATAATGGACACCACAATGGTACGATTTCACACAAGAAAAGAGGTATGAAGTGTACATGTTTTGAATAAGGTATAAATGGAACAATATTTGACTAGAGACATGGACAGAGTAATGGTATGATTTCACACAAGAAAAAGATATGAAATGTAAATTTTTTGACCAAGGTAAAATGGAACATGATTTGACCATAAAAATAAATAGATTAAGGTTACTATTTCACACAAGATATCGGCATGAAAGGTAAATTTTTTTGACCAAGGTAGAATGAGACAAATTTGACTAGAGAAATGGGCATAGTAACATTACTATTTCACACAAGACAAGGGTATGAAACGTAATTTTTTTTGACCAAGGTAGAATGAGAGAAATTTGACCAAAGAAATGGATAGAGTAACACCTTTTAGTGTAAGTAAAATGTGACAATGTTTGACCAAAAGAGGACTCAATCAATTTGGCCCTATGCTAGAAACTAAAAACTGACACAGGTTTAGGGGGAAATCACTAATCCTTTTGATATACTTGCTTTTGAGAGGATAAATTTTAAGATTATTTAAAAGTAATTAATTATTATAGGTTATTGGTAGGGTTTTTACACCCCCTCTCTCAAATGTTCATATAAAAAAGAAATATTCAAGAGTTGTTAATTTTTCACCCTTGTATCAGTGATAATTTTGTGGCAAAAAGGTTTATATTCTAAGTTTTTGATTGAAAAAACTAGTTGGTCCTGATATACCTTATGGTACATCAGCACTTTAGAACTATCCATTAATTGGACTCAAACTATCTATCTTTTTATGAAATGTTCATCCCTTTTTTAACCACTCTAGCTATCACTTTCTTAGTAGAGTACAATGTCTAGACTGTTGCATGACTTGAGACCTATTCAGTTGGTAAGGTTAACTGCTCAATACTATCCCAATAAATAAGATGCTCACTTTATATACCCCATTAGATAAGTGGGGTTGGTATGATGCTAGGAGATGAAACCCTACGTCAAAGACCACCTAAGAGACTTGTGAGGAGGTTATGAAATCCCACTCATAATCCAAAAGAAAAAATAAGGTATTACTATTCTAATTTGTAGTATCCCACTAAGGTAAAGTAAAGAGCATAGTAAACAAATCTTCAAAATTTAAAATAGATAGAATATTTTTGTTTCTAAGTCACCCAAAAGGAGAGAGCATACACACAAAATATCCCCACAATACACATAAGAAGCAATAAGTTATAAAGACTACTTGACTAAAATGACATAATTTTGACAAATAAGTAAGTGTAATTTTTTAAACCCAAAATGAAATGTGATTTATTTGAATAGATCATCCTACTTTTAGAACCTATAAGCAAATAAGGTTAGTAGTTTTGCTTAGGAGTCTTTGATAAGCGGAGATTGATTTTCTTAGTTTTTTATAACTCTTAGGCTTTCATATAGAATCATTTTCATCAAAAGACAAAGTAATTTCATTATTTTTAGGAACCTACATAGAACACAGACAAAAAACAAAAAATTAGACAAAGATGATTTCACCACTTAACATGGTGATTTCCTCGATTATCAACATAATTTTTCTAAAGATATGACAAATTCATTAAATAGATAGACAGTTTCAATAAATAGATAAATAATTTTTTTGTTTATATGAACCTGCATAGAGCCAATATAAAACACAAAAAACCAAATAGGGATAATTTTTTAATTATCAGGGATGATTTCATCAATTATTAGAACAATTTTCCTAAATACGTAACAAATTCACCGATGAATAGAGTACAAACCTAAATAATTTTGCCAAAATGTAAAACAATTTCACTAAAGAATAGAATAATTTCATTGAAGAATAAACCTATGTAAAAACAAAGAATAAATGAGAGAAGATAGGGATGATTTCACCAATTATAGTGATGATTTTGTCGATTATCAAAAAAATTAGAGATAATTTCATTATTTTTAGGAACAAATTTTTTGATTCAAAAAGATAGTTAGAATATAGACATTTAAACACAAAAGAGCCAAAATATCAAGATTCTATACAAAACAAGATTAGTCTATAGGCTTGAATGAAAGGTATGGGTTGTATTGTCCCACTAGGCATGTCATATGTGTCATTAGAATTTAGATATTTAATATATTCACCAAAGTTTTATTAAGACAAGCAAAGTGATAACAAATATTAAAGACATGCCTAGGAACTTAGAGCTCAACAAAATACCAAAGAGACTACAAATGCATAAAGATTTACACCATGCAAACCTCCTTTATAGCTTGATCATTGTTGGGATGCAGTTTGTATGTTACTTTTATATGGTCTTTTTCAATGCAAATTTGAAGTTAAGCATCTCCATAAAAATCATGGATCGTGAAGACATTGATCAAAGAGTGTAGATTGATGAACAAGTTTAGCTTGATAAAATTCCAAGGCTTCATTATATCACTTGAACATCAGATTAGTGATGTGAATGAAATTATTTTTAACAAAATCAGATTGATGAGGACCCTTCATATTGAATTCAAGATGAACATTTTCCAAAGGGTCCTCAAGTGTGCACATGGATCAAGCACATGGATCAAGCACATGGTTTAATAATCTTAGTCCTTCATCTCAATCAAGATGAAGGGTAGAGGATGACCTTTAAAAATATCAAAGATGAATGAAAATAATCCCTTCATCTTAATCAAGATGAAGAGTTGAGGATTCTATTTTTAAATATTAAAGATGAATGAAATTAAACCCTTCGTCTAAATCAAGATGAAGAGTGGAGCATCCTCTCTAAGAGAGAACATGGATCCCAAAAGTTAGGCCCTTCATCTTGTTTCCAAGATGAAGGGTGGAGGATAATCCCAGTCTATTGCTAATTCTTTGCATAACTATTGTTCTCTTAAGGGTATATCTTTAGGATCTCAAGATTCCTTTTCACATGGAGATGTCCTTTGGAGGGGGACAAGAAGAAACTTAGAAATTTATAAGAGTAATTAATTAAATATCTCAAATACCTATTTAATTAATACATTTTGAGGAATTTATCATTAAACTAAAATTGAGATAGAGAAAGTAATTGAACAGAGAATGATAATTTATTAGAGAAATGATAATTAAATAGAGAAGAGGGAATTGATCAGAGAATTTGACAATTAAACACATAAATTGATCAAGATGTGTGAAATTATGGGAAGTCATTCCATTGTGTAATTTGACATGAAAGTGATAAAATTGGAGTGATAGCTAACATCCTGCACCCATTATTCACCCACAAATTATATTAGATTTTGTAGTCCACATTGTCACTACACAAAAAGGAAAAGGTGCACAACCTAAATATCCATCTTTTAAATACAATTGATGCCTCTTAAATATAGACTTGTGATTAAATCTAAGTGGTATGACCTTATTGACCAACTGAACAACACGCATGCTAAGATCTCAATATTTGAACCTCTAAAGCAATATATTATCTATAATGATATCCTATATGAAGCATTGTGTGATACCCAAGATCCAAATGATATTAAACCATCTTAATTTACAGATATTATGAAAGATCTCAAAAACAATGTAAAACTCATCACCTTTGATCCAATAGATTTACCATCCAAGGATATTATTGACCAACATTTTCCTTTTTTCATACAAGTGAGTATGCATAACAAAGGAGTAAAAAGGACATTTTTTGTTAATGGATTAGGCCTAAAAATTTGTAGCATGAATTTATTAACCACCATGGGCATTGATACTAATCTTATCTAAAAATTCAGTTATATACATCAAAGGATTTTATAATTTTCATAGCCCTTTAGTTGGCCAAATCACATTGAATGTGATATTGGGGCCAAAAATGGTTCCTACTACATTTCAAGTCATGTCTCAATCCTTACATTATAAATTAATTTTGGGTAAACCATGGATACACATAATGAAATTTGTACCATCTAAATTACATCAATATGTAAAATTCAAACATGAAGAAACCTTATGGATAACTCTTGTTGATGATGAACCTTTAAAATTTTTCAAAATAATACATTTTGACACATAAGGGATACCTACAATGGTACCACATAAATATTGCATTCCACTTGAAAATATACAAACTTATGAAATAGGTGAGTTAAACATGATGGCTCATTTTCCTCCAGATATAAACAAGGCACTAACCACCAAGGTACACATGGATGCACATCAAGATCAAGAGTGATTACCAAAGGAACTAATAAAATCAAAATTTTGAGATTCCTTTAGTATTCAACACTGAGTAGCAAGATATTCATGTTTTAGATTACTATGATAGTGATGATGATGTATCCCATGATATGACAGTCGAGACATTAAAAAAACTAAACTTTGATCCACTTATTCATCATTTTCATAAACTATTCACACCTATAAGTCCTAGGACATATAATCTAAATCCACCTTCAAAAGATGCAAAATATAATAAAAAATAGAAGATGAACATGTAAATGCTTGTTATTCAATGCACCCCTCTTCGATACAAACATTGAGTCAACCTTTCAAGGTATAATTTCAAATACATCATGTAAATAATGTGGAGGTCTTTCTAAAGAATCCAAAATAAAAGCTACAGATCATATCAAACCAAGATACTTTATATAAAATACTTCTTATGTTACTTGAACATAGGATCGTGTATTTACCTTCTAATAGACATAGATCAAGGAGTAGTCTTCTTCCTAAAAAAGTATTACCATATTGTATTATCATTGAATCATTAGCCATAATACAAATCAATGTGAGTCATTACAAAACCAGCTTCAGAAATATAAGAATGAAGGACATAAAAATTATGCCTAATAAATCAAAAATACATAATACTCCCAAAGTTTCACAATAAAACCATCCTTCAAAGTGACCAAAACATGAAGATTTAACTATTACTGATAAAATTGATGGGGTTTATTATCAACATGTCAAGTTTGATAGGAACAACTGTGATACAATTTGTAGCACCACATTTCTTTAATAGTTGGGACATCATATAGTTGAATTAACATACTCTCTAATAATTCTATAATTTCATGGGTACGTCAACCTTCCTATATCATGCAAATAACATGCGGTCCCCATGATCATATTGATAATAAATCAAGACCTGTATTTGACATTCAAATTTGGATTAAATTGGTTCATCAATTAGAATGCAACATTGAATACTACAAATATGTGTAACACCTTTACTATTAGGGATAGGGAGTTTTGCATACACCATGGTGGATATGGTTGTCCTCTTCTACTGCCGGCTTCCAGAAAATGACTACACAAAAAACATTGAGGAGATGACAATGTCACTATAAAAAAAAAGGTTGAAAAATGTCTCAAGTGATCCTACACCTTTTAATTATGAAGACTTCTTTGATTAGTCTTTTTAAATATTCCAAAAATACCCAAAAAAATAGAAATTGAAAAAACCAAAAATATGTATCATTTCCATATTTTTATTAGCTCCTTGGCATCTATGTTATTTATTCCATGTTTGTAGAAATCATATCATTTATTTATATATACACACATATGTTTCACGCATATTTTGAGTGTGATGTAGGGATACCCAAACACATGATATATGAACATATAGATGTTGGGCCTTCTCGTTACTCACATCATTAGTATGTTGGGTGCATCTGCTTCTTTGATCACGATACACCCAGGTTCCATTATTATATGATCATTATTTATTATCATGTTTGAGATTGTTTATTTACACACGCCTTTATCCATACTTAGATCTTTCATAGTGTACTTGATATGTTGTGTACTTAACATTTTTTCTAACAAATATTCAAGGATTAGTATAATATGATAATGTTGGTTGATTTTGATACCATGTTTTCCCTTTTAGCACTTCCTTGAGTGTGTTTATTGATTTCTATTGTCATACATTATATTGCTTGTTTGAGCATTTGAATATGTTCATTTTTTGTGTCCCCATGCCTTTGTTTTCCTATTGTGACATTTCCATATGTCATAGTTTGTTGTATGTCGACATTTGAACATGTCTTTCTATGCTTTGTATGCATTCAAATAACTCATGTCCCTTTGATTGTGTGGCATTTGAACATGTCCCTTATATGAGGTCTCCTTATATTATTTCCTTTTGTTTTGATTTTAAGAGCTCGTGTGTGTGTGTTTGATTACTTATTGAGCTTGTATTGTTATTCTCTAGATGTTTCCATAATTTATAGCATGCATCTTAGGACTTGATGTGATCACATACTATGTTCCTCATTACTATATATACTTATACATATTAATCCTATATGCTATATGATCCATAAATAGATTATACAGTTATCTTATCCTTTTAAGGTAAGGTAACTAATTTATACTTCCCCTCACCTCAAAAGGGGGGCATATTAGTGGGGGCATGTCATAGAGGTATGGCTTTCAAACTTTCAGAGTTACATATTACGATGGGGGAATGTTATGTAAACATGTTCTCCACACACCAATTCTTATATTCTCCATATTCAATTAGGGTAGGTCATGGGAACATGTCTTCCACACTTTTAAAATTCCAAATTAGCCAAATTTCATAGTTTAATGATTCAAATACATACTTGTGGTAGCATTATATACATCGATACCATTTTTATACCTAGGTTTCAACTTGAGAAATATATGAGGTGCATATGCCATGAAAAATATCACATTAAATTGTAAAATCAAATCAGATTTTAGATTTCAAATACTACTATGGACTATTATCATACCCAGGATGAAATTTTACAAATTTATTGAGCCAATCTATGGTAATAGTTGGTTCACCTATTGTAAAGGTTGAGGTGATCAAATCACTCAATATTACCCAAGGTTTATAATATGGACTAATTAAATCATCCACCCTCACCATATATATAGTGTGATTTTATTGGATCACTCACACTCCCTAGGTTATAAGTATGACAAAGTTGCATGATTGAGATGATCTCAATGGTCATGTGGCACCTCACCCTTTTGTCATGGTTAGGGTCATGTGTCATATAATATTTATATATATTTATGCACTTTTAGGTTTCCAAATTTTTCTAATATTATCTCTAAAGGATTCATAAGAAATTATCTCTTCAAATCAATTTATCAAAAGACAAGATGGTTGCATCAATACACAAGTGTATTCCTAATCTTGCTCTTTTTAATTTCAAGCATTTCAAATTATTTCAAATTAAAAATTATATGCATTGATTATATATTTTTATATGTTCTTGGTTGTAGTTCAATCACTATTAAGGCACTCAAGTGGGACTTAGGTAAAGACAAGGTGTGTTATATGCACCTAAGTACATAATTCTTTTCATTTAAACTAGCATTTTTATTACTATATTAAAGGGGGGGAATGTAGACACTAAATCTAAATTATATAGAACTTTGGTCATGTACACTTGGTGAATACCTATCATGGTTGTACCCTTTAGTTCTAAGACCTTTACATTGTCGAAATACTCACGTTCACTATCATTTTGTGCTAAATTTCTTATCTCTTAATCTGACTAATATGATTATGATGACTAGGCCTTCTATACTATGAAAATTGATATAAACCTAATAGTTATCCTTACATACCATTTTTGGGTCTGTACCTATTTTATAGCTTCTTGGACACTTACATCCTAGCTAGACACCTACATCGATGTTAGTGTCCATTTTTAAACTAAGTGTCCAATGCCCAAAAGTCATCCAATTTACAAATGAAATGTATGATAATGGTTGGCTTAAGTGCTTTAGTGTGATATATTTTCAAAAGGGATTGGAATATATAAAATATCAACCCTTATTTGTTCCTCACCTATAAATCACATACTAATCACAAGGAAACTTACCAAAAGAACTCAATTGGGCATTTAAATGAGTAAACTTTCCATGTTCATCCTTATTTCCATATCAGTCATAAGATCAATATTTCCACAGGTTTGAAGTATTCAAAGATCAACCCATAAGCCATATTTTCCAAGTTACAAGTTAGGTCACTCTATGTAATTTTTTATCACACATTGCATCCTTATGCACACAAGCCAACATACAAGGGAGAAATACATTTAGTTGGGTTTCAAACCTTGTGTTGAATGCCATTAGTCTAGGGTGAGTTTCATTTGAATTTGGATGTATACAAGGTGTGAACTCATAAAGGAGAATACAGTGATACACACGTAAGAACAACCTGTAATAATAAAGTGGTATTATAATTAGACAGTGACCCATAGATAATACCTCAAAGGTATGTTACGAGTGATATTGGGGAGTATTGTGTTCCTAACACCACTATCTATCTACGACTAAATGGATCATTTGCTAGGTTTGACTAGATGATTTGGGTAATCCTCTATATATCTTATGACATGGTGAGGTCCAACTCCATGATACAAGGGTATTATATGGGGCTTGGGTATTGGTGTATAATGACCTCACTTCATGCAAACTAGATATAAATAAATTTTTACTTAGCTAATAATGACAAATCCTCTTTGAATATGTAGAGTCCACCAGAACACAAACTTTATATAATGCTTGGTGATAAAATCTAAGTTGCTATACCTAGAAAATAAAACTAAAAAGGTACAAACCATTTCTGATTTCCAAGGTCACCTTGCAGCATGAGGAAAGATCATACATGGTCATCTTTGGGAGACACAAATGAACTAGATTGTTTATAATTTTTAATATCATCATGTAATATGAGGAAAGAGTACACACAAACATAAGTTAAACACACACAAAATTGAAAAATAAGACACAAAAATATTCTTTAATCAAGATTAAATGATTATATGTGAGGTTGGTTTGATTTCAAATATTCATCGGATAAACTTGTGAGACAAGTGTTAGTAGTTTGATTGGTTTAGGTATTTGGCATATGTGATAACCTAAAAGTTAGAAAACATGGAAACACATATGCCAATACATAGAATGTAGATGTTGAAGATAAGAACACATACATTAAACTTTATAACATATATGCTAATAGAAAGAGATTCAAATGTCAAACCTCAAGATGTAGATGTTGACAGATAAAAATGTAGATGATTAACCTCATGATGTAGACACCAAAATTCAAGATGTAAAATTCAAAGATCAAAATATAGATATTGATAGACACAGACATAGATACCAAACCTCAGAATGCAAATGTTGAACCTCAGAATGTAGATGCTAAAACACACTATGTAGATACCAAACCTTAGGACACAAACTCTAGCAGATAAAGACAAAGACATTGAACCTCAGAACATATATGTTAAAACATAGTGAATATATGTTGAATATTATAATGTGAATGCTAAAAAATAATGTGAAAATGTTATTATTGAGGATGGAAATGTTGATACATAGGACATGGATGATAAAGTATAAAAATAGGCTAGAACTAATATGGTGAACACATACGTTAAACTGTTGGCGTAGACATTATTCCTGAGGATATAAAATTTGATCCATGAGACACATACACTAAAACATAGTGTAAAAATTCTAAAACATAATGTGTAGATTCAAAAACATAGTGTGTAGACAATAGAGATTAGAAGACAAAGGTTAACATATAGATATGTAGATGCTAATACTTAGGACACAAACATTGAAACATAATGCATAGATGATGGACATCAAAACATAGAAAATAAAGTATCAAAATAGGATATAAATAACATGGTAAATGTAGATACTAAACTATTTGATGTAAATTCCATTCTCAATGATATAAATGCTACTACATAGGGTACATATGTTGATGTACAAAAAAATGACCTAGAGGCCTAAAAATGAAAAAAATCCATGCAAATTTAAAACCAATAGGACTCCAATTGATAAAAAATGAGAAAATATTTCAACATAAAGGGAAAATTAAAAATAAAATAAGGTTTAACCCACTATGCATGCCAATAATGTACACATGCATAAGTTAGAGCTAGCAATATCAAATTCCTACTCTAAATTGAGCACAAATACATCTAATTAAGCTAGAAAGAAGATTATACCTTCACTTAATGTGAAGACCTCCATGTTTTATATATTTTTCCACTTGATTATTATATGGTGGATGCTCAAATGGACTTGTGCAATAAAATTTTTTAGCATGTCCCTATGTTTGATGATCACTTGATTGGATGAAGGATGGTGTCAATGGATTATTTTCATAATGGCATGACCTCCTTAGTCTATCCAATCTTTTTCAAAAGGAAGGAGAGGGGATAAATTTATATATTTTGGATGGAGGAAATGGATGGTTGAATTTTATTAGAATTAGATGGCTAATATTGAGTCAACATTCTCAGTAAATGAGGGGCGTTGGCTTATTAAATGAGAGTGATTTAAGACATATATGTCTACTTTGATGAGGAATGGGATTAACCAATTTGTTTTTTTCTTAGGATTTGGTGATTTGATTTGAGAATGGGTGATTTAATTTATTTATTTTTATTTGGAATTATGTGTGCATGGATTTTATTATTATTACTAATAAACTAAATAATGGTGATTAGTTAGTTAATTAATTTAAAAGATTATTTTAGTGGGTAAGGTCATGATAGCATTAGAATAGTGTGATTAATTGATTAGGGGTGATGGTTTAATCCATTTGGATTGGATAGGGATGTGATTATGATGTGACTAGGGAAGATTATGGATAATTAAGGTCTTAATTAGGGATAATTAGAGTGAAATCATGGATAATTAGGGTGTAGATCAAATGCATTGTGTATGAAATGGAAAATACAATAGACCTAAAAACTAATCCTATCTCAGAGAAGATAGATCCTACTTACACTTTTGATTGGGGATACATTAGATAATCAGGGTCATGACCAATATGGATCCACTAGACCTAGCCAAGGGATCTCTTACTACAATAATATAACTAGGGAGGGGTCTAAAGTATCTAGTGAAGCAAAACTATGCAATAACCCTAATTAGGTCCTATGTTTTCATATTCACTAAACTAATAATAATTAAATCAAAATCAAATCTAGTGCTCATCAAATCTAAAAATTAAACATGCATAGAATAAATATACTCATGTTAATGTATATAAAATCATAATGTGTGGAAGAGAAGTACAAATTCATATCTATCTACTCTAACAAAGGAAGAAAAAATTTAGGAATACTTACCTTCAAAGATGAACCCATTGAGCCTCAATCTCTCCTTTGGTCAAGGTGTTTTGTAAGAGGTTATTATGATATGTAAGGATAATAAGAATAAATCAAATCTAGGTTGCACAACCTATCAATGCATCCTAAAGACTTCTCCATAAGACAAGATCTATATCTCCAAAGAAAGTATGAAACCCTAAGCTTGCTCCTCAAATAGAATGGTAGATAAGCAGATGCATAATATATCTTACTTCTTATTCTATTTATAAATATCAAAATGAATGTGTTTATATAGGTATACCTAACCTTAAACCTTTTCAAAAATTTAGGTTGACAAGGTTGACCCAATCGATCTGGTATTGAAATTGGCAAAAAACTAACTAGGTTATGAGCTATGTCAGCCATGGTTGACCTAGTTCCTAATAAGCTTTGTAAATAATAATACAAGGTCTATGTGGCTAACTTAGTCATGTAAAGTGCCAAAATGGGTTTAGGTTAGGTAAATGGATAATCAAGGTGGTAAAAGACTAGAGGAGGGTGAAAATAGGAGGCAAATATTAGGGGAATGGTTTTTAGGATACAAGTACGTAGATAGAAAATGGAAAAAAGGGACAACAATCTTATGAAACATCAATGGTTTATCCACCCCTTTCTCGATGCATATCTTAGAGCATACACTCAAAGAGATTGAGACTTTATGAGTTCCTAGAAGATAGAAAACATCAATAATTGATAAAGTTTGAAAATATTATGTGTATAGACATGCCCCACTCGAAGCTCATCACATGTCATGTAGGTGAAATACAGGATGGTGCTTCAGGAAAAGAAAATAGAAACACATAATGTTGAAGCTAAATAAAGTGTAGTAAAGATTAAATAAGATAGATGAAAAGACAAAATTGAAAAATACATACCTTTACTTACCTTATTTTTGTAGATAAAGGAGGAGACGTGATAAATGTGAAGGTGTCCAATGTGAGAAACATTAGGTGAACCTGTAGAGATTAGCAAAAAATGAAATTTTTCAACATGTACATATAGTAGTTAAAAAGATTCACTATGATATCAAGATTCTAGAACATTTTATGATTTGAAAAAAGAGTTAGTAAAGACAAAGATATGATCAAATAATAATTTTGAAATAGTAAATATAAATAGGGTGAAAAAGAATTCATTTGCTATTATTCACTATTTAAAGTATAATAGAGCTCTGATAGATCAAGTGAGATACCTAAAGAGTGAGGATGGTGTTGAGGTGGCAACTGAGATGGGGAGGATGCATAATAGCACAACGAGTGAAACATGAGTAAGCAACTAAAATTTTCAAATTTTTGGGTATTTTTATTTAAAATTGAGTAATTTATATAAATTAGATGATTAGGAAAAATGTAGATATCAAAATGAACCCTAAGAAATTTATACAGGCACTAGGGGTTAAATGGGGTATTGGGTTGAAAGGAATTAGACTAATAAATTCCCAAGGCATTTATGGTAATTTAGGCAAAAAGTCATGGCAGTGAAAGAACAAGATCAACTAGGTCAATGGAATTAGTAGAAGATAAGAAAAACTAGTGGGCTGACTTAGTAGTAAGTGGTTGACTTAGTTAGGTGAAAAACTAGTGGGCTAACTTAGTAGTAAATGGTCGAATTAGTTAGTTAGGTGAAAAATTAGTGGGCTAACTTAGTAGTAAATGGTCAACTTAGTTAGTTAGGTGAAAAACTAGTGGGTCAACTTAGTAGTAAGTGGCTGACTTAGTTGGCTAGGTTAAATAACTAGTGGGCTGACTTAGTAATAAGTGGCCAACTTAGTAATACAAAGGCTAAAAGGGGATGACTTATTAATGTTAAGCTAGATATGGGCTGACTTAGTAATGAAAAGGCCAATGTAGTTAAAATTGAAGCAAACCAGTTGGTTTTTTGAGAAATTTATAAGAATGTATTTTGATTATAATGACATGTAAGCTACACATGGAATTTTGTATGATCAATGCCTCATGGTTATCTGATTTGTTGGAGAAATTGATAGATGTGGATAGAGAGATATTGGTAGCATTGGGCTTGGGAGGAATAAGACATGTTTTTTGGAGCATGAGAATGATTATGGGTTTTTTAGGGGTAGACAAGCACTAGCCAGGTGGGTGTTGTCATGCCCCACATGTCAGCACTACTACAATAGTCACACTAAGAGAGATCATGTGGAAACCATATGCACATATTGCTATGATTTGGATAAGTTGAGTAATCATGGCACTAGGATATCTTGAGAGTGGATCATAAACCACTATAAATGGTAAGTAGAGCTGGAGCCAGTGGCATGCTTGTTAGGACAGTTTGGACTCCTACAGCCAACACCTCCTATAGTAGTGCCTAAATTTTTGGCATGGTATGTGAGATAGTTGGGGGGATAGGAGGAGTGCCAGGTGAGAGATGACAGATTAGATCGTAGTGTGTGATACCATAAATTGGTCGAGCATGATAGATGTAGCTAGAGGAGGAGAGGGCATGGGTGTGAATTCAGGGGTGAATTAGGTACCATAGTAGTTATCACAACAAGAGGAGAATCGGCCACCTCAAGCACACTAGCAACAAAAATTCCATCGAAGGGATCGATCATAGATGATATTTATCATGCAAGATGACCCAGCAATCAACCCAAGGCAAAGCTAGTCAATAGAGGTATCATTGAGGAGAGGTCTAAGGTGTGAACGAGTGGTGACTCTAGGCTTTGTTTTAATTGGGAGGCAATCCATAGATGAGGTGATCAAGGGAACGGCCAATGTAGAGACTATGCTCAGTGGATGAGCATATAGGGAGATGATGGTTGGTGACATCGAGATGGGCAAGAAAGGTTAGATTTATTAGTTTTTGAGATAGAATACTAGTTATATATGATTGTAGGTAGATAGATTTTGAGATATATATGTGATTTGATATCTATCTAGTTTTTGGTTTTTATATACCTTGAGATGGAGTAGACAAGATGGGGGTCCTTAGTCATAGTAGCACACCATGACATTTTGGATAGAGTGTTGGAACTATATGACCTCACCATACTAGATGATCATATGGTACCATCTGCCCTAGCTTAGATGAGCTAATTTAGACTAGTGGGGGAGGCCACAAGGAAGCTACAAACATGTAGAGATATATTATAGCCATCGACAGGGGTGGGATTAGGGGAGACATGGGCCTAAAAATCCCTAGATCATGAGAGAGCTACACACATGGCTACCATGATCTAGTTGGGATAGGTATAGGCCCAAGTGGCCAAACTAAAAGGATAGGTAGTAGGGTTGAGATCATGGACTACCTCATTACAATGTATTATCTAGAAGGGACAGTTTGAGGCATCTATGTGCAGTGTGGCTAGGCTACAAGATAGGCATGATGGATCCTAACCATAGAGATAGAGTGATGGATTTTTATATTTTGTATAAAAACACATGATATATAGAGATAGATTATTTTGACAGTTGGTTGTTGATCTCATGAATTATATTTTGGTTATGGTTGTTAATGTAGGGATATATTTATTTTTAGCACATGTATTTTGATTTTGTTGTATATGCTATAGGAAATATATGTGGGGTTTTTCTTTTCTATAATTATGGAGTACACATGCATTGTTAAAAAGAAACAGGCAAAAAAGATTTGGATAGTTATAATTAATCAAAAACAAATGCACTGCACACTATTTCATGATGGGAAATGTGTAATAACAAAATATGATTAAGTATAATAAACCAAAAAGTGGTAAACAAGAGGGGGAAATGTTATTAAACCATGAAAAATAGTGTCACTAAATTAAAACAAGTAAAATCACACTATATCACGTTGGGAAATATGCAAATAATGTAATAAAATGGAAAGCACGTGAAATACCAATGGTATAAAAACAAAACAATTAATTTAATCTATCATACTAAATCATGTTGGGAAGTATTGTTGACCATTTTTTGCATGACCAATTTGTGTTTTCCCTTTGGCTCTTTTCATGTCTCCCTTGCTCATTTTCTATGTTTGGTCACTTGCTTTGTTTCTTGTCTTTTCCCTTCGGCCTCTCCTGGTTTGGGCTCTTCTCCCTTGTTCTTTGTTTTTCCCTTTGCCTTGTTTGCCTTAGCCTTTCTTGCTTTGTTTTTCCCTGAAGTACCCTTTAATAAATGTTTCGAAGGGCCACTTCCCTTCTAAGTGCCCTTTAAAACTTTTTTGAAGGGCCTTTCTTACCTTGCCTTCCCCCCAAGTGTCCCTTTAGACTTTTCTAAAGGGCACTTTGTTATCCAAGTGACCCTTCTAAAATGTTTCTAAGGGCACTTTTTCACCTAAGTATCCCTTCAGAGTTTTCTAAAGGGAACTTTGTTGTCCAAGTGACCCTTTAGAAAAGTTCCAAAGGGCACTTTTTTGCCCAAGTGTCCCTTCAAACTTTTCTAAAGGGCACTTTGTTGTCCAAGTGACCTTTCAAAAAAGTTTTGAAGGGCACTTTTTCACCCAAGTGTCCCTTCAAACTTTTTTAAAGGGAACTTTTTTGTCCAAGTGACCCTTCAAAAAAGTTTTGAAGGGCACTTTTTCACCTAAGTGTCCCTTTGGAACTTTTTTGAAGGGCTCTTTTACCCATTTTCTCCAAGGTTACCCTGTGGTATTTTTCTTGAAGAGCCCTTTGTCTTCGAAAATGCCCTTCTAAAAAGTTTCTAAGGGCCATTTCCTTTGGAAATGCCCTTCATAATTTTTTGAAGGCACCTTGTGCCTTTCCCAAGTGTCCTTCAGAACTGTTTGAAGGACACTTCCCCAAGTACTTTCCCAAGTATCCTTTGGGAAAAGTTCCCAAAGGAACTAGCCATTGCCTTAAAGCCAAGATTCATGAAGGAATTTTTTTGGACAAATTGTCCATAGGAATTACTTTAATAAAATTGCCTGAAATAATATGCCCAACCCAAATGAGTCCCCAGGATGTCAAATTTGATGTAGACAATTAGTTTTTGGGATTCAAAGACATGACATATCACAAGATGTTAAA
Organism: Torreya grandis; assembly: GCA_037957365.1. Classification (NCBI taxonomy): domain Eukaryota; kingdom Viridiplantae; phylum Streptophyta; class Pinopsida; order Cupressales; family Taxaceae; genus Torreya; species Torreya grandis. The sequence goes on from JARHVA010004060.1 coordinate 411,765, forward strand.
TTTAAGGTAGCCAACTAGTCATTGGGGTATAACTTGGTGACGTGCCACAAGACATCACATTCATGCCTAAAGTCTTCAAATAAGAAGTAAAGTCACTGGGAAAACTTGAATGAATCTACAATGTAAATTCATTTTCATAACATGCTTGACTTATGACTTTTATAAGTAGAAGCAATCAAAGAACCCAAAAAAGTAAGCAAGGAGTAAAGCCATTCAAAAAACCTGAAAGGGTTTTAAGCAAAGCAAAATCAGGTTTTTAAAATAGTTTTGCTTATGAATTTTATAAGTAAAAGCAATCAAAAAACTTAAAAGAGCAAGGATAGTGAAAATCAAGTTCCCTAACATGTTTCACTTATAGGTTTTATAATTAAATCGATTCAGAAGGCCTGAATGAGTTTACAGTGCAAAACGTAGAAGCTTTCAAAAAGAATATAAGGTTCACAGTAGAAATCTAAGCCATTTCTTATGGAGGGTCATCTCACCATTGGTTTTGCAATGATCCTAGTCATTTCAAGAGGGTGAATTAAAGAGAAGGACAAAATCTAACTAAATGATAGAACAACTATAATTAGTTTCACCAGGATAGTGATGGTAAATCATTTTGGAGGCTTTTATTTTGGCACCTAAGATCTCTCTCTTCTCTCCCTCTTTTGCTATAAATAGGACCCTTGGGATCTTGTTTTATCATCCACAAATAGTATGATGAATCTTTACTAGAATGTTTTGCCAATTTCTTGCCTTTGAGCAAAGAAGCATAAGTCTATTTTCTTTCTAAGTTCTAGGCATTTACTTGGGCATGCAAGAGATACAAAGTGACAACAAGTGATGTTTTATCCTTCTGTTCTCTATCCTTCATAATTTTGAGTAAAGAGTTGATCCAATAGGTCATGTAGAGTGCATTTTAGCTGTATGATATTTTGCATATGCATAACCCTTTTTTGGACTATACAGGTTGTCTAAACTAGTTATTTACCTTGTGTGATCTCATTCATTTTGTCTTTACATTGAAAGACTTATGTTGGAATCTTCTAGAGCTTGAGTTATAGACTATATTATGTTATATTATGCATAAGTATAGGGTATACATGTGGATATTAATTCTTGGTGTATCACCATTTTAGACTAATCTTTTCATTTATGCAAACTTCTGACTCTTTTCACTCATACAAACTGGTTTAGCAATTTTATTGCACAAAAAACTAATACAAGGATCTAGCCCTTTCAACCAAGAGGTTCATTTCCACTTATAGGCACACCCACATGCCTGGAAATGTCCCAACATTGCCCAAATCTAGAGGAGGCCTAAACAACCCTCTTCTAGGGTGCAAGATTTGGAGACAACAAATATAAAAGAGAATCAAAATTATCAAAATGGTCTTAGATTAATCACACTAATTCAAGTTGGGAAGTATGAGAAACTTAAAAAAAGTGGTTGGATTCTTACATGCAATTAGAAAATAAGAAGATAAAAGATGAAATATTAATGAAGTAAGCATAAAACATACTAAATCAAGATGGAAAGCATGTCAATGACGTGTAACTTATAATCAATCACATCTTATCTTATATTTTACACATGTAATTTCATTGTGACTTGGGTATTGGAAATTTTTATAAGTCCAGGTCATATCCATGATATTACACTAAAACTCAAAAAGAGAACACCAATGAGGTGGAAATAATGTGAAAATATGGTAAAAGGGGATGTTTGGAATGGTAATGTGAAAATTTGGTAAGTTGTGAGGAAGGATTGGTTTTTTCCAAGGTCTTACATTATAACTCGCAAATGGAATCCCTAGGGGGAGTGATCAGTGAACAAAACAATATTTCTCAAGGGGAAATATGAGGATTATAAGGAGTGGAGATGGAAAGTAATAAACATAACATAGGCATCTTATGAGAAGACCTTAGGAGACATGAGGCACACTAAGGACATGGAAAGACACAAAGTGACTAGTGATGATCAATATGCAAAGGATACATGTTTGTTATAGACACGAAGTTATGTAGGAAAATAAGTTTGGTACTAAGATCAACTCATGCTGGTTGTTTTCAAAAATAAAATTAAAATTAACTTACCTTCCCATAATGTGCTCCCCATTCCTCATGACCCCTTATAGAGTCGTCAATCTATTACGAAGATTGGGTACTTGCATGATAAAATAGGTAGCACTAAAATATTTTTTATTCTCCTTTTAAAATTTATTATCCTATCATGCACCAATGGACCTCGACTCTATCATGAGGCCAACTATGGAGTTTTAGCTTTGATTATAAAAATGAGATGTGCTTAGAATCATGTCTTTTAATGTGATTTGAATTTTGAAAGTTTTGAGTGTTTTCCTTTTAGATGATTGCCTTTTATTAAATGATTTGGCTTTTGAATATTTATAGATTTTAAGATTCCTCCTCCATACAAACTTGGAATGACTAATAATGTGAGATAAAGTGATACACACTAATGAGCATTAGGATTTGGCTAAAGGAAGCTAAGTATCCAAAGATATGACTGACTAGAACACTTAGGCTTAACTATGAACTAGCATGTTATCTCAAGTCTCAACCATATGTATGTTTAGTTTTCAAAAGGTAATAAAGGGGAATAAGGGGAGATCCGAGGTAGACTAGTAAAAAGATATTATAATGAGCTAAAAAAAATTATAATTGATCCCATGGTAAATAAGGAATGACTAAAGGGAGTAAGGTTGGTATAACCAAGTCACAATAACAATTATTTATGTATATTGAGATAAGATAGCAAACAATCATGAAAGAGAACAAGATAACCATAGAAAAAGAACTTAATAAGAATAGGTATGTAATCATGAAAAATAATTTGTAAGAGAATATAAGGAAAATAATGACATCATAAGTAACATGTAGTGTGGAACAAAGGTCATCATGTAAGATAGATAAGAATTTGACACAATGTCAAATGACATAAAATAGTTGAATGTAAATTTCGAGCACACATCCAATCTAAATGAAGAAAAAAATGAAAGAATGCCATGCTTTTGTTCATAAATACTAATATATTTATCCACACATATTATCCATAACATTTGATAAGTATTATATGAAGATGAATGCGGATTACAACCAAAGTCTCATCAATCTTCAGTGAAAGTTGAGAATTTCATGATGAATCTCTTCAATGGAAATGTATGAATGCATAAAGGATCATGTTGATATGGGATATCATGTAGGGGATTCTCAAGAGAAGTAATGGTAATGGAATTTTTTGGAGGTGAATGGGTCACTGGTGGATAATGGACCACAGGTGAAGGAGTCAGGGGTGGAGAAGGATCCATGGGTGAGGGAAAATCCATGGGTGAAGGGAATCATGAGTGGAGAAGAATCCATGATTGAGGACAACTTGTGGGAGGAAGGGTAGTAGTCTCAGGAATGGTCATGAGGTGATCTTTGAGATGTTGTTGAAGGATATAGTAATGATTATTGTGATGAGTACCACATTGATATAAGAGACAATATACCTCTCCATATTTTGGAAGATATTTAGGTAATACTTTTGAGGGAGGTATAGCCTTTATGGGTTGAGTAGTGGTGAGACAAAAGGTGTCGATATATTATCGTAGCTTACGATAATTTATAGATGAATGATTATATATGTTGTGGAAGTAACATATATGATTCTTAGTAGAATTTTTAAGTGTATTAATAAGAGTGAAAATGGAAGCCAAAGAAGGTTGGTGTAATGAATAGTCTCTAGTCTAATGACTAGTAACTTTATGAATATCATAATATGGTTAATCGGCCCATTTAGTGGACAAAGGAGAAAGTTACAGTAAAGGTATAAAACCATCACCAAGGTAAGGTGGGGATAGTAGAGAGACTAGTAAAGGCTTGAACGAAGGAGAGATAGGATCTAAAATTTAAAGAGACTCAGCTAGAGAGGGAGTGGAAATAGGATCCGAACTAGACTCTGCGAAGGGAGGGACATGTTGCATAGAAAGTTGAAGGATAGGCAATCATCTTAGGGATAATCTGGCTAGAGGGGTCTTGATATAAATTAAAATGATAGGGAATAATCATATAATGATCCATAAGTATACTCCTATGAGCCTCTTTAGAACCTAGAGTTGTGCACACCATATCTACCTTATGATCAAGAGCAAAAATGCTAAAATTAAGAATGATATAGTATGGAATGCTAGAAGAAATACTAAAAGACTAGAGTAAAGATAAATGATAACAAATAATTTAAGCATCATAGACTTATAAAAGACCTCCTAAGAATGTATCATCTAAGGTATACCCATCGTCATAGTTAGGTATATGAAGATCAATGGCATAGGTAGGGATGACCTTGTTATCCAATGTGGTGTGATGAATGGAATGTCAAGTCTTAGTTAAGACTACAGGTATATCATCACTAGGTGGTTGATGGGAATGAGGTTGAAAATAAGGGGGAAGCTAAGAAATGAGATGAGGTGAGAGATCCAAGGTTTTAATATTGAGATCAATCTTGTCAGGTTCATCGTCATTAAACTCTAAGAGGTTAGGGGGTATATTCCTAATGAGATCAGGGTGACCATTGTAACCTCAGGTGGAGTTGACATGAAATTTATACCATTGAGATTCATGAAATGGAATTTTTGGTAAGGGTTCAAGGGTGGGAATCTTGAATATGATATGGCCTTGGAATTGTTTGAAATTCTAAGGGTTAGTGTCACCTTGAATCCTATAGATTGCTCCATTGTGAGTAAATTTGACACATTGGCAAGTGGAAGAGGAAATTGCTCTCATGTGATGAGTCCATGGAATACCAATAAAAATGTTAAAGGATAGAGTAAATTTGAAGATCATCACCTTCAAGTGAATGATGACATGTGAGATGGTGATAGGGAGCCACACATATCCTAAGGGAGGCATTTGCCTTCGATCATAGCCTTGACATGTGTTTCATGTGCACTTAAGATTACATTTAGAATATCCAAATTTTTTGATAAAATCAAGAGAGACAACATAAGTTCATGAACCCTCATCAATCAAGGCATGCTTGACTTAGATATTGCCAGTTTGGACACTAATAAAGAGAGGAGGATCATCTGCACAAAGCATAATCTCATTAGGGATCATAGAAGTAATGGAGAATTTGAGGGAAAGAGAAGTGTCCATTATTTCATCAATGTGTATGGACATCTCTTCACACTATTTTAGAATGATATCTTCTGATCTTGATAATGTGGCTTCGTGTCCTACTAGAGGAGGATGAAGGATGTTCATTTCAAATAAGAGTTACATAAGATGATTACAGTGATGCAGAGAGGTTCCTATAAGTTTGAGAAATGGGATTTGAGATGGGAGATTAGTAAGCTCTATAATAGGATCCCACTCATCATAACCCATAAGAGGATTGTTGGAAAGAGGTGCATAGTGTTGAAGGAGGTCCTTTGAAGGAGGAGTCAAAATTCATATGAATTTATGTTGATAACATGCAGAAGGTTTAATTAGAGGACAAGTTTGTGGATTGTCTTGAGGAGATGGGGTAGTTGATGTAGGTTTGGTTTGAGATAGATAGGAAGAAGTGTTGATATAATTTTGAGTATTATTGGTGATGGTTAAAGAGGTTGGAATATTTTTAGAAATGGTATGAGAAGTGTTATCCAAGGAAGGTGTTAGAATTGGTTCATCAAAAGATATATGGTTTTCTTTCCCCAACTCTAGTAAGTGAGTTGGGGAAGAGTCTTGGATAACATGAAAAGTGTGAGACAATTGAGGAGTGTGGATGTGATGAGGATCAATGAAGGCAACCACCCTTCACATATTAGTCATATTGACCACATTCTCTTTAGGAGTTGGGTCAAGAAGACTGTCAACATCTATTGGTAGAAGGGATAGGCTTGTCTGGGTTGTTTTGGTGATTCGAAAGAGGATATTTATAGATGTCCAAATGATAATTAGCCTGGTTTAAAGTTTGAGGATTAGTTTATGTTTCATGGAATTTTAAGGAAATTTCATAGGCTTGTTGATGTTTATGAATGATAGAATCATGGTCAAAATTGGGACCAAAAAGGAAATCCATAGCCAAATTATGAATTTGTGAAACCAAAAACATAGGCTTGTTGATGTTTATGAATGATAGAATCATGGTCAAACTTGGGACCAAAAAGGAAATCCATAGCCAAATTGTGAATGACCCCAACTAGTGTGAAACCAAAAACATTTATTGGGATCATACCAAGATTTCATGGGATGAGTGAAATCAAGTTCTTTTAGAAGAGGCCTTGGTAGATGTTTTTTTAATTCCAATAAAGATAAATGTTCATGAACATTGAAGTTATTTTTTGAAGATAAATGGGGATTAGTGATGTTGTTGAGAGATGAAGCATTTTCCAGAGCTTGGTTGGGAACAATAGACTAAATAGTATGAATGGTATCATAATAATCAGTGATACCATCATTTTTAACATGATGATTCTTACTTTTGATTATCATGTGAGTACCCATAGACAGTTAGGATGGCTTGAATTGATGCATGAGGAAATCTTGATTCTTTGCTTGGTCAATGGTTTCTTCCAAAGTTCATGGTGAAAGAGCCCAAACCCGATATTGTAACTTGGGATAAAAAGCATTGGTAAATAGATGAAAGAGGTTATCATCTACCATATTGTATTCATATTTTTTAGATAAGGTCTTCCATCATTTGATGAAAGTTTATGCATTTTATGTTTCAAGTTGCTTGAAATGATAAAATGGGCCAAGGTATTTTCAGGGAGATCACTAGTTTGAAACTCTTGGAAGAGATCATTGACTAAATCTTCCAAATTAGTGATGGAATGACATTTGAATTGGTTGTACCAATTTAAATCATCTCCCATTAGAGTTTTTTCTAATAGATTGGTAGCAGTAAAAGTATTTAATTTGACCCAGTCTTTGTATAGATTTTCAAATGTTTTTAAGTGGAGAGTAAGATCAGTTGACCCATTGTGAGTAATGGTAGGGATGATGCCTCCTATATCTATGTTAGTGATTTGAGGTATAAGAGGCTCATTTTGAAGGTGCTTGATTATTTTGTTAAAAATAAGAGGTTGAGGGATAAGCTTACCATGGGAATCCCAAAGAAGAGGTGGGGGAACATTTTAATTATGTGTTCCCCATGGAACTTCTTGAGGGTGAGTTTGAAGATGGATAAGATGATTTTACATTTTCATCATTTGATTACCATTGTTATCTTGGAAATCATTCATTTTATTAAGACTTTGTAATAGAATTTGATGGGTTTGAGTGGTATTATGGGTACTATTTGAGGAATTAGAATTGTTAGTAGTGGTGTGGGTACCACTATGGGTATTAGTAGTAGCTTGAGAACAATTTTTGGTAAGTGAGGCACTAGTATCATGATTTTATTGTGTGGTAAAGGATGTACTAGTAGAGGGATGAGAATAAATGGCACTAGAGGCATGATTACCATGGGTAGAAAATGATTCACTAATGGAAGAATTGAGAAGAGCAGTTATTAGAATAGTCCCACTAGATGTATAACCTACCATGTTCGTATAGATATTAGGAATCACAATAGAGGAAATCAAAGAGGAATATGTCATGTTATGAGAAGGGGTTAAAATAGAGGGAAGAGGTTGAGAAGCAAAGAATCTAGTGTCCCAAAATCCATGTAAGAATGTGAGAGAAGGTATATGGGGCTCTTTGACTTGACCACTTATCATGAGATGGTAAATAGTATAAGGATATTTTCCTCAATGTTGAGGAAACTCATTGATGAAGAAGATCATTTCTGGGGTATACTCTAATTCAAGTTGAACTTCAAATGAGAAGAGAGGATTGTGAACTAAAGAGGAATGAGGAAGGGTCCCATAATTTGTAGTGTGAGTGGCTACATACACATTACTTTCATCTAGGGTAGGAACCACAAACTACTTATGGGAGAACCTATTAGGGTTAGTAAAGCTCATCATATCTATGGAATTCAACTCAGTGTTATTTTTGAATAGGAAGTTCATGATGAGGGAGAAATATTAAGGAAGATAAATCTAATACAAATGAAAAGAGATAGGAAGGATATAAATTTGAATAGGTTGACATAGTACTACAAATAGGGTATGAAACTAAGCTTAGAAGGAGACAAGCTTGACTAGGTTGACTTAGTACTGTAACTTGACTGGCAAAAAAGAGTATAAGGTTGACTAGGTCAACATTATACTACAAAAAAGGTAAGAAACTAAGTGAATAAGGATATAGGGCCAAACTAGTCAACTTAGTACTATAACTTGACTAAAAAAAAGAAGTATATGGTCGACTAGGTTGACTTAGTACTATAAACAAGGGAAAACATAGTCTATGAGAGACTATGTCAAACATAATGATAGTGTGCTAAAAGTAGGGAAAAATTTTAATGTAATTAAAGCAAGAAATGAAATCAAACACACAAATAATTGGATCAATGAGAATGATCCAATTAGGACACACAATAAAAACCTTACACCAACACTAGTCATTACAAGTTTTTGAAATACAACACAGTGATTAGAGGGAAAGTAGTCAATTGAAAAGTAAGTGCTAACTAAGTGGCCATCTTGAGTGTTGTTAGATTATTATAAAGTGTTGTTTTAAGTGTGATAGGTAAGTTGGCTAAAAATATGGAACTAGAAAGCAATCTATGGATGGTTTCAGGATGTTTAGATTGAAAGGGATCTATATTGGCAATGGTAATGCCTTGGTATTGGGGCCTACCACCTCACTTCACAATCTTGCAGTGATAATGGTGTCAACTGCTTTACTAATATATATTATTAACCACATGTCTATACTTGGCTAGAAAACCAAGTTGGCTTCCCCCTTGGTGATAAAATCCAAGTAGATAGGCCTTGGGAAGACAAATGTTAAATGCATTTTGAGTATTGTGTGATTTGGTAGTGTGTGTAAAAAAAATCAAAATAGTCTAACTAAACAACAGTTTCAAAAACCACCTAATTAAATTATGTGAGCTACTCTAAGCATGCAAACAACTAAAAATGAAAGTGTGAATTAATTACTCGTAAATGGTTGTTAATTCCCAAATTAAGAATGGTACAGAGTTAGTTCATACAACATTATATGCAAACAATATAGAATAAAGTTCACTGGGATGATACTATTTTTTGGAAGTAAGAGTCCTTAAGAACAAATTCAACCAGGCCAACTTAGTCTTTTAGATAAAAGATAGGCTACAAAACTAAGTTGACCAAGTCAACTTAGTTTGGTGTAAGGTTATAGTTTTGAAGACTGCAAACTTGCACAAAATAGAACTGTAATGAAGTATTGAATTGACAAAGAGAGAAAGAGAGGAACCTTGGTGGGTTGGAGGATGATGAAGATTGAAATTTTTTTTTTAAGTGCCTTAAATGTTGCTTTCAAGTTTTGTAAACTAAGTCGACCTGTTTGACTTAGTTTTTTGATTTGGATGTTGGCTGAAAGACTAAGTCAACCTATTCAACTTTGTTAATATGGATACTAACTAAAATAATAAGGCATCTTGTTCAACTTATCTTGTTATGTAGGACTGAATAAAAAATTGTGTCAACCTATCTGATCTAGTAATATGTACTAATGAAGACCTATATAGAAAGAATAGAGTTATTTTGATATGACTGTGTTAAACCTATGCACAAAAGTTAGAAATATACCAAATGGTTTGACATAATATTAAAAATATAGAAAAATCATAAAATGATAGAAATGAAACCATGAAATCATGAAAGAAAACCTACAAGGGTTAGATTTAGGTCATGTTCACCAGAATGTATGTAATGGGAAATACAATAGACCTAGAAATCAATCCTAGTTTAGAGAAGATAGATCCTACTTACACTTCCGATTGGGCATACATTAAATAATCAAGGTCACAACTAATATGGATTTGATAGACCTAACCAAGGGATCTCTTACCATAATAATATCATTAGGGAGGGTTCCAAAACCTCCAGTTAAGCAAAACTACACAATAACTCTAACTATGTCCTATGTTTTCATATTCACTAAACTAATAACAAGTAAATCAAAATCTAATCTAATGCTCACCAAAGCTTATGGCATAAAGTATGGGGTAATAAACACTAAAATTAAACATGTATAGAATACATATACTCATGTCAATGTATACAAAATCATAATACATGTAAGAGAAGTGCAAATGCATATCTATCTACTCTTACAAAGGAGGAACAAATTTAAGAATACTTACCTTTGAAGATGAACCCACCGAGCCTTAATCTCTCCTTTGGCCAAGGTGATTTACAAGATGTTATTGTGGTATGTAAGGATGATAAAGATAAATCATATCTAGGCTACACAACCTGTCAGTGCATCCAAAAGACTTTTCCACATGATAATATCCATATATCTAAAGAAAGCATGAAAACCTAAGCTTTTTCCTCAAGTAGAATGGTAGATAAGCAGATGTGCAATATATTTTACTTATTTTTCACTTTATAAATGGTGAAATGAATGTGTTTATATAGGTGGATCTAACCTTAAACCTTTCCAAAAATTTAGGTTGACAAGATCGACCTGATTGACCTAGTATTAAAATTGGCAAAAAACTAACTAGGTTATGAACTATGTTAGCCATGCCAACCTAGTTCCTAGTAAGCTTTTTAAATAACAATACAAGGTTGTTGTGGCTGACTTAGTCATGTAAACTAACAAAAAGGGGTTTAGGTTAGGAAAAGGGATAATGAAAGTGGTAAAAGATAAGAAGAGGGTGAAAAATAGGAGGAAAAGCTTAGGGGAATAGTTTTTAGAAGATAGAAAGTGGTAAAAAGGGACAACAATCCTACAAAGAACCAGTGGTCTACCCACCCCTTTCCTAATGCACCCCTTACAGTGTGCACTTAGAGAGATTGAGACTCGATAGGTTTCTACAAGATAGAAAGCATCAGTAATTGATAAAGTTTTAAAATATTATGTGTATACACATTGATGGTAAAATTAGGGTTGATTAGTGGATTGGATGGCAATGATTAGTAACAATACTAGAGTGGTGGAATTAGGATGTCTAAAAAATAACCAAAGGACTCTTTATGGGTTAAAGCATGGATAGAGGATCAAAAATATAAGATATTTCAAGTTATTAATGAATACGAAGATGAATTAATTGGCTTTCTAAAAAATCATTCCAATCTTCACCTTCAAGGGTACTTGATGTAATTGAGTTACAAATAATGGAGACAGAGTGGAGGCATGAATTTGACAATTTTTTAAATTCATTTGATGTGAATGTCAATAAAACCATAAAAAGAGTGGGGAAAATTTATGGTAAGTATATATCAAATTCTTTTTTGGTTAGTTTGTTGAATGGTAATTCAACATTATCCAAAGATAGATTGACCAAAGTGAGAAAAGGGTTCTACTTTCAACAAGTTGAGAGGGCTCCAAAAAAAAAGGTGTTTTAATTAGTTTTGGTATTGCATTATATTATGGTGTGGTTTTTAGGGAGTCTATACCTAGAGTATAACACAATAGAAGAAAAGGTGTTCTTCAAAATAAAAATCATGGTTTTTCTCAGGGAACTTGGTTCATTGGAAGGGTTCAACAAATAAGGAAAATGATGGTAACAAAATGTTTGAGTACCATAATGGCATTAATCTTTTAGATAGGCTAGAAGGCATTGAACTTCAATTATGTTGGTACACAAAAATAAATAAACAATGCACATACAACTATGATCCCATACATATTATTTTTGTGTAACTCGAGTTGGTCATAGCAGTTTCCAATTTATCATACAATTATATTAGTAACACATATAAATTAAAAGAAATTTATTACAAAATATTTTAATATTATGTTGAAAATATAAATATGATGAAGTTTATGAAACATTTTAGCTTCCTTTTTTTTAGTGTTTATATTATTTAGGCCAAATTAGATTGAAATTTTAAAATTGTCATTGTAAAATTTTTTATTATTTTTATGTTGATTCATTTTAAGTGATTTTAATCAACATATTACTAATACCATGTCTTTTGGTCTCAGGAGAAATGAATAATTGGGATAACACGACTAAGGTGGCATTAAGTAGGCTTTGAATAATTATCTTATTAGTTTGAAAGTATTCACCGATTATTGATTATGTATGCTTCTCTGCTACCTTTTGTTCCAAATTATATGTAAAATACTCTAGTAGAAGGGTATTATGGTTCATTTTCAATTTTCAATAAAATTAAGTAACACTTCTTCAAGTCACCTTCTAGACATATACCATATCCAAGTTCTTATCATCACTGATTTAATATTTTTTTATTTAAACTAAAGTTTATATTTAATTATTTTCACCATGTCATTTTTTATAGTCTTTCTCATTCCAAATACTTTTTATTTTTACAAATAATCCATAATTACAATTTACACTTTGTATTTTTATTTTATATTATTTGAGTAGTTGTGTTATTGAGTTGTATTTATATAGGATTGAACGATGGTTGTACATTTATACTACATTTACACTACAATGGTATAAGTTTGAGGAAAACCAATCACTCCCTATATTTCTTATGTATCCTCTCATTTACATATGTGGATCTTTGCCACATACTTACTTATATTTTGTATAACACTTTTAATCAAATCATTCACTCCATATATGGGGTGTATATGGTTTGATGTCTCTCTATTGTATATCTCTCTTATTTCTCTCTTTTAAAGCTCTATTAGTGCACTATTTTACATCTCTCTTATTGATCTTAACTTTCAAGGGTGATATGATACACACACAACCACCCATAATGTCTTTTATAGAATACCTTCTAAGGTATTATGTGCATAGTTATTTTTACAAACTTTCATTGAAGTTTTACCACATGGGTTTGAAAGGGTAAGATATTATACACCATTAATGTGTATATTTATTTCACTTAAATTTTATAATTAACAACTATATTAGTTATGATCTAGAAAATAAAATTAAAAATCCAATAGACTCTCAAAAGTGACACCCGAGGGTGAAAGTGACAATAGTGAAGTAAGGCCTAGTTCGATAAGGAAAAAATTATTGTTACTTGGAAGAATTGATGATGATGAAAGTGATGTTGATGACATAATTAGAGGAATCCACAACCTATCAATGAATCCATGTTGCACTTTCAATATTAACATAATTATTTTGTTCAATATTGATGAGTACATGTCCATGCAAACCCTAAGAACCATGGCCATAAGAAAACTAGATCAATCAAATCTAGAGTGTGTTCTGATTCAAGAAAATATTGAGAAGTCATACTTAAAAAATTCTATTATTTACGTTGATGTGGGAAAAATTCATGGGGATACATATACTGACATGGGCAAAGAGGGAGACCTTGGAGTCTATGTGGTATTCAACATGTGTACAGACAAACTGATAAACTAGTTAGAGAGGCTCAAATTATGAAGGACCATGGTTATATATTGAAAGGGGATTTAGAGATTAAAATTAAGATTTATAATAAATTTTTTGGATTAGTGTTATTAAAAAAATTGAAATGGTTTCTAAATTCAAAGAGATTATTGTTTTATAAAGTGTGAGCATGAGAAATTCATTATGGAATTTATAATCTATGAATATTCTAAATGATATGTTTTTATTATGTATATGAAGTGGCACTAGAAATAAATTAATATCCCAAGTAGGAAAATATTTTAAAATACAAGATCCAAATTGACCAATGACAATTCTCACTTCACCAAGGATATGATAAGCTCCATAGTATTTTTCAAGATTATTTAGAAAAGAATGGAAAAAATAGATAACAAGTTGAAATAAGTGAGTTAATCACTCAAAGTTGGAAGAAATAATTATAAAATTACAATATTAAGTTGATGAATTGAGGTCAAAGGTCAAAATGGTTTTGTTGGATAAAAATTTTTGGTTGCCTCATTTGAAGGAAGATCAACAACTAATAAGGAATAAGGATTAAGGAGAATGGAGAGAAGTAATTTGATGCAAGATCATCCTTATGTTATTAATGTGTTTTTCATGTTCTTGGTTGAGTCTTAGGTTGTCTAGATGTGTTAGGTAGTTTTCCATCCAAAACTATGTAGTTCAAAATTTCAAATTTTAAATTTTTTTCATAAGCTTGTAATAAGTCCTAAGTGTGTCAAAAGGCCAAAATTGTATAGATTTTGTTCAAATAATATTTGGAGACCATATTCTGTGTGATCTCAAGTCAGTCAGGGGAGATATGGAGTGGTTATATTATTGTTTTGTTTAACAAAGTTGTTAACTCCATTTTGGGAGTTGATTGTGTGAAGCTAGGAATAGGAATTGAATGTCTCAGTTTGGTTTTCACTCTTTTTTGGGTAATATTATGACTAAAACATATGTAGTATCATCTATTGAATGTGGAATAATGATATGGAAGTTTTTAAAGACAAAATATAGCCTTTTGTTCATGTTTTCTCATGACTACAAGATAGAACTAGATAGGACAGCAAGGTGGACTATGTCAATAAGGGTTTAAGGAATTGATCTCCTCTTTATGATAGCTTAGACATCTAGAGGGCATAAAAACAAGCTCAAAAAAAATTATTTGGCTCTTTAAACCCTCAGATGAGTTCTATAGCTCCACTTTTGTATTAACTGGGCCTTAACTAGGGTTTTATTGATCTAGGAATTTGTACAGAGAAAAATCCTAAAAATTTGAAATCTTGGCATTCAAAGAACTTATGTCCATTGTCCAAAGTTTCAAGGTCCAACTTCATTGGTAATTGTGCTTTCTAATTCAAACTCACTTTTAGACCTTGTATGCACATGTTGACTGAGACAGAGTGGTTTAATAATGTTTTAGGATTAATCATTGAATGGGATTTGATTTATATAGTCATTAAATGTAATTTTACACTTACCATATGATTTGTAAGCTCTAGATCATCTTTGTATGCCCTGTACCTCCAAAATAGGATATTTTAGAGGCCTAATTAGGTCTATCACAATCATTGTTGGTACTATTCCATACAAAATAACCATAGGTGAAATTTAGGTATGTTATGTAATTCCTTAATGGGTGTCAAGATCATCTTTTACTTTTGTGTTATCTATAGTTTTAAGGATTTTATGAATAAAAGATAGACAAAATAGGGCTACAAGCTCCTAGCCTTGGCCAAAGAGGGAGGTTAGGCCTTGTGATCAAGTGCACCCTTTCTAATCATTCAAATGTCTTAAGTTAAGTGTAAATAAGCTAGGTAGGGTGTGTCTTGTATGTCTTTGGTTATATTATTTCAATATGAGTCTTTCTATGTGATTCCCTATTGGGATCCAAATGATAATACTTGGGAATTGTCACATCAACATCTTGTTATGAATTTGTAAATCAAAAGGAAGTTAGATAGAAGTTGAGGTGTGTTGTTAGTCACATTAATAAAAAGGTAAGGGTTACACCATTATGGTATCAGAGCCAAGGTATTGTGCATAATCCAAGATCTAAGCAAAAGGAAGGAGAACATGATTTGTAAGAAAGAGAAGATATTCAAGATGGCCATGAGATTTAGGAACAGAGGCAGAGTTGGAGGAAGGAGACTAGTAGGATAGATGGTAACATCAGAAGAACTTAGGAACCTACAAGCTAGGTTGCAAGACCTAGAGATGGCTCAAAGGAGAGGTATTAACATGGGTGAAGCCAATGATAGAGAAGAAGAGCCACCAGAGGAAGAATTGGTGGTATAAGATGATATAGTTGAAGAGAGGCTGATCAGAGCCATTCTGAAGGTGAATGTAAAGCCAAAGATGGAGGTTCCAATGTACAAATGAAATTTAAACATGGAATAATTGGTTTATTGGATCAGTGCATTAGACAAGTACTTTGAATATGAAGGAATAGAAGAAGATGACAATAAATTCAAGTATGTCATGATGAGATTGAAGATCCATGCATCCTTGTAGTAGGATGGAGTGCAAGAAGAAAGAAGGAGAAAAGAGAATCCAAAGATTAGAAGTTGGGATAGAATGGTAGAAAAAATGAAAGGTAAATTCATGCCCCTAGATTATCAAGCTAATATTTTTAAGCAATTGAAAAATTTGAAACAAAAGGACATGTCTGTAAAGGAACACACTAAAGATTTTTATAAGTAAACCATAAGATCAAAACATATTGAGGACGATATGGATAAGGTATAAAGGTATACTAATGGCTTGAATTTTTCCATCCAAGATGAAATTAGCCTTCTCATACCTAGGACAATTGAAGAGGCATACCAATTTGCCTTGAAATATGAGGAGAAGATTTATAGGAAACAAAATTCCTTTTCAAGAGGAAGAGGTAGATCCATCAGAGGTATAGGATCACAAGGAGGTATAAGATAGCTACAAACATCCCAAGAAAAGTCCAACATCACACAAATTTCAAGAGGCAGTTATACACCAAGAGGAAGAAGGTTATACCAAGGATACCAAAGAGGAAGATTCATGGGAAAATGTTTCAGGTGCAACAAATATGCAAGACACATATCATATGAGTGTCCAAAGAAACCTTTTATCAGCCACGAAAGAGGTGTGAATGTGACCCAAGGTGAAGAAGAAGTTGAAGGACTAGTAGCAAGTCATGAATATTTTCTAGAGGAAGGTGAGCCTCTTTTAATGAAAATAATTTTGTTAGAGCCTAACGATGAAGTTGTGAAACCACCATAAAGGAAAATTTTATTCAATACTACATGTAAGAGCAAGGGAAAATGTTGCAAGGTCATCATAGATAATGGAAGTACATACAATCTTGTTTCAATTGAGATGGTGGAGAAACTAGGCTTGAAAAAGGAGGAACATCCTATACCTTATCAAGTCTCTTGGCTACAAAAAGGACAAAATTTTGGTAAGAGAGAAAATAAAAGTGGATTTTTAGATAGGAACATATAAGGATCAGATTATATGTGATGTTATACCCATGGATGTGTGTCATATATTGCTTGTAAGGCCTTGGCAATTTGACAAGAAGGCCATGCATGATGGAAGGTAGAACACATACACGTTTGAGAAGGATGTGATCAAGCACACACTTACACCTTTGAAGGAGGATTCAAATACTATTAAATGACAAAATTCTAAGGTGTTGCTAATGAGTGGAAAATAGTTCCTACATCAAATGAAGAAGGAAGAGGTAAACTTCATTGTGATTGGTAAGCCAAGAAGTGTAATCACTATCACTAAGTTAACAGATTTACCTCTAGAGATCTAAGATATGTTGAAATAGTACATTTATATTGTGGTATATGATTCATTTTATATTTACCACCATTGAGAAGCATCATCCATCACATAGATTTGATCCTAGGAGAAAATCTTCCAAACAAGGCTACCTATAGGATGACTCTAAGAGAAAATGAAGAGATCAAACACCAAGTTCAAGAATTGTTGAACAAAGGATTATTAAGAGAAAGTATAAGTCCTTATGTTTTCCATACATTGTTGATTCCTAAGAAGTATGGAAGTTGGAGAATGTATATAGACTCTAGAGCAATCAACAAGATTACTATCAGGTATAGATTCCCATTACCAAGAATTGATGACTTGCTTGATTGTTTGAGTGGAGATGCATATTTTTCCAAGATAGAATTGAAAATTGGATACCATCAAATTAGGATAAGAGAGGGTGATGAGTGGAAAATAGCCTTCAAGATTAATGATGGTCTTTATGAATGGTTGGTCATGCCATTTGGCTTAACCAATGCACCAAGCACCATCATGAGGTTAATGAATGAAGTGCTTAAGGACTTTATAGGTAAGTTTTTCATAGTATATTTGGATGAAATTTTTGTGTTTAGTAAAACTAAGGAAGACCATTTGAAACATTTTAGAATGGTATTGGATAAGCTATATGAATAAAATTACTAATCAATGTGAAAAAGTGCAGTTTCTTAAGGATAGAATTGATCTACTTGGGATTTATGATTTCTAAGGAAGGATTGAAGTTGGATAATGAGAGGATAAAATCCATACTTGAGTGGCCTACACCTAGGAGCATATTTGAGGTAAGAAGATTTCATAGTTTGGCGAGCTTCTATAGGAAATTCATAAGGAATTTTAGTGGAATTGTTGCTCTAATGATAAACACAATCAAGGGTGATAAAATAAGTATTTGTTGGACTAAGGCTACTGATAAGAGTTTCATATTGCTAAATAATAAGGTAACATAGGAACCAATCCTAACCTTAACCTTACCTGATTTCAATAATCTTTTTCAAGTGGAATGTGATGCTAGTGGGACTGCCATAGGTGTTGTCCTAAGTCAAGATGGGAAACCTATAGCATACTTAAGTGAAAAGCTAAGTGACGCTAAGAAAAGGTATTCAAAATATGACCAAGATTTTTATTCCCTTGTAAAAGACTTATAAAAATTTAGGCATTACCTTTTTCATAAAAATTTATCTTGTACACTGACAACTATGTATTACATTTCATTAGCAATCAAAATAAGCTAAACCAAAGGCATGTAAAATGGATTGAGTTTTTGTAAATTTTTGCATTCATTATTAATCATAATAAGGTTCAATATAATAAATTTATATATGCAATAGGAGTCTAATCATGCAATAATCTCAAGTAAGCATCTTGGGATTTGAGGACTTGAAGGAGATGTATGACAAAAATGCAGATTTTAAAGATGCATACAAAGCTTGTTGAATCTAGTCGTGAATGATAAGAGTCCTTGGATGTATTTCATGGTCCAAGAAGGTTTTTTATTCGAGTTTATTTATCTTTTCATACCCAAGAGTTCCATGAGAGAGAACTTGTTGAAAGAGAAGCATAGTGGCAGCTTACCAAGACTTTTTGGATAGAATAAAACACTAACACAATTGAGTGTTCATTACTATTGGCTAGGTATGGGTGTTTATGTCAAGAAGTTTGTTGAAAGATGTAAAATATGTCAATATGCCAAGGGAATTAGTCAAAATGTAGGTTTGTACCAGCCACTAACCATTCCTAATAGGCCTTGGGATTTAGTAAGTATGGATTTTGTACTTGGTTTGCAAGAACTCAAGAAGGTGATGATTCTTTATTTGTATTGGTTGATAGATATTCTAAAATGTCTCACTTCATTCCATGTTCATAAAAAAATTGATGCTACTAACATAGCTAACCTATTCTTCCAAGAGATTTTAAAATTGCATGGGCTCCCTAGGAGCATTATTTTAGATAGGGACACAAAGTTTGTTGGGGACTTTTGGAGGACCTTATGGAAGAAGTTGGGCACACATTTGAGTTTTAGTTCAGCCTGCCATCCTCAGACTAATGGTTAGATAGAAGTTGTTAATAGAATCCTTGGCAACATCTTGAGAATCTTAGTAAGCATGCATCCAAAATAGTGGGATCTTGTACTTGCCTAAGTTGAATTTGCTTTTAATGATTCTCCTAATAGAAGTATAAGAATGATTCCATTCTAGATCTTTTATGGAATACATCCTATGGGTGTATATGAGCTGAGAGTTATAGGAAAGATGGAAGCAAGAAGTGATAATCTAGAGGAGTTTACTAGTGCCATACAAAATTTGCATGAACAAGTAAAGAGGAAACTTGAAAAAAACACCATCAAGTACAAACAAAGATCAAATCAAAAGAGGAGAGAGGTCATTTTTAGTATTGGAGACCTTGTTCTTGTCCACCTTATGAAAGAAATATTTCCTAAAAGAGGTTACAATAAGCTAAAAGTGAAGAAAATTGGTCCACGAAGTTGTCAAACAATGCATATGAAATAGAATTGCCAAAAGGGATTAGAATCTCTCCAATCTTCAATGTTGCAGACCTGTATCCCTATAAAGGTGAAGAGTTAAAGCAGGGGTTAATGAAGCTATCCAATGGGAATAAAAATTGACAAAATAAGTACCAAAAGAGATTAAGACCATTATAGATGAGAAAGTGCTCAATAAAACAAGGGACAAATAATACTACCAACACTTGACCAAGTGGAAGAACCTACCAACTGAAGATGCAACATGGTTGACTGCAAATGACATCCTCAAGCTGGGCATAAGTGTGGAAGAGTTCATGAATAACAACAACTAAATAATGCTTAATTTTCTCCTTGTAAGAATCACACAGGATCATACTCATGTTATTAATGTTTTTTTCATGTTCTTAGTTGAGTCTTAGGTTTTCTAGATGTGTTAGGTAGTTTTCCCTCCAAAACTATGTAGTTCAAAATTTCAAATTTGTTTCATAAGCTTGTAATAAGGCCTAAGTGTGTCAAAATTCCAAAATTTTATAGATTTTGTTCAAAAATAATTTAGATACCATATTCCATGTGATTTCATGTCAGTCAGGTGAGATATGGAATGGTTAGAACCTTGTTTTGTTTAGCAAAGTTGTTAACTCTATTTTGGGAGTTGGTTGTGTGAGGTTAGAAATAGGAATTGATTGTCTAAGTTTAGTTTTAAATCTTTTTTGGTGAATCTGGTGACTAAAACATATTTAGTATCATCTATAAAATGTGTAATATAATGAGATGGAAGGTTTTGAAGACAAATTATAGCCTTTTGTTCATGTTTTCTCATGACTACAAAACAAAACTAGATAGGGCAGAAAGTTAGAGTGTGACAGTCAAGGTTTAATGGATTGATATCCTATCTATGATAGCTCAAACACATATATTGGATCAAAATAATATTAACAAAAAAAAATTGGGCTTTTGAAACCCTAAGATGAGTTATGTAGCTCCACTTTTGTGTTAACTAGGCCCTAACTAGGGTTTTATTAATCTAGCAATCTATATAAAGAAAAATCCTAAAAAATTGAAATATTTATGTTCCAATCACTTATGTCCACTATCCAAAGTTTCAAGGCCTAAATTCATTGGTAAGTGTGCTTTCTAATTCAAACTCAATTTTAGACCTTACATGCACAGGTTCACTAAGACAGAGTAGTTTAATAATGTTTTAGGATTAATCACTGAATGAGTTTTGATTTGGATAGTCATTAAATGTTATTTTACACTTACCATATTATTTTTAGGCTCTATATCATATTATTACTCTTTGTACCTCCAAAACATGATGTTTTAGAGGCCTAATTAGGTTTATCATAGTCACTATTGGTAGTATTTCATATAAAACAACCATAGGTGAAATTTAGGTATGTTGTGTAATTCCTTAATGGGTGTCAGGATCATCTTTTATTTTTGTGTTATCTATATTTTTAAGGAATATATGAGGAAAATATGGGAAAAATAAGGTTACATGCTCCTAGCCTTGCCAAAGAGGGAGGTTAGGCCCTGTGATCAAGTGCACCCTTTCTGATCATTCAAAGGTCTTAAGTTAAGTGTAAATAGGCTAGGTAGGGTGTGTCTAGTAAATCTTAGGTTTTATTATTTGCATTTTAGTCTTTCTATGTGATTCCCAATTGGGATCCAAATGATAATACTTGGGAATTATCACATCAACATCTTGTTATGAATTTGTAAAGCAAAAGGAAGTTAGACAGAAGATGAGGTGTGTCATTAGTCACATCAATAAAAAGGTAAGGGTTACACCATAATTCATTCATGTGAATAATTTTTGACTAATAACTAATCAAGGAAATTAAAGGTAAACTTAGGTTGTGTCAAGTTTTTTACAACTTGAAATGATGAACATTCTACCACAGTCAATGTCGATGAACATGTTACTTTTGTTCTTATTTGATATATGTTTGATGAATTTATTGATTTTATTTATATGTTTTTAACCTATAATTTAGTCTTCAAGACACCCATTACATGATGATGTTTGTTTGTGGTTAGTTCATTGTGGGTTGGTTGTTTTTGTTGTGGGTTATGGTTGGTGATGGATGGTTTGTTATTTGTTTACTTTCATGCTTGATATTATAATATGTTGATGAAATCATGATTCCAAGGGGTTTCATCCTTTAATATGTTCTTAGAAGAAACCCCTTGATTTTATCTCTCTTTCTACTTTGATGCTTAGTAATAATGAAAGGATGGTTGTGGGGTATCTCCAAGGGGTTTCATCTTATAATATGCTCTTAGATACGAGCTAGTGATTTTATTTATTGGGAAAAGAATAGGGTCTACTAAAATCACAATGTATATTTTATATTTATATGTGCATATCACACTATTTTATCCTCTTTATAAATTGTTGTATGCATTCGACCTTTGATATAATAGTATTTGACATCCAAATGTGAAGAGTCCTTTATTTTTGGCATAGTAAAAGTCCAGAAGATGAAGAGATAGTGCTTTGTAATAGCTTTATAAATAAAATTCAATAGTAATTTAGAATGGTTCTGCATGTGATAGATATTAATACAATGTTTCAAATGGTTTTCCTATGTTTCTTTTACTTATGATCTATGTGTAGTGAGTACTATGAATGTTTTAATCTATTATTTATATAGCTTATGTTGGTTGTTTTGTATATATTAACTATGTGTGTCTTTAATTTAATGAGCTCAACTTGGTCTACTAATGGTTGGATTTATTCTGAATTATCAAAAAAATTTACTATATTTATTGACTTAACTATTTAGGACTTAGACATGTAAATCGTAGGTTGGCAAAGGAGTTGGGTAAAAAGGGTATATTTAGATAAATATTACAAATGGATATATCAAACTAATTTACCTAAAATTTATGTACAATGAGAAAATTGACTTACCTAGACTGAAATAGGCATTATCATATGCTAGAAAGGTTGAAACATGCATGGATATCAATCAAGAATCCTTCACTCTAGAATTGGGGTTGAAAACTATCGTCGAATAGTAGTACAGTTAGGAGGACTGTAATATTGCAATGATAGTGTCTAAGTTACATCACTAGTGTCTTTCTATAAAAAAAAAAAAACTTGAGACTTCTACGGATGTTGTGGGAGGGTTTCAAGGAAGTGTATGTGAGTTTTGAGCTCTTGATCATTCATTTGGGTCACTATTTTACTAAATATTTTCTAAAATCTAATGAACACTTGCACACGTGAAACAACAAAAAAATCAAATGCAAAAGGAAGAGAAAACCTGGGTTGTCAGATGTTATAATCATGCTATACAAAACCCCTAGTGTCTTGATTGTTTCCTACATTAAATCTAATGATAGGGGTCTCAGATCGCATGTAGTTCTCCCTTAGGGAATATGCATAATCAACGTGCACAGTATGCTAGAATGAGTTTTGTTTAGGCCCTTATTTGATCAAGCATGTAAATCTATATTTGATTATTGAGTAATATATAGTGTGTTGAGCTATACTATTGACTATTTTTTGTAATTATGTGCTAAAATAGTAAGTGTTAGATGTAAAATGCCTTGTGAGGTTTTTTATATAGAATTAAATTTGATTTGAATGTAAGACCTTTATTTACTAGCTAACAAGATGCAAAATAAATATAAAATCATAAGAGAAGGTTCAAGGAAGGGTTAGGACCCAAAACACGCTAAAAAGGTGACCATTGGACACTAGAGTTGAACTTGGACACTAGGCCCCATAGTAGTATCTAAAATTGTGCTAGTGTTATGGGAGCAAAACCCTGAGTGAAGACTATGCAAAATAGGATAAAGGGCCCTTGTGACTAGGATATGATGACAAAGGATCATTGAGGGTGCAATAAATTGGTAAAATAAGTCATAATAAATATCAAAAGAGCTCAAATTACCACATAAATAAGACTCGTATTTATCACTAAGACCTTCCTATGAAAGAGAAAAAAAAGACATAGTACTTATGCTTGCTTGACCAAATTAGGGTGTGTACATTTGCCCCCCTTTTTTTCTAGTAATGCAATGAAATAGAAGTGCTAGAGTAAAAGGAAAAAGAAAAAGTTTACCTATACTTACCTATGTGATCAATCCATGTGGAAGATATATGTGCTCTAGGATTGGCCTACTTCTTGGCTAGAGAAGTGGAAAGGAGCTAAAATGCTATCAATGAAGAGGAAAACCATAATATGGATGCCCCGTATACTAAATCTAAATGATGAACTAAATTTTGAGGAATAGAACCATGTTTTGTCCCCACCTTGATATGTGAATTGAGTCATGAGAGGTATCTGAAAGTGTGGAGAAACAAACCCTACTTTGCCCCACTCTAGTATGTAAGCTCCATCTAAGAAGTGATCTATAAATGTGGAGAAATAAGCCCTACTTACCCACACTCTGGTATGTAAATTTAGTCTAAGAATTAATCTACTCAAAGTTTGAGACTATTACTTGGCCTTCATAATTTGGGTCTAGTGATTAATTATGGATCAATTGTTGTAGTTGGATATATGACCCAACCTAGTCAAATATTGGGGATATCCTGGTGATAATCTAGGTGTAATATGATAATATATGTGTATATAATGGTATAATGTTCCATTCCATCTATATAATGTGGTGGAATCCTATGAGATCGAGGATAGGTGCTCTACATCATGCCCCCAAACTTGATATTTAAGTAATGTAATTGTGTGCCTTTTGTATAAAACTATATTTGTATAGGGATGGTATACCATGTGCATGCCCCCATAGTCATAATATAAGTCTAAAACTATGTCGAAACCCTATATAAAATTTGAGAATGTGAACCAATATCTGATAAGATCATGGAAACCTATAAATCTGAGTCGACCTATGTGTCTGAACATCTGGGCAAATTTGTGTATCTAAATATCTGAATCAATCTAAACCAACCTGAGTCAATCTGAAGAAATCTGAGTCAATCTATGTGTTTAAACCAATTTATGTATCTAAATCAATCTATGTATTTGAATCAATTTGTGTATCTAAATAAATTTGAGTACTTGAATCAATCTATGTATCTAGGTATCTGAATCATTATATATCTGAGTATTTGAATCACTGTATATCTGGGTATTTGAATCAGTATGAATAGTGTAAGTATGCCACCCTTTTGGTGAGAGAGCTAAGACTTGTGGTAATGGTGTCAAATCAAAAGTGATATTGGTAAGCATGTTATTGATAGTTATCATTTCTAATATGAACACAAAATTGATTATTTAGACATTTATAACAAAATTATTTTTGGGAATTGGGGCCAATATAGGCTTGTGATCTATAGTGAGTTTGTTAGGGAAGCATAGGTTTTATCATTTTTTAGAGTCAATTTTATTGGAATATTAGTGTAACTATAATAGTTTGGGGGATATCTTGATTAATTCCCACACATAACAAATGGATTGAAGATCAGAGTTACGATTCCTAAGATATCACATTTGGAAGAATCTAGTATTAGTTGGCAAAATTTGCATGCAAGGTCAACCTTAGGTAGGTGGGTTTTTCTTAATATGGCTTAAATAGGTTGGTTAATTATTTTGATAATCATTTGAATCAATTAACTTGAGATAAATTATTTTATCTAAGCTTAGAAACATGCTAAGGAGACGTGGAGTGAATTTGACCCGCTACAAGGAGGTGGAGGCGCTCATCCAAGCCAGGGAAGAGGTTACCTTAGTAAGAAACATGTCATTTTAAACTTGTTTTTGAAATATTTTTTACCTTTTTCATCATTTTTAGTGAAATTATGGTGGTTTAGGGCCCTATTTATGAGGACCACATTAGTGTCCCCAATATGGTGCTAATGTCTTAGGTTGTATCGCTATTCTCCTAGGTATAATGTTATTGTCCTAGGTGCAGTGCTGGTGTCCAATAGAACCAATTTTCATAGTTTTTATTCTATTTTGTGTTTGATGACTTATAATGCACATTTACTTGTCATTCACAAATGTTAATGCCAAATTTGGCTATGTTTTATAGTAAATACATGTATGTGGTAGTTATGGATTGGTCATCTGATGAAATGCTTATGTGGACTTCCCTTGATAGATGACAAGAGCATAGTGATAAATTGAGCTAATTTAGGCCATATGGCATCACTTTCTCTGATGCACTAGGATAACCATATGATGATGGCATTGTGTGAGAGGTGGAATGATGATAATTGTACATTTTGGTTACCCATTAGGGAGATGATTGTGACATTACAGGATGTCTGTAGGATACTAATATTGCCCATTAGTGGTTAGAGGGTAGTGTTGTAGGATTCTACTAAAGATAGAGCTATAGAATAAGCCATGAGGTACTTTCAATTATGCCCATGGGGACCCATAGGCTAGGGAGTTATAGTGATGTGTTATTGTCTTTGATTATTACATCTAATGTTTTATGATTGCAAAGGTTTTTGGTGGTACTACTAGCTTCCTTTATTATTGTGTATGGGAGTTGGGTATATATATCATATAAGATGCATGGTATAGTGTAGGATATAGAGAAGCACAAGAACATATACTCATGGGGTCACACTATGCTATCCCACTTATACCAAGATTTGTATTATTTTACTCAAGAGTTATGTGCAGGTGGTATTGGGTCTTTGACATTATTGCATTGATGGGATTATGAGCATATTGTAATGGCTAGATTGGAAGGGTTTCCATGGATGGCTTAGTCTCATCCATATATATTTATAAAGAGATAGACCCGTATGGCTGGCATACCCTAGAGGAGCATGATGAATTATTGATAGGTTTTAGATCAATTGATAGTAGAGACATTATTTGGAAACCCCACATGGGATTTTAGGGGTGGCCTAAGGATGGTGTTCAACTAAGATAGGTTTAAATGAGTTGTGGGTTATATGACCATTGGGTTAATGTATTTGATAGATTTCATTATGAACGGGTAACATGATAGTTTGGTGTCATCTAATATGTTCCACCTACACTATGGGTTTATTTAAGGAGTTTTTTAATTCTAGTGAGGCTGGGTAGCAGGCTAAGACCCATAACTATTGATTTGGTTCTAATTCTAGTGATAAAGCAAGATCCATTAATAAAGATAAATGATGTATATGATGTAAGAGTGATTGATGCCTACATAGTATTGTGAAGGTATTATAGATGGAAATAATTGTTTCTAGGAGAAGGGGCTATCATGTAGGAGGTATAAGATCTAAATCCCATTAGGGCAACTTAGCATACATTATCATTGTGGATTTGTATGTTTTGTTTAGTTTTAGGGTTTGACTTATCGATGAAATATCTAATGCATTATGTATGTATGTGTAAGTCTAGGAATTGATGAGTATAAGAAGACCATTATTGAGGTTATGCTATGAGAGCTGACATGGCATATCCCTAATGATGTTGTGGATGATGGTCCAATGGAGAGGGCCATAGGAGTTGTAGGAAGTCATGCACATCTATTTGATCAAGTGTCCATTACCACTACAATATATAGATGAGCAGATAATGATAAAGATGATGCACATGTTGATCTACAAAGGTGAGTTATTACCACACTTGATGTTTGGTTGGATAAGGTGGTAGGTTCGTGGATGAGTACATCCATCTATAACAAGAGCATACGGAGTTGATTGTTGAGGTAGTAGTAATATTGAATAGAGAGAGAAGACACATGTATCAATCAAGATCTAGAGGGGATGTGAGGCCATCTTATTGTAGTAAGATTGATATATCTAAGCGTGAGAGTGAGTAGTGTGGTCTTGCTGACCAAAATCTGATTATTGTGTGATTATGTATTGTTGTATTAAAACCTATTTTGAATCACATATATGTGTGTGTGTGTGTGTATATATATATATATGAAATTTTTGTTACATGGGTATTATGTTATCTAGCATGCTAATTTGTGGCATTATTTACTTGAGTAAGTGATTTGGTTGTATTTATTGCTTATGTTTTGATATAGGTATGTATTTGTTTAGCTAGGGAAGTGTAATTGATTGCTCGTATGTATATGAATTATGGAGTAGATTAGATTAGAAATGTTAGTTGTTATATTTTATATGAGTATCATAATATATTTAAGTGTGGATCATGTGACTATGGCCTACACTATCCAAATTTAGATGGCATGGTAAATAAGTGACCATACTGCTCATGTTGTGTAGGCATAGAAGTAGACTCTATAATTGATATTGTTCATGATACATTGTTGGTAGTTTGATGTGTACACTCTATGGCAAATAGCTTAATTAGATATCATACTAAAACTATGCTTTGATCTATCTGATTGTTTCCAAGTATATTAATTAGTGGTCAAACTAAAATTATGCTCTAATCTCTATGATTGTTTCCAAATATATTAATTGGTAGTTAAACTGAAGATATGCTTTGATATTTGTGATTGTTTCTAAATATCTTAATTGGTGGTTGAAATAAAATTATGCTTTGATCTTTGTTATCATTTCTAAATATATTAATTGGTAGTAAAATTAAATTTGTGCTCTAATCTCTGTGATTGTTACCAAATATCTAATTGGTGGTCGAATTGAAACTAGTGTTGGGGTTGGTTTCCATTTTTTACCATG
>JARHVA010004060.1:1127500-1195000 GCA_037957365.1 Torreya grandis
TTCCATGGAATATTATCAAATCTTTGAATGTTCATTTTATAATATGTGAGGTCTTGTGCCTACATATCAAATAAATTTAAGAAATAGATATTGTAAATATTTATTTATTTTAAAAAAAATTAATATGCACACTTTTTTTCTTCTTTAAATTCCTTTTTGGTGATCTATGACTAGTCATTTAATATTTTGATTTATTGATTATCTTACGACATCATGTGTATTCAATGCCAAATTAATTTGTTATGCTTTTTTTATTTCTTTGTGTTTATTTATGAGTAGTCATTTAATATTTTATTTTATTTATTGTTGTAGACAAATGGTGTAAAATCCATGAGATAACTATTTCAAATTTGAAAAGGTGATTAAAACTAAATTAGTATTGAAAGCATAATTATGGTTGAGCTTTGCCTCTATTTTCCTTTGAGAAATATGAAGAAGTCATTTATTTACTTTTATCTTATTCTTTCCTTGATATGATTTCACAAGGCCAAAAACTAAACAATATAGCCTCAAGCACTTGTTTGATGACATGTACATGTTTCCATTATATTCAACCACAACCCAAGAGGGTCATCACATATCATTTTTTATATTATTATTATTATTCATCCCTGAGAAATCATGCCCATGCCATGTGTATTCAATGTAGAATTATTTTCCATTATTTTTTCTTCTTCTCTCTAATTTAATACTATTCATTTATATTTTGATTGATTTATTGTCTTGTTTGGATAAATAAAAGATTCTCAAAGTGTAAAATCCATGACATATCTATTTTAATTTCGATACCCATGTTTTTATTGTTTTTATGTCTAAAACCATTCATGTTCATCTTTTTCCACATTCATCATGAGCATTTCCCTCTTTTTCCTCCATAAAATGGGAAGAAGTGACCTCATCACTTCTTGTTAGATTATTTTCCCTATATGTATTTGCAATGTATTACCTAAATAATAGAACCTCAACCATACACCTGATGATAGATGCATGTTCACTTAGGACTTGGGAGAGTCATTATATATCAATTTTACTAGTATCATTCCTCTCCACTAAATCGTGTGTGCACTAATTGTATTTAATGTCAAATTATTATGCATCATCATCTTTTGTCTATTTACTCCCAATGAAATTATAATTTGTTAATAGTCATTTAATATTTTGATTAATTGTCTTATGGTAGAATGTCTATCCAATGCTAAATTAATGTGTGCTACCTTTTTTAATTTATTCAAGATGATGTATGATTACAAATTTAATGTTTTAATAGACTATCTTATATAGGTGAAATAAGAGATATTTGAAGCAAAAAATTCATGGTAGAACTATTTCAAATTTTATACTAATACCTTTATTATTTTCATGCCTAGGACCCTAGATGTCTGCCTATGTTCAAGCACATCATGGGTAATGTCTCTATATTCTTCCCTAAAATGGGAACAATCTACTAGCCACTTCCTATCTCATTATTTCCACTGTATGATTTTACAATGTCTTAGCTAAACAATAGAGCCTCAAGGTCTCACCAAATGAAAGATATGTATCCCCATCATGTTTACCTAAAACATAAGAGGGTCATCACATATAATTTTTTTCATTATCATTTCTCTCCATGAAACTATGTGTACGCCATGTGTATTCAATGTCAAATTAATATGTAATAGTTTTGTTTATTTCTTCATGTTGATTTATGACAAGTCATTTAATATTTTGATTGATTGATTGATTGTATTTCTTAGGTGAAATAAAATATGATTTAAATATAAAATCCATTAGAAAATTGCCTCAAATTTAGAAAATTAGGCAAAATTAAATGAGCATTGACAAAAGAGTTATGGTTTAGTTTTTAGAAATCATTGTGATTTGAGAAAAAAATAAACATATAAGCACAAATAAAAATTGAGATAAAATTATATGGATTTTGTTGTTTAGTTAATCCCCTAGTTTAATATTAGAAGTCAACAAAGATACTTCAGCTTTAGGATGAGAGCTATGGGATATTTTTTTTTCATTGTTGAGATGTGTAGTTGAGTAACCTTCAATAATAATTATTATTTCTTCAAGAACTAGAGAAATATTGTGGACTCAGATGAAGAAGAAGAATATATATGGAAGATCAGGAGAAACTATTTACATAGAGTGGTTGTAAAACCTGAAGTATTTCATTGTAGGTAAATGATTAGGGATATATTTCATCAGTATGATGATAGGTATGATGGAAAAATTTATTCTCTAAGATGGAGGATTGTTTTAGATAATAGTGGATTTGTCATAAGGAAAATGTTATCATTTCTCAAACCTCTATTAATTTTTTCAGAAAGATGGATTGTAATCTAGAAAAGTAGGCATAAAATTTACAAATTTTTGAATAAGTGGATTCAAAACCTTAGTTCCTAGAATAAAAACCAATAATTGTATTATTATATGAGGCTTTTTAAGATACCTATTAGGGAGGTCATGGTCTTGCTTAATAGATTAATTAGAAAATCTCAAATGGACCATGTTGATATTGCTTGGGTGTCTTTTTTTCCACACTTTTATTAAGGAATAAAAGCCCACTAATTGGGATGAGTTAATTTATTTATTCTTAATTAAATCATTTATAGAATAAAAAGAAGGTAAGAATTTATACATGGTGTCTTAATTGATTGATTGTGTTTACTATACACTATCATTTAGCCCAAATTTTTTAATCCATAGTCTCCCTTAGAGAAGAATTCAATTCATGTTACTCATGCAATTTTTTATAAGTAGTCACATTATATTAATTATTATGTATGTTAAAATGAATTCCTTTTGGTTGTTTACAAATCCATCCATGACACTAAGTGGCCCAAAATTTCCACATCCATGATGGAAACTATTTTTAGGTATGGAAATTAGTTTTATTTTTAGGACAACATGGTGTTGAGAATAAAACTAAACCTCAAACCCCATCATATATGTCCCATTTATGTGTTATAATTATAAATTTTAATGTAAATTTTATACCAATTATCATGGAGAGCTACCTTTCTTTTTTTAAAAACTAGTGATTTATACTTAAATTGGCCATGTCTTTAAGAGAAGATATTTTCCAGAATTTTATTGTATGGAAAATCAAAGGGGATGAAATAAATCCCTATGGTTTCAAAAATATGGATTATTAAAGGATTTATTCGAAGATCATGATTAAATAATGTTGAAAATGTAAAAATAAATCATACACAAAGTAATATTTCCTCAAGAATGAACTGATCCACAAATTATGAGATCTAATTTTTGAAGTGGAAAACCCTCAAATCAAGAAAGACCCATGTGTTTATTAATAAGTATTTAAAACAAATATTTTAAAATTACAAATTTGGAATCAATAAGAATACATAACAGGAGATAACTTCAAGTGTAGAAGAGAGGAGGAGAGAGATTTTCAAATAGAGCTAGAGGAAGGAATAGGGAGTTACAAATAATCTCATCATGACCTTAAAAAAACTTTTAGTGTGTGTTAAAGTTCTTATTTCCTAAAAATTTGAGGGGGAGTGTGTGCCAAGTGTTGGGTTATTAATATTTATGCTAAAACTGAAATATTAACATTTAAATGATAGTAAATAATGCATAAAATGAAGTAATATTACCTCACAAGAGTGAGAAAGCAACAAAGTTGAGATGATAATTGACAAGTGGGGAAACCATAAAATGGATAAAAACCCTATAATATATTAAAATCCTTACAAATAATTCAACTTCAAGTACATAGTAATTATAAACCAAGAGAGAGAGAAGAATGGCCTTATGCTAAAAGAGCATCACAAGAATGTAAGATCAATATTGTTGTAGAATGATAAGATGATAAGTGAGGAGGAGAGGGATCTTTAAATAAATAAAGAGAAATGATGAAGGATTTATAATAATCCCTTCATGATCTTATAATGCCTGCTTGGTGTGTGTCATGTGTCTTATTCCTAAAAAAAGTAGCAAAAAATATGTGATATGTAGGGGGAGGAGTTACTTCTGTAAATAGTTCCTAAATCCTACAAGTAGATAAGAGAGGTAAGATCCACCTCATAAATCTATGATAAAGTGAATTTATAAATATAATAAATGCACACATTAAAATAAATGTAAGATAAGACTAAATGATTAAAAGATAAAGGTGAATCGAAATAAGGTTAATCTCCAACAACCCCCCTTAACCTTAATTTAGGGTTACAAAAGTGGAGAGAACATTTTCAAAATAAGGAAGGGATTTGAAATTACATAGTACTCCCCCTTAATAGAAACTTCTTTTAATATAAATTACAATATATTAAGAAATGAATAAGAAGAGAAGGTGTCGCTAAAATTTACAAGGATGAAGGTGTGATCATCAAAAGTCTCCAAGAATCTTTTTCGTATAAGATGGTCAATCCACAATGGAATAAAAACCAATAATAAAGATAAATTATTCACTAAACCCTACAAAATAAACAAGTTAACATCAATATTTCAAGTTAAGTAATTAATATGCCTTAAAAATGATCTACATACAAGTATAATAAAATTAGATATAAAAATACAAATTGAACTAAAGACAACTTCTAACACAAAGTATGAAATACAACATGAAAATAAGTTATTCAAAATATGAGCTCCAATCAAAGCATATTTCTTTTGCAACATAAAAGTAAGGAAAGCGTAAATTTTTGAGTTTATCAAAAGGGAGACAAAGAATATGTTTTGCTTGCAAAATTTATTCTATGAGAAGCCTTTAAAAAAATTATCACAAGGAAACATATCAAAGTCTCTAGAATATGCATTATCTTTATAAATGGTTTTAACCTTAGAGGTAGGATATTTAGTCATTTTCTAACAACACAAAGTGTCATAAGTGGATTTAACACAAGATTTTCATGGATGTAATTTCCAACATTTAGAGATGATGCCCATGTTTTCCATAATACTCACAAGTTTTACCATTTTACCCAAAGTAATCAAAATAATTTTCATTATAAGTCCTTTAGTGTGGAGGACAAGAAGATTCTAAATTATCATTAGAAGCATTTGAAGTATTATAGCTAAGACCTTGACACTTTGTATTATGTTCAAGAATTCTAGTTTTGCACTTACTAAGACCACCACTAAAATACCCCATGGAATACTTTATTTTAAGTCAAGATTATAAGGAATATTCAAATGAGTGTAAGTTTATTGATAAGCATAGTTAATATCATCAGTAGAGACATTTTCATGTGCCAAAGATGTAAATTTAGCATTTAAAGTGTCAAAAGAAGCTTGTATTTTCTCTATGTGAACATTAAAAGAGTGCTTCAAAGCATTAATTGTATCATTTTGACATTGGATTTGATGTTGAAGAATGATAATTTCATCATTTTTAGAATAAATATTTTTCTTACACTTTTTAAAAGTTAAGAAAATAACTAATTTAAAATCCATGTTGACACATTAAGAAGCAAATTTCTCAAAGATTACCTAATGATAGATTGTAAATCAATTAAAAAAATAATCTATTAAATTATAAGTGCAAGTCCATAATAAATGCTATAATCAAATTGATTTTAAAGTCTTAAATCCTAAAAAATTAATTTTTTACCAAATGAATAACACTTGAATTTTCAAGTTGAAAAATAATACATGAATAATAAAATGTATTCCTTTTAATAAAATAAAATTCTAAGATTATATAACTATGTGGCTTAAAATATATGAAAGACAAGTTTTAATTAAATTATTTATTAATATTTTAGTATGAATTAGATTAAGATATGAACAACTTTTTTTTTTTGGAAAAAAAAGAGTAATTTAAAAAAATTATTTAAGATGCTTAAAAAATGATGTTTTAATGAGAAATAAACAAAACACTTTTATAAAAAGGTAAACCTAAGTGCATTGATCATGTTTTTTTTAAAAACCTATAATAATGGTTTTGTCTATTTATCTCAAACCGTAATCTATATTTTCTTCAAATTTTGATAGAATGATATTAGCTATAAGACAAAAAAAACCATTAGAATTAAATAATAATAATTTTATCAATCAAATGATACATATATTTTAATGTGACAAGTTTTTAATGTAATGGGTTTTTAAAAATTACATTAAACAAATGGAATAAATGACATATTTTATTTATGAAAATGGTTTTAAAAACTAAAAATCTTCCTTTTGAGAACAACCTACAATGCATGTTAGAATTCAAATATGATAAAATTTATGCTTAAAATGGAGAAAGAGACTAAAAATTGGATGAAAGGGTATAATCCCTTGCAAAAAAAAATTGAATTTTTCCTCTTAAAAACTTACACAACTCAAGTTTTAATGTTAAAAAAGAACATAGACTCTAATACCATATCAATATTTATGCTAAAAATGAAAGATTACATTGAAAAGATAACAAATAATGCATAAAATGAAACAATATTACCTCACAAATGTAAGAAAGAAACAAAGTTGAGATGATAATTAACAAGTGGGTAGAGAGAGAGAGAGAGAGAGAGAGAGAGAGAGAGAGAGAGAGAGAGAGAGAGAGAGAGAGAGAGAGAGAGAGAGAGAGAGAGAGAGAGAGAGAGAGAGAGAGAGAATAATGGCCTTAAACCAAGAGACCATCACAAGAATACAATAGAAAGATTGTTTTAGAATGATAAGATGAAAATAGAGGAGGAGAGGGATCTTTAAATAAAGTAAGAGAAAGGATGAGGGAGTTACAAGAATTCCATATGACCTTACAAGGCCTCATTAGTATGTGTCATGTGTATTATTCCCAAAGAGAGTGGGGAAAGTGTGTGATATGTAGGTGGATGAGTTACTTATGCAAGTAACTCTCCAATTCTATAAGTGGACATGAGAGGTGAGAGCCACCTAATAAATTAGAGATAAAGTGCATTTATAAATATAAAAAATGCACACATTAAAAGAAACATAGGATAATTCTAAAAGACTAAAATATAAAGGTGAACCTAAATAAGGTTAATCTCCAAGTGGGGTGTTACTTGTGTAAGTAACTCCAAGATTCCCTATAAAATGACAAAAGAGGTGTGACACATCATGAAATCTAGATTTATGTAAATTAAAAATTCATATAAATACCAATTCTACACATACCTAAGAACTTAGAAATATTATAAGTGAACATAATTAAGATTAATCTCCAATATTATCCTTTAAGTTTAATGTAGGGTTACAAAAGTGGATAAAATAATTTCAAATAAATAAGGGAGTTGACATTACATAATTTCCTCCCATAATGATAATTTCCTTCATAATGAATTACAATGAATATAATTTGAGAGAATAAGTGTCAACATTAATGTTACAAAGGTGGAGGTTATCAGAGTTTAATCCCTGTCTAGATAATGAAAATGCAATGGTCGAATGATCACATCAGACAAATCTAGTTCACACCAAAATGAAGCTAAAGCAAGATGAAATCACAAAGAAAGAATATTTCATAAGACAAGAGATAAGATTAAAATCCAAAATTCCATTAATTCACACAAGAGTAATAACTCTCATACCTCAACAAATACAAAGGAGAATAGGTCATTAAATAGGTTGAGAAGAGGCATGAATCCACATCTATTTGGCAATATGAACATAGGCTAGTTTTCAAATAAATAGTAAATCCATGTGTTAGAGATAAGTCAACATTAGTTGGTGAATGACAAGGCATCCTTACCAACCCATTTGACCATAGTTTACATATGTGGGTGTGCAACTAGATGACCTCATAAATCACCCTAAATAACTAAATATCCACCTAATCATGGTGAATAATAAAAGTTTATTAAAGACCTAAGTAAGGTAAAAAATCTACACTAACAGCCCCCCTTAAGCATATCTTAGGTGGGTAGTAGAATTAGATACTGGTAACTAGGCTTGATCAGGTACCCAAGTAAAAAATAGGCTCTCACAAAGTAGAGAAAAGGGAGAAAAGCCAGTGGGAAAAAACTTCCCCCCAAAGAGAGACATAAAAGAAGTGAAGAGGCTAGAATGCTCCCCCTAAAGATGGTGGTACTAATGATGTAGACCACACCCCAAGAAGAGATCATATATAAATGAACTTAATCTTGGTGAAGGGTTTGGTAAATATATTTGAAACCTACTCTAAATATTGGAAAAAACTCAAGTCGATGAACTAACCATGAATAAGCTCTCAGATAAAATGTATGTGAATCTTAATGTGTTTGGTCCATTGGTGATAAACTAGATTTCTACATATTTGTATTATATTATGGTTATCATAATAGATGATGGTGGGTTATTTGATATGAATACCAAACTTGGATAAAATCCCTTGAATCCAAAAATCCTCAGTAACTATGTTAACATCTCCCCTATACTTTGCCTCCATGGATGAGATAGAAATAACATTTTACTTTTTTATAGACCAAATAATAGGATGAGAACCCAAGTAAAAATTATAACCTAAAGTGGACTTTTAATTTTAAGTATCACCAGCCCAATTTGAATCTATAAAACCAACCAAGTCAACATCTATACGAAATCTATATTGAATCTTGAATCTATAATAACCCAAGATGTAGTGCAAGATCCTCTTAGCTTCTTTCCAATGTAGTTCTTGGGGTTCATTCATAAATTTGGAGACAAGTCCCACTACATATGAAACTTTAGGCCTAATATGAGTTAGATAGATGAGGTTGCCAATAAGATGTCAATATAGAGTGGCATTGACCAAAGGTGTAAAACAATCAGCCTCAAGCTTGAATCCTGATAGAAATGGAGTTAGAGATGGCTTAAAATCAACCATGTGAAATTGATCCAAAATATTGAAAGCATACTTGGGTTGTGAAATTGAAATCCCTGAATCATACTTTGAAATATTGATGCTAAAGAAGTAGTGCAAAAGATCCAATTATGTCATGTCAAATCTATCCTTTAGAGTTGTCTTCACTACTATAATAGACGATGAGAAACTCTTAGTGACCAAAATATCATCAACATAAAGGACCAATATTATTAAAGAACCATCCTTATTTAAGAAATATACATTTGGGTTTGAATGACACCTAGTGAAATTTGAAATAAGGAGGAAGAAATCCATCTTGGTGTAACAATCTTGAGGGGTCTATTTGAAGCCATAGATGGATTTCCTAAATCTATAAAGTAAAGATGAATACTACACAAAACTAGGTGGTTTCTCCATGTAGATCTCCTCCTCAAGGTCTTTATGAATAAAATAACTCTTCACATCTATCGAGTTCACCTCCCAACCATGTGTTGTAGCTATAACTAGTGTGAGTTAGATCAAAGTCATCTTTACAATAAGTGCAAAGATATCTTAGTAATCAATGTCAAATACTTGTGAAAAACCTTGGTGACCAATTATACCTTATACTTATCTACTGACCCATCTACAATAAACTTAGTATAATATATCCAACTATATCAAATCTTCCTTATCTTAAGAAGTGATGCCAAATCCCAAGAGTGATTTTTAATTAATGAAGAATATTCTTCCTGCATAGCACTATCCCACTCAAGTATACCTAAATCCTCTAAAAATGTCTATAGATTTGAAACTAAAGTAAATAAAGCATGTGGACCACTCTGATAATATTCTTGAGTATGTATGTCATCTACTAGATCCCCTACCTAGGTGCCTACACTTTAAAGTGTCTTCATAGACCAAAGAGGCCCAAAATTTAGTGAGTTAGGTATTGAATCCTCATCCTATGAAACATGAATAGAGGTGGATGTAAAAGACTCCTCATCATTATCTTCACTATTAAAATTGGAATAAGAAGAGGAAGATCATAGCTCAGAAACTTATTCTAGATGGTATGAGTCAAAAGAAGAATAATCAAGTTAAAGTGAATCCAATGAAAGAGAAGAAGTGTCAATTGTTGAGTCTTTAGGACTCTCCTAAAAGTGAATAGTTTTGTCTATGAACAACTTGTGTGTGTTCATATGTAGAAGGTGGTAACCCTTGACACCATTTGGATAACCTAAAAATATGAAAGTCTTGGACTTAGGTTCTATATATTTACATTTCTTATTTAATATACATGCCATACTCAGAGATCTAAAAACCTTAAAGTGTTCAACACCATATTTCATTCCATGCCAAGCTTTAAAGGTAGTTATTCCTTTCAAAACTTTGTGAGGAAACATGTTCTAAATATATAAAGCATAATTAATGGCTTCGACCCAATACTGAGGTGCCAAGGACATAAAGTGAATCATACAACTAGCCATATATTTTAAGGATCTATTCTTGCACTCTAAAATTCCACTTTATGAAGGATTTTAAGTAACTATCTATTGCAAATCAATCCCCTCTATGGGGAAAAATTGTTCAAATCTATTGTTGACATATTCACCTTCATTGTCAGCTCAAAGAATCTTGATAAATTTTTTAGATTGTTTCTCAACAAGTGTCTTGAAGTCTTGAAAATATTTGAACACTTCATGCTTTTTATTAAGAAAGTAGACCCATGTATATCTCGATAAATCATCAATGAAAGTGAGAATGTACTTAGCCCTTGTAAAAGATAAACTAAGAAAAGGCCTAGATACATTACTATGTACTAACTCTAATGCTTGTGAAGCCCTCCATTCTTTGCCTTTATCAAATTTTACTTTGGGATGCTTTTTAAGAGAATAGCCATCCCAAATTCCTTTAAATAATTAGACTCAAGGAAAGCCTATGACCATATCATTTTTGCTAAGTTTTTAGAATGAGTAATAGTTAAGGTGTCCAAACTACTCATGTTATAACTTGCTAACTCTATCTGAATGACTCAGTAATGCAGTTAGAGAAGAATAAGGTGCAAAATGTGAGAAGGTTTATAACCTATCTTGGTGATCTTTCCTACCTATTTCTACTATAGAATCACTATGTAACTCCCTAATGATAATTGAATCTAGTAGAAACTCAACCCTCATGCCTTTTCTTATGTGATTTATTTGATATATGGATAGGAGACTAGTTGAAAGAAAAGGAACATTTAGAAAATTATTAAATGTTCTTCCTTTTATTTCAATAAACCCTCTCCTTATAAATAGTATAGAAGTGTCATCACCCAAACTGATAAAAGACATGCTAAAGGCTCTATGGAAAAAAAATCAACTAGTGAAGAGCTCATGTGGTGAGAAGTACTTAAGTCAATAACCCATGAAGATGTTGAAGTTGAAACTATTACAAGAGCCTTGCACTTTCATTTTTATTTCTATTTGCACTTTGCCTTAATAGAATCTTGTGTAGATAAATTCTTCTTGATGGACTTAGGAACACCTATGTTGTTCTTATCTAGTATATGAGTTAGGTGATCTATTAGCTTCTTCATGCACTTGTGTTCACCATGCCCATTTTTATTATAATAGGCACACTTAACCTTCCCTTTAAAGGTTTGTCATTAGAAGAGGATGATTCTTTCTTCTTCTCTTGATCCTTATTCTTCTTCTTCATCTCTTTGTTTAAAGTCTTTGATTTCCCATTACTAGCAATTAGGGATTGAATTTTTATGGACCTCAATGTGCCCATCTAGATCAACTTGTCTTGCTCCCTAGTTAAGTTGGCAATGAAATCATTTAAAGAGGGCATTTTCCATGTAGTACCCAAAACATGTTTAGTGGCATGGAAAGTAGAGACAAATATTGAATAGTCAAGACCTATTTTAGAGAGTGTATATAGAACAAGTTGGTCATCTTATTTATTTACTCCACATTCTTTCAACTACAATCTTAAGGACTTGAACTTAGTGAATAAATCTTGAAGGGTGTCAAAGTATAAAAGATTTATACTAATGAGTTCATTATCAAGATCATGCCCTCTCATCACATATTTCTCCTCATATAACATTCCTATAATGGTCCATACATCATGGGTTGATTTGGCAAGCTCTAAGTGAAATAGGAGATCAGGTGCTACAGAAAGACATAATAGCCCATAGGCCTCATCACTATGGTTATACCACTTAACTATTTATGTATCTATGCTAGGTTTAGTTTCATCACCCATGTTTATCTTATAAAAACCCTTACTCCTCAAAATGATTTTTATATTAATTTTCGATTCATGATAGTTAAAGGGAGTTAGTGGGTTGATTTAACTTGAATCCATTAGTGTAAAAATGAGTTGTAGTAGTGCAAGTTTGTAGTTATTACAAAAATGAAAGTATAAACATAAATGAAGGAGTGACATAGAAAAAGTACACCCCTATAAACTATCAACATAAAATACCCTCCCCCAAAATGTTACAAATGCAAGTTCAAAAAATGTCAAACACAGTTGATAGTACATCTAAAGTAATCAATGCAAGTCAAAAAGATAAGTTTTTACAAATAGGATGAGGATGTTGGGCTCTATCGATAATGTGTCCAAAGAATATTATATAATAATGATAAAATTAGAAAGATAAAATGATGTTTTGAATACAAGGGGGTTTGGCCACTTACCAAACTAGACCTCACCCTCCTATCTTCATCGAGTGACAATATGAAGAGTGTGCCCCCAAAAAAACACTTTCCTATCTTTTACAATGCTCACTATATAATATTATTTTTATATGAAAAATCATAAATAAAAAATGGCCCTCCTTTTACAATATATTATTTTATAGAAAAACAATCAAAAAATTATTTATTTAGAGTTAATATTGGCCCTCCAAATCTATATTGTTTTATAAAAACAATGTATTAAGAGGTTACACGAATTCTTCTACCTCAGTATTATTTTATGAAAAAATAATAAATGACTATCCCTCCTTCCTTTAAAAAAAATAAAGACATATATTATAATGTCAATGAAATTTTGACTTTGAAACTGAGGGAGATATACTAGGCTCTGATGAACAAAGACTAGTCTATAAAAATTATAGGTAGCATTGAACTAGTCTTTAATGACATCTCCCAAGGGATTAAAAATATTGAATGCAGGAAAAGAATGAGAGAAAGTGTAACCAAAGGGACTAAGAGAGCTATGAGAGACATGATGCCATGTGAGGGAAGGTATGGATTGATCCATGTTGAAGAGGGTTATCAACATGTAGGTACAGGTCATATACCAACTATGGGGCATCAAACCTAGTTGGAAGTGGTATGGAATAGAATGGAGGGCTCTTCAACAAGGTCTGGGCCTTTTGTTATGGTTGTGGAAGGCCATAGACAATGTGTAGGTTTGAGATATAATTCTACCAAAATCTATGAACTCTATTACAACCACTCAATAATTGAGCCAAGAATAAAACCATATACATAAAATAATCCCATATAGTCCAAATGACTAATACAATAAAACTTAAGATTTTATCAAAAAAGAACCC
The DNA here is from genome assembly GCA_037957365.1 of Torreya grandis. Classification (NCBI taxonomy): domain Eukaryota; kingdom Viridiplantae; phylum Streptophyta; class Pinopsida; order Cupressales; family Taxaceae; genus Torreya; species Torreya grandis. The sequence goes on from JARHVA010004060.1 coordinate 1,140,757, forward strand.
TAAAAAAATTTGGTCACTTTAACCAAGATTTTTGAGATTTTTAAGGCTCCCAAAAAAAATTTCAAACCCTTAAAAAATTGCCTTATAATATATGCAAATAATCTCAAGATTTTAAAAATAACTTAAAAATAATGAAATACCAGTTAAATGTTTAAAGTATTAGATTTGATACCATATCATAGTTTGATCACAGTTTAGATAATGTCAATGCAATGGTTGAATGATCACATGAGTCAAATATGGCACACACCACAATAAAGCTAAAGCAAGATGAAATTATAAATCAAGAATATTGCACAAGATGAGAGATAGGAGAAAAACCCAAACTTCCATTAATTCGCACAAGATTAATATATCTCACACCTCAACAAACACATAAGAGAACAAACTATTAAATAGGTTGATAAGAGGCATGAAGCTATATCCATTTGTAAATATGAACATATGAATAGTAAACCCATGTACTAGAGATAAGTCAACATTGGTTGGTGAATGACAAGGGATCCTTACCAACCCATTTGACCACAATTTACACATGTGGGTGTGCAACTAAATGACCTCATAATTCACCCTAAATAACCAAATATCCTCTTGAGCATGGTAAATAGTAAAAGTTTAGTAAAAACCTAAGTAAGGTGAAAAATATACACTAATAAAGGTGTGATCATAAACAATATCTAGGAATCCTTGTGGGAAAAAATATGGTTAGTCCATTTTGGAACAAAGATCAATTGAAAGGATATGGTAAAAATGATCCATAGGAACCTACAAAACACAAAGGATGACACTAAATCTTTAGGTTAAAAGAAAAAATATGCCATAAAATATAATTTATATTCAATTTTAGATCTAATAAGAGAAAAGATACAACTTTCAGAGTACTTAATCTTACATGGGCAAAAATAAGTTAGTCAAAGCATAACAAGAAAAATATATGAAAATTTGATAGAAGATTATCCAAAAAATACTATGCATTTATAAAAGGTCTATAAAAGGAAGGCATTTTTTCTTGAAAAAATTACAATATAATAAATAAGAAGAGCTTAAGGAAAATTTAGACACAAAGCAAAACTACTAATAAAAAAAGTGAAATAAGTAGTAGAAATAATGTTTGATTTTAGCTTACCTTTTTTAATGTCTCTTTCTTTGCAAAAATAATGAACTTTATCATGTTTTTTTTATTATAGTACTTAAATTCTAATTTTTTTTTGGTTTTGAGTTAGACTTGTGGTCTTTGTTTATCATTTGCATTATGAGACTTAGAATTGTCTTTGCCATTCTTGTGTTGGTGTTTCAATATAAAAGCATATTCAGTGGTTTTTAGACTATCAAATTGAATTAAAATTTATTCTACTTGACTCAACAAAGTACAAAATAAATCAAACATCAATTGAGTAGCTAATGTAGTAATAGTAAGTTATGAATGAATATTTGTAATGAATTGTTAAAAATATCTAGGTAAGCACTTTTTTTCATGATAGTATTAATTGAATGCAAGTCCAAAAATTTAACACCCATACTAGATAATTACAAATGCAAGGAATGAACTTTTTTTAAAATTTAAAATCATTATATTGTAAATATGATAGTTGATATTGAATTTGAATTTTCTTAAATTAATTCACAACATCATTAAAAAAAATTGTTTTTGCTTATCAAGAGAATAAAAAGTACATACATTAATGTGTATATGCAAGTTTGGGGTCATAATCATGCCAATTAAACCTAAAGCCTCATTGTTTTTCACTTACCATTTTTATCAAATTTAGGCAGTATATTTTGCATCAAGTTTGGGTTCCTTACCATTTACGATGAACACTAAGTGTTTGAAGGTGAATATATATTGAATTTACAATTTAAACAAATTATAATTATTGGAGGTGAATTTGAATTTAGTAAATAACTGAGTCATTATTTTCTAAAAACTCACACAAACCTAGAAATTGAGAAAACAAAAAAAACACCAATACATTTTAAAATGGGAATGAAAGGGAAAAAAGTGCTAAGAATGATGGTCAAGCTATGTGTGCTAAAGATACAAAAACACTTAGCAAGGAAATGAATAGACTATTTTGAAAATATTATATTGGAAAAAGAGAATAATTACACAATCATGTGAAGAGGGGGAAAAGTCTATTTTGTTTGTTTGAAAAAAAATTGAGTTTCAAATTAATTCTTTAATAAGTTAAATGTCTTGATTCAATTAACTTGTAAATGTAAGTCCACACTAAAACATAAAATTGCTTGAAAATAAATCTAAAGTGAGAATAAATGATGTTACATTGAAAAACAAGTTGGTTTGTTAAATGGTTTATAAATAAGAATTAAAATGACATTTTGAAAAACTTTAAGTGTGATTACTTTAATTCATAAACCAATATGAAATATTTTTGAAAATTTGTATTGTTTTATGTGTTAAATGAATATCCAAAAAACAAATAACAATTATATTAATAAAAATCTTATAGAATTGTTCCAAAAAAAGAATCAGTTTCTTTTTAATATTCATTTGAATAATTTTGTATTGAATTGGATTGCTCGTGTGTGTGTGTGTGTGTGTGCATGTGTGTGTATTAATTTTATTTTTTATACAAAAATCTAAATATAAATTTAATACATATCAAAACAAAAACAAGTAAGAGAAACCATGAAAGGATTTAATCTTAATGTGGCGGCTATGTAAAAAGGTTATTAATATTACTTTTTGTAGTTTAAACAAAAAATTATCAAAAAAATGAATACATGTTTTAGATAAATATCCTTTGACCAAAATTTAAATAGATATTCTTACATGAACAAAAAACAAATTAAGAGAAAATGAGACAATAATTAAAAAATGTGAGAAGGACCTAACATACAAAAATGTTTTAGAAACCATGATAAAAAACTTTAAAGAGTTTGATATAAATAGAAAATATTCTAAGTGAAAATAAGATGTGAATAATAATGAATAATTACTTAATGCCCCTTGTGAGGATGTTGTGCTACAAGTAAATTGCTAAACTGTGTGTTAAGGGTGAAAAATGCATGCAAAGAAAAAAGTGCCTAACAACCTAGAGGGAAAATGTGTAGTAAGTGAACATAAAATCTAAAAGTAAGGATGCCTTGAGCTAAATGAGATTTGAGTAAACAACTAACATAAAAAAGAAAAAAAGGACACATAGAGGTAAAAACAACTCAAACCAAAAATAAAATGATATAGAGGCACCAATGAGGGAGTAAGAGGATGCCTAAAAATACCAAGGATAATGGAATAGTGAGTTGAAATCAACAATATGTTTAAGGAAAATAATAGATGGAATGCACCCTGAGCAAAGGAAAAAATGTGTGAAAAACATTACTACACAGAATTAGGAAAAATTCAAATTTAAAACTCAACAAAACTAATTTATTAAAGAGTTTCTATTGTCAAAAAGGGGGAAAAAAAAACCTTACTTGAAGGATGTAATTAGTTGGATCAAAATTAGAACTAGTTGAAAGCCACATGGTATCAACCTCACAAATTGGGTTAGAAGACAAATATGCCCAAAAAATGATATAAATCATGCTTAAAAAATAGAAAAGGATCTTAAAAGTTGGTTGTAAGGGTGTAATCCCTTGCAAAAAGAAACTTCTCCTCTAAAAACCTACACAACTCAAGTTTCAATGTTAAAAGAGACATAACACTCTAATACCATGAAGTATTTATGCTAAGATTATGAATAAATAATGTTTAAAATGTAAAAATAATCATGCATGAAGTGTTATTACCTCAAGAATGAACCAAGCCATAAAATGTGGGATGTTTGTTTTGAAGTATGAAATTGTCAAATGGAGAAAACTCCATGTGTATATTAAGATGGCTTGTAAATAACTATTTTCACAATACAAGCTTAGAAGCAAGAAGAATAGAGAATAGGAGAGAGCTTCAAGTTTAGAAGAGAGGAGGGGATGGATCTTTAAATATATTTATAGGAAGGAAGAGGGAGTTACAAATAATCTTATTGTGACCTTATAACACCTTCTTAATGTGTGCCAAATATTCATATTCCTTAAAAGGTGAGGGGAAGTGTATGCCAAGTGTGGGTGTCATACTTGTGCAATTAAATTTAAGATTCCCTACAAAAGGATAAAAGAGATGTGACACCTCATGAAATATGGATTTATGTGAATCAAAAATTCACATAAATACAAAACCTATTCAAACCTTTTAAAAATAGGAATAATACAAGTGAACCCAATTAAGATTAATATACAATAATTATTGGCCCTAGGGTCCACTCAAAATATTTGAAAGTTATCTCAATTTAAATAGACATAAGGAAAATATTAAATATATGCACCAACCCAATTTAGATCATGATGTTTTTTATGGATGCACTTGATAACCAAGAAGCCATGATGTTTTAATGGATATGGATGTTTGATATTACCTTGCTAGTTATAACATAATTGTGTCAACCCCATTTCTTATTATTAATTTGATTGATTTAGATTCTTGTGTCATATCTCATTCTTTTGATGATACAACTTGTAATGTTTCTCCAACTTCATCTAATGTGTTACCATAATCTATCTCAATAACCAATATTTTTGGAAATTGATTGAAATCTAATTGATCTCATGTTTTATCAAAATTTGGATATTAAGAAAGTATTAATCTAATTATATTAAATCATAATATGTAAATTATACCATAAATACACAATTGATTTTCATCTTGCTATTTGTATAAATTTGTTAAAAGGGAAAGTACTCAAGATAAATAACTTATCTAGAACTCAAATCTGATTAACTACAATAGAGACTACGTAATTGATTGTGGGACTATATGAGGTCACTGTGAATCAATAAAAGGGCTCTATTTTACTCTAGGAAAAGTCCATGTTATTTAGACAAGGTTAGCTTATGTTGATGTCTATAGGGTGTGCCAATGTTTGTTAGGGTTTTTGATCTCTATGAAAATTCTATTAAGTGTGCCTTCCCCTATAGATCCTATGTATATGTAAATGTTTTAGATTCATTTTGGGAGCCACTATGTACCCTATTTTTAACTTAAAAACCTAGCTTGATGATAAGGAATAATAAATGAAATAAAATGAGAAAAGGGGGTTAGGGATTGAAGTTGTGCTTGACCTAACACCCCATGTGTTGAGTGCTTGTTACATACCAATACTTTGAAGAGGGATAAAAATCCATGTAGTTATCTTATGTTATGGTGGTGTGTGTGAAATACTAGTGTGTTGGTATAAAAAAAATGAAATATAAAATCACATAAATATTGTATAAGTGACAAGTTTGTAATAAATTATATTTTGTATTAAATATAAGTTTTATTTGAATGCCCAAATTTTCTATAAGATGAAAAGCCTCCTACAATTCTAAATGTGAATGATCATGAAGATGAATAAATAGAGCCTCATCATATTTCTATAAATATATTGTATTGTAAAAGAAATGATGAATCAGTTTTTTTTAAATATAATGCTATGAAGATCATGGCTACCGTATTCTTAACTTAAAACCCTAGATTAATGATAAGGAATAACAAATGCAATAAAATGGGAGCAGGAGATGAGGGTTTGAAGTTGTGCTTGATCTCAACACCCTATGTATTGAGTGTTACTTACATACCAATACTTTGAAGAGGGATAAAAATCCATGTAGTTATCTTATATTATGGTGGTGTGTGTGAAATACTAGTGTGTTGGTATAAAAATATGAAGTATAAAATCACATAAATATTTTATAAGTGGAAAGTTTACAATAGAATATATTTTGTATAAAATATGATTTCTGTTTGAATTTTCAAGTTTTATAGAAGATGAAGATCCTCCTAAAAGTCTAGAAGTGAATGGTCATGAAGGTGAATTAATAGAGCCTCTTAGTAGTTTTAAGAATACATTGTATTGTAAAGGAAATGATGAATCGGTGATTTTGAAATATAATGTTATGGATATCATGGTTACCTTGAGATTTTTCTTTGTTATTTTTATTTTTTCACATAAGTTTTACTATAACTATTTTAATTTCGTTTATGTGTGAATCTATGTATCTAATCTATTAAAGATGTCTAAGTTTATTTAAAAAATTCTTCTAATATAAATGGAAAATAATTTATAATGAGTTCACTATGGGATAAATCCATAATACTTATGACCTATAAATTATTATATTCATAACTTGTACCGTAGACTATAAACCATTAGCATGTTTTGACAAGTAATTCTATGAATCTCTTCTAAAAATGGTGTGGTGATCTTGTAACTATGTTGAGATGGTTAATTGTTCATAGATGTATTAAACATTGGTTAGATGAAAGAATATAAAATTGCATAGAAGAAGAAGCTAGTTGAATTGGAGTCTCTATGAAATAAATCATAATTGAACACACTCATGGTGATATTTATGAGATTTTCTAGTGTGAGTTTCCCAAATTACTATCTGCTTGGTTATCAAGTCATGAGTATTATTAATTCAAACCCAAAAAAATAAAGTATTTTATCTAGTGTAACACAAGAATAAGATTAATAGATTGTTGGAAATCCAAATAAAATGGAAATTAACTAAATCTATTTTAATGTACTTCAAATGAGCTATCTAAAAATAAAGTAAAGAAGGGAGGATTAAAAATTTAAAATAGTGTACATTTGCTTACTATTTCATATATTATATGTCTCTTAAATTTATTATTTATTGCTATAGTTTTGAAAGGCTTGATTGAGGTGCATCGGTGATTCAACAACACTTCTCCTTACAATGTTGATGTTTGATTGGTTGGATGTTGAATGCTTAAAGCTTTGATGGATGGATTTTTATGGAACTTCATTGTATATTTATAGCTTAGTGTAAATGAAGGTGAGTGGCTCCATTTATATATTTGGTTTGATTAATGAGATCCATTGATCTTGGTTGGAGAGCAATGGTGGAGGATTATTGAATTGATGAGATATTATTAAATTATTTAGTGGGAATTTTAGGAGTGAGAAATAGGTGAGGACATTGAACCCATGGAGGATTAAATGAGATTGTTTAATTTGATAGTGAAAATTAATGCGATTTAAGGTGGATTATTAAATTTGTAGAGAGGAATCTTTGGATTATAAAATTAGATGATGGGGGATAGGTAGAACTTATGACATCATTGAAAGTTAGAGAGAGTAATCTTTGGATTATAAAATTTAGATGATGGGGGAGATGTGGAGCCTATGACATCATTAAATTTTATAAAGAGGGATCTATGGATTATAATGTAGATGATGGGGGATAGGTGGAGTCTATGACATCATTAAAATTTGAAAAGTGGAAGGAGTGGAAAATTATGTCATGATGTGGGGATTGTTTGATTTTTGGATTTTAATAATTGTGGATATTCAAAATCCATAGAATTAATGAATAATTAGTTAATTAATTTAGATTAATTAATTAATGGAATGATATGTAAATTGTATGGGATTGGAGGTGGTTAAGGAAGAAATGACTTAGTGGTTGTGAGACATGATGAATGGAGTAATGACTTTTCAAATAAAGAAGAATACAAAAAAATGTGGATAAAAAATTAGACATTGATAATGAAAGATTATGATAGATGATTCCCTCTTGAGAGGACATATGGGGATGAAGGATATAAATGGGCTCTCAAAAAAGAGGGAAAAAGGATACAATGCAAGAAATAGTGGGTGGGTTAAGAATAAATAAGGGGTGGGTGTACAATATGTGATGATGATATTAATCAGTCTATGTAATTAACCTACCCAAGCTAGAGTTTGCATGCTTTGATTTTTGATGATGATGAATTGACTTGTCCCAAGTGGGATGTATTTAGAAAGGATAAATATTGAGATAAGATGCACATTTTTATTTTACCCAACTATGGTGTATGTGTAAAAATTATCTTGATAAAGCTCTATGCTTAACTTGTCCCAAGAAAGGCATATTGGGGAATGATCGATCCCAATGATGGAGTTGAAATCTTGACTTGTCCCAAGTAGAGAAAAAGTTGAAAGATTAGATAGATAACCAATAATTTATTGATTAATTTGTAATCATAGATCAAGGTTTTAACGTATTGCATGGATTAAGGATGATATTAGGGTAATGGGAATGGTAATGAATCTACTCAAGCTTATGTCAAAAACCTCATGTAATTAAACATTGCCTACATAGTCCAAATGGACCTCAAAGCCTAATTTAGTTATCCCTTTAGGGAGGTATGATTATTGATTATAAGGAATGTAATAAGTTTACCCAAGGATGAAATTAACTCATTTGATATAATGCATGTTTGTTTTCATTTTTTGATGATGGTGAATTGATTTACCCCAAGCATGGTAGATTAAAGATAAGTTGTAGATTTTGATGTGCCCCTAAAAGTGTGAAAGCTACGAGTTTGGATTAATAAGCATTGGTTTAGGAGTTAAGTGATTGAAATAAGTGATGAATGAAAATATTTATGAATATTTCAAAGGCATTATAGGTTTATGCAAACATATGTGTGGATGGTATAATGAATTTTCAAAGACTAAATATGCTACAAAAAAATAGGTGTATGAGGATGCCCTAAAGTGATGAAATAATGATTTAAAGAGTCATGTGATGATTCATTAAGGGATATCAATCGAGGATGAATATGAATTAGATATGCATCATGTATTTCCCCCTTGACCTATGAGTTATTTAATAAATCGATTTTACACAAGTATGAACTTACTTCATCATAGAGGGCATGGATCTTAGTATAAAAAATGACCAAAATCACTGATAAGAACACAACCCATGGGATAACATGAATAAAAAATTGGGCTTAATGCTAAGTGAATAATGAGGAAAAGGTGATTTGAAAATGAAAGATAGATTCTTATGCAAAACATGTTAAAACATGGAGATGCAATATGTAGGCGTATCAAGTAGTGGACCTAATTAGATTTCATGCATTGAAGCAAGAAGTGGAGGACATGGGTAAGCACAAAATGTGAAAGCTAGTGACCACACCCTTATTACTAATGATAATATGGATAAAAGAGGATTAAGAGTATAATAAGGGCTCATATAAATGGATGATGTCAAATAAAATGAAGGATAAATAAAAACATGTAAAAAATGAAATGGGTAAGTAAAGGAGTGAAATAAGGAAATAAAAAGGATGATAGGTGGGTGATGAATCAAATGGTACCATGCTCAACTAAGAATTGATAGTAAAATTGATGGCGAGGAAGGTTATGAGACAAATTTTAGATTATATAGTGTCTTTAAAGATGAAAATGGAATGTAAAATGTAAAAGTGATTCATAAAAGAGGGGTAAAGCAAATGATTGGTAGAGATGGAGGCATGGCATGAGGTTAGATATCATTTAGCTTGTTAAAACATATTGATAGGGTAAAAGGGATGAGATGATGGGTATTAATGGGTAGTAATGAAGTGAATAGTTTATTATGGAGGAAAGGGATGATAATGGAAATGAATAGTAAAAATCATAATAAGACTAGTTGAGCTTACCTTAGAAACCCCATGTAATTGAACACTGCCTACATAGTTTGAATAGACATTAGGCCAATGTATTGATTTTGAAATGAAAGGAAGGATGATGATAAAAATATGATGATTGATATTAATTTAAATTTTATTATTCAAATATGGATGAACTGATTGGATTAAAAAATGGAGATTAAGGCATGGATATATTTTTTAAGGAAAATGTATTTTCAATTTAGCGTGCCTCCTCATATACTTTGTAACCTAATTTTTAATGTAGCATAGAATGGTATACACCATTATTCAAAACACCATGATGACTTGGATGTAATGTGCATAAGCACTAACCCTTGATACAACAAATAAATGACACAAATGCACCATGATATGAAAAAATAAGGATAACATTGTTGTTTTATGTTGATGGAAAGACTCAAGTATAAGCATGAATAATCACCATGATAAGGAAAAACCATGATGAACCCATTAATTCATATAGACTAAGTTTAGTCACAACAATAAAAGTAAATAAAAAATCAAACAAACAAACACACACAAACTTGAAAAATATAAGAATAGAAATCATCTTATCATTAATCAAGTCAAAATCCTTGTGTGAAAGATTGATAATATAACAGACTGGTCCCTAAGTAAGGATACATGTGTTTTTCCCAAAATTTTAAAATACTATTTTTATTTTTGAGATGATGAAAAACATCTCAATCTTCATGAATAAGTGATAAGAAAAGTGTCAAAATTTGAGTAAGTTTAAAAAATCATGAAAATTTGACTAAGTTTGAAATAAGAACACAATTCAACACATCTTCATGCCTCACACAGTATAGGGGCCATGTATCCAAAAACTTAGGCCATGTGGGATGCATGGTCACATCTCACATGGATGTGAGGATGCATCCAATGCAAAATGTGACTAGTTGGACCCCTGATCACACCATCGCATGAGGCACAATCCTAAAGTCCTATGTTCATACACCTTAAATATATGCATTGAGATGGATGACCACATAGATGAATATACACATCTATATGCACCACCTTTCCATTAGAAGAGATGTAAGGTCTATCCACCCATACCTTTTAGACACATGCATTATCTTTGATAGTTGGACATTATGCATCAATATTTTGGGGGACCTTTAAATTGCATATTGAAGTTTATTTTATTCATTCTCTCTTTATGATTCAGATTTTAAGACTATTATTCTATGCCATATTTTCCTCCTACCAGTGAAGCTCTACTAAATAATTTATCATATTCTTCTAATGAATTTGTAGTATTCTTTTAGCAACTTAACTTGTTCAAAAGGATCCTTCCCCTCATCATAATTTTGTTCTGAGAGTGTTTCCACCAAGTTTATAAAATTTAATATATGACCCCTAGTTCCCACTTCATTTCAACCAATCCAACATTTTCTACTCCCAAATCCACTCAAACTCATTTCCCTCGCTTGTGAAGCAATTTTATCATGCCTAGAGTCTGACAACATGAAGTTCAATTATATGGGATACAAATCATTACTAGTGATAGACAACAATATCCAAAATATTTATGAATCATAAATCAAACATGTGAACTTTTATCAGTTTCATCACATACTAAATTCAAAAAATCCAAGCACCTTAATTACTCACCTCATAAAGAGTGGTCTTCTTCAGGCAAAAAGTTTTCCTACTTCGATCTAATGTTTTGAATTAGTGTTTACCTACAAGAGACACTATAATCCATCAACCCATGAAATCAAATCAAGTGGCTAGGATCTCATAGCCAAAATTGATGGTACAACAGTAGGAATGACATTAAGGATTTGAGTCCTTGAATACATTGTTAGCATGAATATTTCTAAAGGGTAGAGATACTAGGACAAGGACTCAAATAAGTGTTTTAAAATTATCAATAATTCATGGATAAAACATAAAATAAATAGAGTCTTGAAATTTCCCAAGAATTTATGTAGAGCATTTTTTCAAGAAGAGCTCTCATATATGATCACTCTCTTGAACTAGGTAGTAGGCAATGAAGACACTAAAAGTTTCCATCCCTAGGTGTTCTTGTTGATGAACATCATTTGTCATGGTAAATAATTTATTTATTGGGATAAATGATCAATGATTTAATACATCAATAACTCATAGAGGTATGATCAAAGAAAAAATTCTTCATGCCCACTTATCTTGTGTATTATTGGATTCTCAAATTATATATCTAAGACTTTAATAGCAGGGAAGTATAACTCATATCACTTAATCCTAGGAATATTTTCCTCAATTGACTCTTTCAAAAAGTAATAAACACTTCACCAAGGTGAATGATGTATTTACAATGATATTGATGCAATCTTTTAATAAATATTGGGATAGAAGGATATCATATGAATTTTTTGCCTTGATCAACCAATATGGAAGTTATTACCTCCACTATCAAAACTTCACATACATCAAGTTTGGTGGTTTTGAAGGCTACTCATTGAGACTTCCAAGGCTATAAAATGATAAAAGTGTATTGATATAACTACGTAAATAATTGAGTGCAGTGCATAAATGTTATAGAGACAAACATGTATTGGGTGTCCCATTCCTTATTTCATTGGGAAACTAAACATGTAAAACAATAGTCAATGCTCAAGACATTAAATCAACCATCTCATAATTCACACTTTGATCCAATGCTAGTAGATCTTTTATGGACATGAAGATATAAGTAAGAATATGCCTTGATATTAGTTCAACTTATGAGCACGTACCTCACTTGGTGGACTATTGGGCTGATTATTTAGATGAATATGAGGTAGTCCAAATATATTGGAGTAAAATTACCATGGATAAAATCAAATAATTCATATATGAATGTGTTCTTGATGACATGACTAAACTCATTGACCCAAAGTATGTCAAGAGGGTTGTAGTTCCCCCTTTCCTAATATAAATTGGTCGGTAAGACAACTAGCATATGTACATGGGAGAACATGAATAGTATGGGTTAGAATAAAGAAATGGTTCTATAATAAGTTATTCAAAGTGACTAAAGCAATTAGTTACATAAAAGGAAAAACTTCAGCCCTTCCCAAGCAAACTCCTACACCAACTCCAAAAATGAGTAGTGTTATCATGATGACTAAAACATATGGTTCTTTAGGTTCTTTGATTTCTAAGGATGGTGATGATGAAGACACTAAGTAAGGAAATTAACCTAGAGAAATATGTGAATAAATTATTTTGGTTAGCAAGAATAAATTATCAAAGGAAACTATGATGACCTAGTCTTCTAGCACTCTAGGTGATGCCTCTCTCCTGATTCAAAATACAACACAATAATAATGTGCCTCCACTCAATGAATAATTTTTTAAGGACTCGATAAGGAAGTTGGGGTTGTATTCCTTTCATCTCCTTTTTTTTCTCCAAATATTCCTCCACTTATAGAAGCTAATACTCCAAAGTATCTTACATCCCCTCCCATTATAACTTAGATGACTGCTTTTAATGATATTTCATTTCAATGGATGCATCTAATGCTCAAAAAAATAAAGATGGTTGTAGAATTAGATCTTTCATATTTTGACATGGTATTTGATCTCCTCAAAGATCCTCTTAAAAAGGATGAAACCACTTTTGGATTGGTGTCAAATTCTTTTGTTCATCAAAATTATAGAACCCAATATAGAGAAAGATGTTGGAGAGATGACTTTGAGTGACTATATTCTTAAGAGGCTATAACATGATGAAGCCACCAGGGAAAGTGATAATCAAAACCTAAATGAGACCATGGAAATAATAATAAAAAAGATTGAGCAAGATGGGCTCACCAAGAACAACTTTAAAAATGGATAAAACATTTGGCAAGGTATGTCAACTACCTATAAACCTTAAGTTGATGTTCCTTGTCAAGTGCCCAGTATAAGCAAAGAAGCTATTGACACAATCAATAAGTATAATTCATATGTAAAAACTTTGGAGTCTTGGGTATAAGAATTATTTTTGAATGGAAATAAATATATCATAAATTTGATAAAATTTTTCATGACCATTGATTCAGAAGTTATCAATATGAAATATCAAATCAAAGCTCATGAGAGTGAGCTAAAGATGTGGTAAATATCAAAGGTGATATCTATGAAATGACTAATTTTGAAATATTATTAATGGTTAAATTAGGAGTAATAAGATGAAGATGAAACTTCATGCAAATGATCTGAGTGCATCCTCCAAAAGATCAATATTCTAGATAGAGCAATTGAAGAATTGTAGGAATAGGTCAACAAAGTAAAATAAAAATATAAAACAATCACAGCTAATATTGATGATATATATTGTGATATGTTTAAAGAAGATTTGATCACCGTACATATTATGGATGAAGTGAAATAATAGTTTGAGATAATAATAAATAAAAAGTTATTCAAGGAAAATGTTTTTAGTGTAGCTTCCATGTCTGTTATCAGTGAAATTCATGTTTCAATTGAAGAAATTAATATTAAATTTATTGAATTAATGGAAGTTCTAAATGCATTAATACTAAATTCTAATTTGGCTCACAAAATACAAGCACGTAGTATTACAAAAGGAAATGACATTAACAAGGTAGTATAAATATTTAGGAAATTCAAAACTACTCAAAGTAAAGAACAATCCAAAAGCTATGATGCCTCTCCATATCCTTCAGTGCCAACTGTAACATAGAAGAAAACTTCCTAATCGATCCTATGAGTTTTCATTTCCATTTTTTCTAACTTATATTTTAGTAAACTCATATTGTCCTCTTTTTAAAATTTAAAATTGTAAAAGATAGAATAGGATGAAAAATTGAATACCAAGAGACATTTTAAATGTGAAGGGTCAACCCATTCCCTTTTGCTATAAATACAAGAAATGACTATTGTAAAAGGGATTTTTTATGTTTATGAGAATTTAATATTAAAGAAGAAGAATAATGAATTTTTGTGTTCAATATTGAATCATGAACCAAGGAATTTTAGAAATGTGTGTCTTGATTTCCTTTATGGGTGTGTTTTCCAATATTAATGCATGTTTCACAGTTCCAAGTGGGATCATGTTTGATGCAAATAAATCATATTAATTCCATTCATTTGTTTTTATTATTTCATGATTGAATGAAATATGTTTTTTATCATTCACTAGTAACTCTTTTCCTCTCTTTCTCCATTTTTTACTTAGTTGAATGTCATCAAAACAAATCCCCCAATTAAACCTGTAAATACTATACATACTCTAGATTAGTTTTTACATATTTAAATAAAGGGAACCTCCCCCCATAATAGAAGAGAGACTTTTCACCTCCTATAATATTATTAAATCTAGTTTTATCACAGGGTACAATATATTTCACCAACAACATGTAAGAGAACAAACATGCAAACATTGTTCCTAATAAAGTGACTATGATCTGGGACAAAATTTATCAAGGATTTAAGCCCAATATAAAATAAGAGTTCTTACTGTAACTTTAGGTTTTTTGTATTTATATCACTATTTTTCATATTTTTAGTTTTATCTATTATTTATGGAATTTATATATATATATATATATATATATATATATATATATATATATATATATATATATATATAAGGGTGTTTAGGATGTGTGTATATGATCTACTAGCAAAGGGAAAATTGACTCTAGAAGTGTGTGGAAAGAGAGATGGGATGTGAAAGATTAATGTATGGATATATCAAAAAATAATGTCTATAAGGATAAAAATATAGGTAAGTTCCCTCTTGTGTCACTCTAATATCTCTTTGTAAATAAGTTACCACACTCTAATATGTCATAACCTACCACACTATATAGTAGCTGTAAATCACCACCAAGGTTTAAATGGGAAAGGGTTTGTTAGAAGGATGTAGAAGGATGTATAAATACCCCAAAACATAAGGGTAATCATAAACAATGGAATTCTATGCATGGTGCCAAAAAATTGATTTTCACCATGGTACTTATCCAAGATACCATAAAATCGTCTTTCACCTTTAGATGGACTATTTCTCTTTCTCTTTATTTTTTTATTTTTTTAATTTTTGGATTGAAATAAAACATGTAAAAAATTGAGGTGCATGATATTAATGGGCTCCAATATCTCTCTTTCATCTTCTACAACCAAGATGTAAGCACCAAAATTGTACTTAGTAATGTTGATATATGGACCTAGCCAATTAGGCTCAAACTTGCCTTCCTTATCCCATTCTAAATTTGTATTCCTTCTATTCAAAATCTCAAATTTTGATTTTATTTTTATAATTATGGTGCATCATGTTTTGATAAGCCTTGATATTATTTAATGTTGTCAATCTTTTATCATCAAGGAAATATAGCTCTTATAGCCATGTAACCCTATAATCCTCATCATCAATGACATCCTAATATTCAAGGAGGGTAACTTCATATCAATACGTAGGATTTATTCTAATAGAAAGAATAGGGAATAGGGTTTAAAACTTATGGGAGTGTGGATGTTGATTCAATAAGCCCATTAGGTAGGAAATAATTGTAAATGTCAATTACAGTCAGTATCATTAAAAGCTCTTTTGAGGATTTTAAGTATTTTTTTTTGGATGCCTTAGAATGGTCATTCCCTTCTAGATAATAAGGAGTGGACCATCTGTGTCAAATATGGAATTGGGAAAAGAGCAATTTAATGTTCTTATTCTTGAAGGGTTTTTCATTATCAAAAATGATGTTAGATGGGATGCCATAATGGTAAATGATATGATTAAAAATAAATTTGGATATTTTATTCCCAATTACATAAGTGAAAGGTATTATCTCAACCCACTTTGTAAAATACTTGGTAGCAGTTAGGATGTGTTTGTAACCATTAGATGGAATGGGGTTTATCTTCCCTATGAGATCAAGTCATCATGTTTAAAAATACCAAGGATTTGTAATCAGCTACAATGCTTCTGGTGAAGCTTGAATTAGATCACCATGCTTCTAGAAAGCACCAAATGTTTTGAGATATGCACATGCATCAATTTATATAGTTGGCTAATAATATCTTATGCAAAGGATTTTTTTAGCAATGACCATTCCACTAGTATATACCCTACAAATCTTGTTGTGAATGTCTTCGATGGATATATTAGTCTCTCCTAAATTTAAACAATGAAGCAAGGTTCCATCATAGCCTTTATGATAAAGTGTGATGTCAAGTAAGGTATATTGGGATGTGTTATGGATGAATAATTTGAGTTGGTTACATTATTTGTATTTTTTAAGGATGAGATAATTAATTTAGATGTAAATATTTTTATACAAGGGTGAATTGAGACCAACAATCTCACATACCATTTCAAATTCTAGATGATCATATGTGGGGATGATGAGTTGTTCAATGAGGAATTGATACTAATAGATATCTGAAGGCATTTCAAGAAGTGAACCAATATTATCCCTAGCATGTGATAACATGTTATTGTCCCTTGGTACTTGTTCAAATTGTAAGTGCTCAAAATTTTTCTTAAGGATATCTATCATGGCTTTGTATGGAATAATCTTGTCATATTTTGTTTGATATTGATCATTTACTTGATTTATGATTAAATGAGAGTCACTGAAGATTGACAAGTGTTGAATGTCCCATTGAATGGCAATACAAAGTCCTAAAAGAAGGGCCTCATATTTTTTAATGTTATTTGTACATGATAATTTGGTGTGAAAATACTTGGGATAAGATCTCCTTATGGTATGACAAATAAAATACATTCTCCTAAGTTGTGGGATGTGAATGACCCATCAAAATAAAGCTTATGTTATTTTTATTCTTCAATGGAAAAAATGGACTCATCTAGAAACCTAGATATTAATGGTTATGTACATGATAATGAAACTTATGCTAATTAATCAATAAGGACCTATCCTATAATATATTTTTGATTGGTGTACTTAATGTTAATATATTCCTTTGTGAATTTTATAAAACTCTATGGGACCTTGTGGGTAGTCATTTGCATAAGGTGTATCAATAAGCCTTTTACATGCATTCTCTAGGAAAAAATATAAATAAACAAAACATTAAATTCATACCTAAGCAAAGAGATACCGAGTTGATCTCAAATTGGAAACCCATCACTCTCCTAAATGTTTCCTATAAAATCATTGACAAGGCTCTGACAATCTAGTTGCACAATATTTTGCCTCTCATCGTGCACCCTAAAGAAATAGGTTTCATCAGAATAAAATATATTTTGAACAACATTATAGTAGTCTGGGAAAGGATGGACTAGGATAAATGGTCTAAGAAACAATTTATTTTCATTAAAATTGACTTTTAAAAATCTTATGGCCGTATTGAATGGCCATTCATTTTGGTCATGCTTAGAGCCCTAGGCTTTGGGCCTAACTTCATCCAAACCATCCAAATGATTTTTGTATATGCCTCAACCATCCTCTCCATTAATGGATTCACCTCTAAATAATATAGTTTATTCCACTCTATTCATCAAGGGTTCCCTCTAGATCCCACCTTGTATGTGCTTGCAACTAAGGGTTTTAGATATCTTCTTAGCAATGCCAAAACTAGGGGCCTTGTTAAGGGATTTTATCTCCCTCTAGATGTCATGAATCAACACAAAGATATACAATTTATTAATGGTAAATTTATATATGAATCTTTCCTTAATCTCATTAAGGATGATACCAATGTGGATAATGCCTTTCAATGTCTCAACATCTTCTGCTTGGCCTCTAGATCTAGCATCTAATGGCAAAAAACTCATTGTTATAGGCAATCATACCTCCCTCCACTAGTGTGGGCTAATAAATACAATTAGAAGTGGATCCAACATGATGAAATATTCAAATTTCTTGGCATCCCCTTTGCTTTTGGTGCCTCACCACCCTTGTTATGGTAATATGTTATAGACAAAGTTGCTAAGAAGTTGGAATACTGGGTGACCAAGTCTCTTTCATTAGCAATAAAATTTCAAATATGCTAAAAATACTTATGACCACCCATGTGTACTACTCTTCATGTTGTGTGCCTTCTAATAAATCTTACCAAAAGATGGAGAAATTGCTTTGGGACTTCCTTTAGGCCAATTCTCCTCATGGTAATGGATTCCATAGGGTGCCCTAGGAATATTACTACCTCATGCAAAACACTAGAGGGATGGGGCTCATTGACATAGCTCATTAAAGATATACCTTATGTGTTAAATGGATTAATTAGGCCATTGAGGTCAAAAAGCATTAAAGGTGTTGTTCTAACACTGCATCTTTTCAAGCTTGCCTAAGGTCAATCAATCCTAGAAAGGGCTTGACTTCTCTAATTTGTTAATCAGTAAATCTCCCATTCAAATCATAGGGTCCTTTATGGCTCAAATCATATCATAAGCATGGGAAAATATCAAGACATGGCTTTTCTAAAATAGCTCAGGGTTCTAAGATGGGTTGTCTATAAACACCCACTCACTCTGGTGATCACCTATTATTAATTTCAATGAAGTTCCTGGGAAGAGGTGAAAACCAAATTCCAATTAGCCAATTCTAATAAAAAATCCTACCAGGAGATACTTAGCATTGTGTCACCCACCATGCTCCAAAAAATGTCTATACATTCCACTCATCCTTAGTGGAAGGATTGAAAGTGGTATGTGAAAACTCCCTTTCATAATTACATCCCTTAGTTTGGAAATGGATGACTCACCCCCCATTTTCCCATGGTGGACAAGATCAATTCCCATTGGGGACTACATTATTGTATTTTTATGTGGAAATTCTACTTTAACACTATTTGGAGGGCTTGTATGGATCCCAAGATAGCTCATTTTTCTTGATGTATATTGTACCAAGGCTTATGTATTGGCAGAAGGCTCAACTAACTATGAGTTCTCCTTCCCACTTGCCCTTTATGTGGCCATCTCATAATGCTTCCTCACATTTTTTGGTACTATTTCAAAGCTCAAAGGGTCTAGATGTGGATCCATGATCTCTTCAAGCCTTTCCACCCAAATTTTTTTCATTAGCAACACATCCTCCTTGGAGATAAACTTGTGTTTCCATTTAAATACACCCAAGTTTGGCATGCTTTTAGAGTGGAGATTATCTTCTAGCTTTAGAAAGAAAGAAATAATGATATGTTTAATAATGCTTCTTTATATTATAATGATTCTACTTTTAGTAAGTCCTCTATCATCTTAAATATTATTTTGTAGATTTAATTTCATGTCAAAAAAGTTGCTATAGAGCTTGGGCACCTTCAGGATCTCCTTTCTCATTGAGGAGATGATCCTTGTGTAATGGATCAAATTCCACCATCTCCACCCATGGACCTCAGACTGGAGGATATAATTAATTATTTAATTTGTGGTGGGTACCATCACATCCATTCTCAGTCTCTCTCTCATAATGGTACCCCATTCTAGTGCATGACCCCTCTTGGTTAGCAGTAAGGGTGGAAATTTTTTCCTCCTTCCCCTACTAGGTAGGATGGTTGGGACACTCCTCTTCCTCCTCTATGCCTAGATGCTTAGAGGGCACCCCTTGGAGGGCACTCCTCTTTTTCCTCCTTTCCCTAGTCTCTCTCTCACCATTTCACCCACTCAAACATAGGAATAAGAAGATGACAAGGACATTGCTCAAACTACTAGTTGGGAGCCTATTCTAGATGGAAATGACTTGCCAAGCTTAGGTTGAGATCTTGATGATATGGATCCTCTACCTTCTGGTCTTGATCTTTTTCTTAAATTTATTTTTTCTTGACAATATGACTTATTCCTAGGCAAGGCCTAGTTTTTTATGGTGCTTCTATTTTTTGTTCTTAGGCTTTGCCTAATGTGACTGCATGGTGTGCTCTCATACTACCTTTATTTTTTTGGGAATTATTTGTATATTTTTTTTAAGTTAATATATGTATATTGTATAGTTATGATCATAATCCATTTGGTCATATAACCTATCAATGTTGCTTTAGATAGAAGATACTTGAGTGGATTGACCTTTTTAATGATGATGGTCCAATTATTGAGCATATAGTTTTTCAACTTTTGGGAGGCAAAAAATATTATTAAACATGCATTTTAAGAGGTTAATAATTATTTTTATAGATTAATAATGTCTTAATCAAGTACTAAATTGATCTTTCTTTACCATTTTCATTGTGTTGATCCAAAAGTGCCCCCAAGGCATGTTGAGTAGATGATATGCAAAGTAACAATGGTTTGCCTAGTGTTGAAGGGGCCAACACTGGTGGATTATATAAATATGATTTTATTTGAGAAAAAACCTCTTTATATTCCTTTTTCTATTGGAATAAAGTTCCCTTTTCAATAAGTGTGTGAAGAGATGACAACGGTCTGCAACTTATTAAATAAATAAGTGAATCACTTGAATTTTTACTTGTAAGCTATGTAGTTATTTTAAATTGGATGGTGGAATAATTTTTTAATAGCCTTTAACTTATTTGGGTCCACTTAAATACCTTGATTTAAACACAAAATTTTTTCATATTTGACACCCAAGACATACTTTTTAGGATTTAATTTGACTTTGTATTCTTGAAATCATTCAAAGATTTTGCATTTAATTATTAGATGTTTTGATCTTATTTTTTACTTTCTAAGGATATCATCCATATAATATTCCATAATAACATTAATCATGTCATGTAATATAACAATCATGACTCTCTAATAAGTGTCACCAATGTTTTTCAGGTCAAAAGGCATGACCTAATAATAAAATGTTCCCCACAAGGTGGTGAACGTAGTCTTATGTTGATCCTTAGGTGTTATATTGATTTGGTTGTAGCTTGAAAATCCATACATAAGTGATAACATCTCATATCTAGTTGTGGAATCAACTATCATATCAATATTAATAAAACTAAATTAATCCTTTAGCAAACTTTATTGATATCACATAAATTAATGCAAATACAGTTTCCTGAGGGTTTATTTTTTACAATAAAAATGTTGGATATCCACTCTAAATAATTTATAGGTATATTGAACTTAGATTCTAAGAGTTTTTTGAGTGCTTTCTTGACCAAAATAACAATACACATATGCATTTTCCATAATTTATTCTTAATGGGTTTGGTGTCTGGATGCACTACTATATGATGGATGACTAAGGATAGATCTAATCTAACCATGTCAAAATAGGACCATGCAAATATATCAATGAATTGTTAAAGGATAAAAATAATGGGCTCATGTTCCTTTTTAATGAGAAAGTCATAAATTTTAATGATATATGGATTGTCCTCTATACCAATGTTGACCTCAATGGTATCTTCTACAAACAATATGGAACCATCCCCCAACAAAGTAGATAATAAAGGGAATTGAAAATATTTATTTGATTATGACACAATTTATTCATTTTTGCTCACCCATATAATAATAATTATAGCCATTCATTTTGGGCAACAACCACTCATTAAATTTTTGTAGAGATTCTCAAACTACCTATTTAAATGTGTGTTATTCCTTAGGACTGATATATAAATTGAAGGTTATGTGGGGAATTCTAGGATTATGTGCTTTTCAATGAAGAGAATGGATTTCCACATTCATTGTCACCTCAAAAAAGTTTTCACTAATTAACATTTCTTTGTTTTACTTTTTTTACTATCTAATAGTGCCTTAAAGAGTTTTTCCCCAGAGGACATTAATTTTTTATTTTTTTTAATTTTATTAACTAAGGAAATCCACATACTCTCCAAAGTAGTTAGTAAGGTCCAAAATAATTTAAAGTCCCTTCTTATGGTCCCTAGGTATGAAACCATCTCCAATTCCCAAGAATTATATAGTGCCTCATCATTCTAAAAAATATCCAAATATACATGATCCTATTGGTCCCCATTAATGGGGTCGAGATAAAGGAGGTCTAGATACATGGTAAGGATGGTTTTGGTATAAAAAATATTAGTATCATCAAGTTCATCGTAGATGTTATAAAATAATTTTGTGTCACTACTACGAAATTCATCATTAGTCATCATAGTTATATAAATTTAAAGATTAAGGGGTCCCCTCCAAGCTATTTATATCTGATGCCATGATTTCCTCCATGATAAGTAGATGGTAAGGCTCAATAATTCCTTGATCCTTGGATCTCAAGCCTGTATTTTTGTAATTTATCATTTATAACATCTTTATAGGGATACAATATTTATTATTTTCATAGTGTGAAGTTATTTGATCACTATATAATCATGAATTTGTAGGATCTTTTAACTATTCATTACTGTAAACAAAATAGAACCTAACTTATATGCATCAACTTTATTTTGACATACCATGTTGGGTATATCATGATTTTTTGGGGATAATGGAAGATTTACAATGTGGAAATAATTTTTAATTTTATATTCTCCATAACCTTTATCTTTGATTTTGAAGTGTGTGGATGCTTTTGGATGTAGACAGAAGGTCTTCTAGCTGAATGTAAGTTGATTTGGTATTTGGAAGCACATTCTTATCCTTTTTTGGGGGTATACTATATAATGGAATAATTATTGGCATGGTTATGGTTAGATTATAGCATCTTATGATATTTATAAGGTTGTGTGTCACTAGGAATTATGACCTACATACTAAAGTGTGGAAATTTTAAACATCTATGCAAAGTGGAAGGAAAGGCATGTGTGTCATGAATTCATAAATGGTCAAAAGAGAGGTTATATGGTTACTCAATGTCAAGGACATGAAATAGGGTTTGATTTTTTATGGGGCCAACAATTATAGGAAGATAAATAGCGCTAGATGATTCTATTTTGGCATTATCATCCCTCTTGATGGTAATGATATTTGATTTCATGTATAATTCTAAGTACCTAAGGTACTTGACCAAATTAAGAATGTAAATGTTTATCACTGACCCATTGTCTATGATTACCTACTTTGTTTTGTGTTTGGTAATAATCATCTCGATGTAGAAAGGATTATTGTGGGATGGTCCTATTGGGGAAATATCATTATGATCAAAGGTGATTTCTTGACCTGAGGATAAATGTCCTACAAGCGTTTAAAATTATGAGGTGTTAAATCAATAGGGACCTTTAATTTCTACAAGGTTTGGCACAAGATGTCCTTATAAACAAAGGATGATCGTAACATATCCAAAATGGAGATTTGTGGGGTTTTGTACAACTATTTTATAAGTTCATACTACTTTTTAGCTATGGATGTGGATGGTTTTGATTTGGATATGAAAGGATACGGGATTTAATTTTGGTATTTTGATGTGGAAGGCCCTTTAATTTTGACCTTTGGGTGTTGATTAATAACAACACATTCTTGAACATGGATAGGGTTATGAGATCAGGATGTATAAGGTCTAGGACAATTATTCTAGCATGTTGAGTTGTCTAGACTGATGGTAAGAATTAATTTTGATAGTGGCCATTATGTTATCATAATTATGTGAGACATTGTGATAATCCACATGATTGGTGTGGTTGTTTTGACCATGGTAGTGATCTTGATTTTATTGTTTTTATTATATTGATCATGTTTTAGGAATGGATCCTTGAAAATTTCAATACATTATTGTTAAACTTAATGTCACCATGATTTAATAGATCTTAAATATAATGTTTGAGTTACTTACACTGATATATATTATACCCTTTAAATAATCATAGTATTCATCTTCTCAATACCATTGTGTCTTAGGTTTTCCCCATTTAAAAGGATTTTTTGGGTGGGAATACGATCATGTTTGTGGCCATAAGATGTTGGAAAACTAATTTCATGGATTCTCTAAGAGACTTGAGGTTTCTTCTTCGATAATTTATTTTGATAGGTTCTATTTTAAGACTGACCTTTGTATTGGATTGGATGTTATGCACATTCCTTGTTTAAACATTTCTTATATGTTTGGACTCTATAACTCCATCACCCACTACATTCTTATTCTCATTAAATAACTTGGGTTTTCTATTTGCATTTGAGCACTAGCATAAGGTTGGTGTGGAATGTATTTAAAGGACACTTTGAATATATCCTTATCAATGAGTGTTTTTACAATTTTAAATCCCTTTTGGATGATCTCATAGAGTTAAGTGGCACATTGGAGTTTGACACAATAGCTTATTTCATGATTAATATTTTTCATAAAAATATTTGCTAATTATTTTGTGGGAAATTAATGAGGAAATCAGATGGCCAAACTCTTCCATCATTGAAAAAAGGATGAGAAAATTTCCCCACTTCTCTATTTGGAGTTGTAAAGGTCCATCAACATCAACATGTGTTCTACATTATATGAACAATGCTTCACAAAATGTTCTAACAAGTCTATAAATTTAGTAATGGGTTCCTTAGAAAAATGGAGGAACCATTCTAAAGATTGGTCCCAAGGCTTCAAGGAAATAAAATTAGAAATAACATGTGATTATGCACATCTTATTTACAAACCATGAATAAATCTCTAATGTAGTCCCATGGATCTCCTTTCCCTTTATATTTATCAAATGTTGGTACTTAAAAATGAGGGGGAAAAGGGATTTGTAAAATAATTTTGTCAAAGGGATATGGACATAGTTCCCTAAATTTGAAATTTGTGCTTTTTTCCCTACTTGTAATCTTTGAAAATCATTTTTCATCTTTTGCCACTCCTAAATTGAATGAGTGTCTAGAGAAAGATTTGATACATGTTTATGGGTAGATGGAGGTTGAATAGGGTTGAAAAGGTGATTAGGATATGAATGTAAATTGACATTGAATTTAGGGGGTATATACACCCTATTACCAACTTTAGAATTATTAGGTTGTTTTTTTTTACCAAATGAGATGTGTTATCATTGACTGGGTAGGATTTATTATTGTTTATTAGATGATGTTTATAGATTGGATGATGTGTCTATTAAATTTGAGGAAAAGTGGTTATTATTTGGCCAACTTGTTGAAGTTAGTCGATTATGAATTTATATTGGTCTTGAGAAGACTAATCTACTAAAGTTGATTTTCCTTTATCATTAGCTTTGTGATCCAAATGGAATTTTTTATTATGGTGTTGATTTTGATCTATGTGATAACTAGTAGTGATTTGTTCTTGGTCATGGACCTCTTGGTCTTGTCTACAGGCTATGTGTGTAGAGTCTATTTAAAAATATATAGAATCACCTACATGGGTTAGACATGATAGGATTTGACATTTATTTTTATAGAGATATTGTTCTAGGTAGGCTTTTCCCTAATCTATTTTGAACCACTAGCTAGTATTATCTTATCCATACTTGCTTTGATCAACATCACTATAAACATGAACATCATGTTTTTGATTTAGAGGGAATAGATTGTTATTGAAGTTCTTTTTAAATAATGGATTTTTACCCAAATTTTTATTTTGATTTATATATAATGGATTGTTATTGAAGTTCATTTTAACTAATGTATTTTTACCCAATATTGAATAAAATTTTGGGTTACTTATGGTTTGGGTTCTAGTGAAATATGCCATAAATGTATGGTTGAATGTAATTTGATGTAATTTAACTTTATGATTTTGACTTGGATTTGATTATATGAAGGTTTGCTTTGATGTTGATTAATTTTATTTGAATTTCATTTTTAATTGGAAAAAATAATGTTCATGCACACAAAAAAAAACCAAACAAGCTTATAATCTAGGAGAATAATTGCAAGAAAAAATGCATGGTAAAAGGATGATCTATAAAAGGTGTTGAAGAATTTTTAGGCTCTTAATTATTCTTACTTGTCCATTGGATAGTGTTGTGTTAATGTTTTAGAGCACTGACTACAAAGTATTTTATGCATGTAACCTTTTAAACTTAATTTCAAGGGTATGTTGAGAGTAAATTCTTGGGGCTAACTACTTACTGGTGTATTACAAATCCCAAGACAAAAGAGCTTCCTTAGGCTTAAAATTTATATAGGTATTTATATATGGTCATCGATATACCTTGTGGTATGTGAGGTGAAGAATAAATCCAATAATAGGCCATTCTTAGTTATAATGCTACCATTAATTAGATTTATTAAGGGTGATGTCGGATAGCTTACTGTCAAGAATAAATCCTTTATTTTCATGAGTTGTACTTCATACACATAGTTTCTATACTCTTATGACATCTTCCACTTAATTTATATACCTCATCAGATGTATAGGGTTGGTATGTATATTAGGGTATCAATTCCCAGTCGCCATATCCTTAAGACTCATAGGAAGGTGAAGGCTTGAAAGTCAAGTGAATGGTGAAAACAAATAAGGGTGGATCTTGAGATAGAATCATAAATTAAAATTAGGTAGTAACCATAAAAATAATAACTCCTAAAAACCAACAATCAATAAAACACCTATAGGCCTAATCACCACCTAAAGGTCTATCCTAGGCCTAAGTGAAGAGAGATTACTAGAGTAATTATAGAAGGTTGTCAAAGGGAAAAAAGATGATGATTAAGGTAAAATTACATTAATTAAATAATAAAGGATTTAATTTAGTCTAAGGAAGCTTATTTTATTGAATCTTGTAGTCAAGATACTCCAAATTAACCACTTACAAGTAGGTAGGGTCAGATTTGCCTAATTACTCACAAACCCTCCATACGAACAATTCATGTAGTAGAGATTATTAAGAGGTTAGTCTATCTTGTAAAATATTTTTATTCATCATTTGATATGACTCATACCTCAAAATTTCATTCAAATTCAAATAAATACTTTGATCCACCTCTTTCACCCAAGTCACAACTCAGGCCATTACCTACAAGCCTGAGTGTGCAAAGATGAAGAAACTTGTAATTTTAAAGAGATTTGAAGAGTTGGAAAGTTTTAAAATGTGAGTGAGACATGGGTAAATGTTTATTAGACCTCATTTTTATGTTTTTCTTTTATTATAAGGCATTTTAAGTCATCACAAGGTAAAACTCCTCGAGTTCTCAAACATAGCCTTCCAAGCTTGAGAGGCTCTTTCTCTTGCTCAATGGTACATTGAAATGTTGCATGGGATCCTAATCCTACTATGGAAAGTGAATATTTTTTTATAAAATATATTCCTTCTATTATTTTTCCCATGTAGGCATTTAACTCTATGAACAAATGTTAAGAGTGTAAGGCACTCAGAGACTGCCTAAGTGAGCTTGAGAGGCTCCCAAACTTTGCTCAGATCTCCCTTGAAAATTTGCATGGTGTAAAAATATCCTAGGGTTAGTTATCAAATATTATGCCAAAAAAAATTATTCATTATTTCTCAATTCAATACCCACATCTTTATGAATCATTGTTAAGAGCCTAGACACCCTTAAACCCTCCGCAGACCCTAGTTAGGATTCAATGGGAAAGAAAGTGAGATTAATAAATTTAAATTACTTATTTTGTCTTAGAAAACACTTGAGACACTTTGATAAATCCAATAATATCCTCACCATGTAACTTTATGGTACTATCACCCTTATGAATGCATTAAATGTTCCAATTTTATAGTGTTTTGGGTAGAAATCAAGGTTTTTAAGCATAAGAATATGTGAAAATCATTAGGAAAGGTAATTTCAGTTGTTTTATGCCTTATAAATCACCAAAATACATTCATCTACCCTTAGAAGTGCTCATACATGATTTTAATAGAAGGTCAATTTGAGGATATGTCAAAGAAAGACATGGTCACCTAAAAGGATAAAGAACAGTAGGGTTTAAACTCTTTTAAATCCTACATCATGGGTTAATATGTATTATATATCTAAAAACATGTTTTCCAACCCTTTAGTAGTGTTATTTGAGGTCTCCATAGCCACTCAAATGGATAACACCAAGTGACTAGGCCTAGTTACTTAATGCAAAGAGGATTTTTTATGATGAAGAGGAGTGTAGACTTGTTTTGGACTTGAAAAGATTCTCAAGGATCCTATGGAGTGTTTCCTAATAGGATCAATATTGTTGAGCAAGATAGAGTAGCTATTCATTAATAACCTTGGCATGGAAAACATAAAGGAGACCTTTAAGAGAATACACAAGTGTGAGAGGTCTATGGAGGTTCACCATCATGATCAGTTTCTAGGTGTTAAAGAAGAGTGATATATCAGTTACAAATAGTTCATCTAACTTAAGAAGTGTCCAAGTGTTAACAAGACAAGATGTGTCAAGTAAATAGAGAAACCTTTATGTCATTTGGGAGAGGAATCATAATTTAAAAAAATGACACGTCATTAAATACCTTATGAGACTATTCTATAACTTCCTTCTTGATTGTAAATTTTATCATGAATGCTTGAGACTTATCATTGTTCTCTTCTATGTCACTTTTCTCTCTCCTCTCATTCTCTATAAATACAACCTTGTTTGGATTTGTACACATCCTATGGTTGAGTATGGTGAATCCATTCTCAACTAAGCACTTGTATTATGCCTTTTAATGATGAATGAAGTTGAAACTTACCTTCTCACATGATTTCTGTTGTTCCCAAAAGTTGTCACTCATTTTTGGGACAACATATGAACTATTTTGGTCCTGTAGGCCAAAATCCTCTCTTCCCTTCTCAAAAAATTATTCTAAGCATTCAAATTCTTCAATATTCAAGCTTTTTCAATTAAGGGACTAGTAGGTTCAATGACTTCAATAGGTGAGCTCTCTCAAAGAAATAAGTTCCCAACACTTAGACAATTTTAAGGTTGGTTCAACCAAAAATGCCCTTCAACAAGCTTGAAACAAAAGATTGAACCATTAAACCCCGCTTCCAATAGGTTCAAAGGTTCAATGGCTTCAAAGGTTCAATGACATCAGCAAGCTTAAAAGATTTAAGTGCTTCGGTAAAAGTTAAAAGTTTAACTGCTTCGGCAAGTTCAACAGCTTCAAAAGACTTAGTGAAAAGAAGGAAGATTTAATCGTTGAACCATTGAACCTTGAACCAAAAAGGTTTAAAGGTTCAATAGTTTAAAGGTTCAACATGGTTAGTTCAAGTGGTCAATTGAATGAGTGAAACACAAGATTGAACCGTTGAACCAAAGTTGGTTCAATCGATCAGTTCAATCAAACGGTTTAAAAGAGTGCCCAAACGCCCAAAGGGCAAGTGCCTTTACGGAAGGCAGTGAACCAAAGGCCAAGTGCCCTTGTGGAGGGAAGTGAAAAAAAGTGGACCAAGAGATATCCTTTAGAAATATTTTCCATGGCTATTTTTACAAGGAAAATCCTTTGAACAAAATGTCCGAAGGAATTCCTTCAGACATATTGTCTGAAGGAATGATCAAAATCCCAATGAAAAGTGGCTAAGGCAAGGAAAGATTTCCTTTAGACAAAATGTCTGAAGGAGTTCCTTTAGACATTTTGTTTGAAAGAATTGAAGATGAAAACCACCCGAAGATAGCCCAAAGACTACCTAAAGACCACCTTGAAGGACTTTGAAGGACCTCGAAGGGCAGGTACCCTTATAGGGAGCTCTTAGTGACTAAAAAGTGGACCTTCTCAAGGCCCAAAGGGACACCTTCCCTTCAAGAGTTTCCAAAGATATAAATCTGAAGGAATGATCTAAGGCTCGTAGGATGATTTATATGGACTCTACAAACCTATTTCTATAGACTCTATAAGTTGGGTTCTACAGACTAGTTTTTATGGACTCTATAGGCTAGTTTCTATGGACTTATTTCTATGAACTCTATAGGCTAGTTTCTATGGACTCCATAGGTTGATTTCTATGGAATCTATAGACCCATTTCTATGGACTCTGCAAACTAGTTTCTATGGACTTATTTCTATAGACTCTATAGGCTAGTTTCTATGGACTCTGAAGGCTGGTTTCTATGAACTTATTTCTACAAACTCTGTAGGCTTGATTCTATACACTCTTTCAAAGTTTGAGAGTCTTAGAGAAAATAAATGCTTCTAAGGAAGAAGTGAACTATTGAACCTTAAACCAAAATGGTTCAATAGGTTCAAACAGTTCAATGAAATCTCTGAGTAAAGGAAAGAAGTGGAAGATTCCAGAGACTAGTCTAAAGAGATGGTTCAAGAGAATGAACCTAGGAAGTGACGGAACTAAGGAATTGAGGAGGCCACCCAAATTGTTAAAATAGTGAACCAATGACATCCCCGTGGATGTCAAATTTAGGGTAATGAAATATCCATTGATTTTCAAATGTGTCACGGAACCTAAAAACAAACTCAGTGACCAACTGAAGATAGAGCCGAAAGAGCTAGAAAAAAGGGGAAAAGATAGCCCGAGAGCTCAAATTATAATAGGAAAGAGGGAAAGACCAAAAATATCTATGCAAGAGTTATTCTAGTAGGTGGAACAATCCACCAAGTAGATATTTAATCTTGTAAACATTAAAGGTGCAGCCTATTTTTCTCCATGAAGTAAAGGTGAAGTGGATAGCTATGCAAATATCAAGTGAAAGACCAAATAACCCATGCTGAGGAGAAGATATTTAGGATGAATCAATATGCCACATTGGTAGATGCCCTGTTCCAGGATGGCCCTCTTTGACAAAACTAAAAATGCATTCAAGGCATTGAATGTAGCATGGGTCATTCCATGGAACAAAGTGCCAAGCCTTTATTGGCTGCTATTTATTGTAAACTCCTATTTTATGCAAAGGAGATCTCTCTATGATAGAAGCAAAACTCTACCAAAATTGAAAGGCGATTACTGAGACTTTGAGCTCAAGTTGTTAATCATATTTATTTGTTTGAATGAGAAAGCAAGTTACTTTTAGACTTTGTGCTATTATAGCTTGTGTCATTTTAGGAGATTGTTCTTATGTCTATTTTCTAAATGCATTCTTGTCCATTTTATTGAAATAAGCAGAACTAGTGGAAGTAATCATGAAGGTGTCCTGAAGCCAACTATGGAGAGACTTTGTGCTGCCACAATTGCCTTTAGTGTGTTTGTCTATTTTTTGTTCCTATGTAAAGGACCTTGGGATGACTTTGTGCCCTCATTGTCCTTCATATTTCACTCTTGGGCAGTCAAGGTGGAGACTTTGTGCTACATCTAAATCTACTAGTTACTATGCCCTTTATTACCAGTTACTAATTTCTTATTAGAAAGGATTCGTGTTGATAGCTGTATGCCACTTCTAAAAGAAGAGAAGTGCCTCCTATCATTTCAACAAGATTTTTCCTTTCTCTGTGAGCATCATCTCTTAAAAAAGAGAGATGAATGGTGTTATCCTACCCTTGAGTGTTATTTTATGCATATATATAGTATATAGCTCCTCATATTTATAGGGAACCTCCCCTTGATGAGAGGAGAGATTTATCCCCTTTTGATGTGGTAAACCTGCACATCTAGCTGAACAATCTCCCTATGCTATAGTTGAAGTGACCTATTTTGCTCATCAGTTAGCTGGTGACAAAATATTCACCCAACAGTTTTTGGTGACTCTGCTGGGGATTCAAACATGCAGTTCCAGTTCTTTTCCTTATCCATTTTCTATGCTTGGGACACAACCACTTTACATAATTTGAAGCCTCAAGCTTTAGGTTGAAGCATCACTTGTGTCTTATCCATTATCATTATAGCCTTATCCATTTCCATTATATAATTTGGTCTACAAACTAGAGCCACTGGGGATCAAACATTTCACTTCTTTTTCCACTTTCCTCTAGCTCCTCATGCCAATAGTTTTTGGTGACTGCACTGGGGAAGAGTACATAGTTTGAAGCCTTAAGCTTCAAGCTAAAGCAGGGCCAATTCTTTTCCATTTTTATTATATAATTTGGCAACTCCTCGCTATACTAGAAGCCAGAGAAGCTAAGGTGTTGTTGACCCTATTTTTGAGTTAGTGCAAGAGGGAAATTTCAATTTGTTTCCTCCACAACTTCAAGTTTAATGAACTAGGAGTCTTCCTCCTACCAATACCAGGTCACCAATACAAGGCAAAGCTTTTTCTTTTTGCTATTAGCAGAGCTTTGCCTATACATACTTCACCCAGATTTGTTATCCCCACTTTCCATAATCAAATCATGGTAGTTCAAGGCCCCTGGGGTAACTCTTTTAGCCCACTCAATATAACTCCACCTCTACATGAGCTACCACATAGTTCAAGGGAGAATTTACCTAAATTATTTGGTGATAGGAGAGTTCATCTTGATGAACACATTACAGCCTTTAGCATAGTCTGTAGTGTGATAGGTGTGGAGTATGAGGATGTAGCAGTTAGGTTGTTTGTGGAAACATTAAAAGGCACTATTGCAGACTAGTTCTACCATCTATAGGCCTAGACTGTGACCGACTGGAACACCCTCAAAGTTAATTTTGAAGTAAGGTTCAAGCCTACAGAAGATGTTCATGCCCTATTGGCCCAGCTCACACAAATGAAGAAAGAACCTCATGAACCTATGAGGGATTTCATAGCCAAAGTTAACAAGCTGAGGAATAGGATTCTTAAAATTACTTAGTCAACACTTGAGAACCTTAAATGTTTCTTCATTAGCTCATAGCTACCTGAAGTGAGTTTTCTACTAAGATGGGCTAGCCACGTAGACCTTGCTACTGCTCAAGATTTGGCCATTGAGGTGGAAGATGGTCTCATCTTGGCAGGGAAGATAAGAAGAGATCCTAATAGAGGCAAATCTTCTTCATCTTCTAGGAATTCATCTACAGGCACCACTGATCAAATGGTGTAAAAGTTAGAAAATGAACTGCTAGCCTTGAAAAGGCAAGTGGCCCAAGGTATGTCTACTCCTCCTTATCAGGATATGCCAAGGAGGACATTTCAAAACTAGTCATATCAAGGCAATGCTGCCCGAAGTCAAGGGCAACCAAATCATCTGCCTCCCCCATAAGGGAAACTTGTCATTGAAGCAACACTGGCCAACTCAGTTGTTAGATATCTAGAAATAGAACATGATTTCTCTTTTCAACCTGAGTTTGATCAAGAAAATGATGTTGATTTCTTTGCGGCAGACCAAGAAGAATCAGTTGGTGACTCTAACATTGGTTTCCTAAATTACCAAGATGAACCCAAAAGTGAAGGTAAAGTAATTGATGGATCATATGCTATTTTCACTTGGTCTAAGAACTAATCAGCCCAACAAGCTGAAAAAGAAAAAATAAAGGAGTGACCTCAACCTTCAATTTCAATTACCAAATGAGGAACTACTCTACCTTTCCATCCAAAGGACCTAGTGATTGCTAGAAAGGTAAATACACCAAACATTTCCACACCTTCAACTTCAATTTCACAGATCATTCCTCCCCCTCCTAAAAACTAGAAGGATGAACTCCCTTCCCCTGTTCATAATTCATTTCAAACATTTGACATAGTCAACCATGTCAAGAAAACTAAAATTCAAATGTCTAAATTTAAATTCCTACAATCCAACCCTAAGCAGTTAGATAACTTGGTTTAATGTGTGAAGAACCAAACCATCCCTATAGGACCAGCTATTCCAAAGGTGACTCCCATGTCTACCCAAAATAACCTTGTCATTGCTCCTCCTACTGCTCCTAGAAGGATTGAACTATTTTATGTCTCCCTACTGATAAATGGACATCAGCTAAATAATTGCATCATAGATTCAAGAGCGTCTGACAATGTCATGCCTACCAAAGTAGCTAAATCCCTTAGTCTCACACTAACCAAGACATTTGGGAGATGTTTCTCCATGGAGAACAAATAATTGCCATTATTGGGATAAATCAAGGATGCCCAATTTGTGTTTGTAGCATTCCCAGATAAGAGGATCAAGATGACAATCTTGGCGGCTGATGTCCCAACCTCATACGACATCCTACTTGGGCAAAATTTTTGCAAGGATGTTGGTGGAAAATTAACCATGGACCTATCCAAGGCAAGGATCCCTATCAAAGGCATCATGTAGAGATTGCTTCCTGAGAAGGAAGGTAAATATGTGGTCACCCAAACATCGACCCCTAAAGCTCAAATTCTATTTGAGTCTTCAGGAATGGGTAAGTTTTTCTTAACCATAGAGGATCTTCATGTTTTAGCTGATGAAGCCCCTAAAGGTGACAATCTAAAAATTAGTTCAGATAAAATAGTTGAGGATAGGATAGAGCATAGTGCAAGTATAGAAGAATTCTCCCCCCCAAACAAAGAAAAACTAAGGTAAGATAGTTCTTGATAACATATGGATTATAGAATTTGATAGCAACTAATCTTCTACTGGTGCTAGAGTGAGGATTGTTCTAATATCTCCTCAAGGAGATATTTTTCCTTCTTCATACAAGTTGTAATTCAACAACACTAATAACACTACCGAGTATGAATCTCTATTACTCAAGTTAAAGGCTGCTCAAGACAAAGGTGTCAAACTCCTTCATGCCAAAGGAGATGTTGAATTGATGGTTTGTTAGGTGAGGAACCTATGTCAAACCAAGAACAAAATATTGTGCCATTACCACAATTTGGTATGGAACTGTATTGAAAGTTTTGATGCTTTT
This sequence comes from Torreya grandis, assembly GCA_037957365.1. Lineage (NCBI taxonomy): Eukaryota > Viridiplantae > Streptophyta > Pinopsida > Cupressales > Taxaceae > Torreya > Torreya grandis. The sequence goes on from JARHVA010004060.1 coordinate 1,175,550, forward strand.
AATATATTTTTAGTGCCCAGAGAGCTTCATAGTCATGTAGGTTCATTGGATGTCTCTACGACCCTCTTGGTTCCACACAAAGAATTTGAAGAGCAAAAGTACACTATCAAGCTGGTCTTTCGACCAAGTGTGCCTAAAAATGCCAATCATTGGTAGGTGTTTGATGCTGACAATCAAATCATGTGCTAGACTAAACCAATAGAATAGTGAATTATGGTAGTGGACCATACTGTTACATGCTAAAGTCAGGGAAAGAAACTCTTCTACAAGAGAACTAGGATTCATGATTTTTAGACTGGAAATCAAGTCTTGTTGTGGGACAAGAAGAGAGAACCAAAAGGAATGCACAAAAAATTTGATTCCTGGTGTCGAGGTCCATTTGCCAATCATCACTTCTAGGGAGAAAATGGTTTCTTGCTGATATATCAAGATAGAAAACCATTTTCACTATCTCATAGTGGGCGGCATCTAAAGCACTTCAATCCTTGAAGTATCAGATAAGATCACCTGTATATATGTATATTTGTATAGTCTTTAGTTCTATTTTATGTTTTTCATTTACATTTTTTTTGGCACCTTTATTTTTTAGGTAGCATGACTCTATAGCCCAATGGCATACTTAAAGGCACTGGAGATTTTGGTTTCTAATCCCCTCAATTGTTCCAAAATTTCAACTGAAGGAAGTTCCCCAACTGGAGCCAGCTGTTGTTCCCAAAATTTGTCACTCATTTTTGGGACAACATATGAACTATTTTGGTCCTACAGGCCAAAATCCTCTCTTCCCTTCTCAAAAAATTGTTCTGAGCATTCAAATTCTTCATTATTCAAGCTTTTTTAGTTAAGGGACTAGCAAGTTCAATAGGTTCAATGAATTCAACATGTGAGCTCTCTCAAAGAAACAAGTTCCCAACACTTAGGCAATTTCCAGGTTGGTTCAATGCCTCAGTTTAACTAAAAATTCCCATCAACAAGCTTCAAACAAAGTATTGAACCATTTAACCATTGAACCCCACTTCCAAAAGGTTTAAAGGTTTAATGGGTTCAAAGGTTCAATGACATCGGCAAGCTTAAAAGAGTTAAGCACTTTGGAAAAATTTCAAAGTTCAACCACTTTGGTAAGTTCAATAGCTTCAAAAGACTTAGTGAAAAGAAGGAAGATTAAACCATTGAACCATTGAACCTTAAACCAAAAAGGTTCAATGGTTTAAAGGTTCAATGCGGTTAGTTCAAGTGGTCAATTGAATGAGTGGAACACAAAATTGAACCATTGAATCGTTGAACCAAATTTAGTTTAATCGATCAGTTCAATCGAATGGTTCAAAAGAGTGCCCCAAAGCCCAAAGGGCAAGTGCCCTTGCATAAGGCAGTGAACCAAAGGCCAAGTGCCCTTATGGAGGGTAGTGAACAAAACTAGACCAAGAGATATCCTTCAGAAAGATTTTCCATGGCTATTTTTACAAGGAAAATCCTTCAGACAAAATGTCCAAAGGAATTCCTTTGGACATTTTGTCTGAAGGAATGATCAAAAGCCCAACGAAAAGTGGCTAAGGCAAGGAAAGATTTCCTTCAGACAAAATGTCTAAAGAAATTCCTTTGGACATTTTGTCCAAAGGAATTGAAGATGAAGACTTCCCAAAGACACCTCAAAGACCACCTGAAGACCACCCCAAAGGACCCCGAAGGGTAGGTACCCTTTCAGGGGGCTCTTAGAAACCAAAAAGTAGACCTTCTCAAGGCCCAAAGGGACACCTTCCCTTCAGGATTTTCCAAAGATATAAAGTTGAAGGAATGATCAAAGGCCTGAAAGATGATTTTTATGAACTCATTTATACATACTCTACAGGCTAAGTTCTATGGACTAGTTTCTATGGACTCTATAGGATGGTTTCTATGAACTTATTTCTAATGACTCTGTAGGCTGGTTTCTATGGACTCTGAAGGTTAATTTCTATAGACTCTATAGACCCATTTCTATGGACTCATTTCTACAGACTCTATAGGCTAGTTTCTATAGACTTATTTCTACTGACTCTAGAGGCTAGTTTCTATGGACTTATTTCTGTAGACCCTGCAAGTTTGTTTTCTATGGACTCTGCAAGCTAGTTTCTACAGATTCTTTCAAAGCTTGAGAGACTTAGAGAAAATAAAGGCTTCTAAGGAAGAAGATGAACTGTTGAACCTTGAACCAAAATGGTTCAAAGGTTCAATGGGTTCAAATGGTTTAATGAAAGCTCTGAGGAAAGGAAAGAAGTGGAAGATTCCAGAGACTAGTCCAAAGAGATGGTTCAAGAGAATGAACCTAGGAAACGATGGAACTAAGGAACCAAGGAGGCCACCCAAATTGTTGAAACAATGAACCAATGACATCCCCATGGATGTCAAATTTAGGGTAATGAAATATCTATTAATTTTCAAATGTGGCATGGAACCTAAAAACAAACTCAGTGACCAGCTAAAGAGAGAGCCAAAAGAGCCAGCAAAAAGGGGAAAAGATAGCCTGAGAGCTCAAATTACAATAGGAAAGAGGAAAAGACTAGAATATCTATGCAAGAGTTATTCCATTAGGTGGAATAGTCTACCAAGTAGATATTTGATCTTGCAAACATTAAAGGCATGGCCTATTTTTCTCCATGAAGTAAAGGTGAAGTGGATAGCTACAAAAATATCAAGTGAAAGACTAGACAACCCATGTTAAGGAGAAGACATTTAGGATGAATCGACACGCCACAGTTAAGGTAGATGCCCTATTCCAGTATGGCCCTCTTTGACAAAACTAAAAATCCATTCAAGGCATTTAATGTAGCATGGGTTTCCATGGAACAAAGCACCAAACCTTTCTTGGCTGCTATATATTGTAAACTCCTATTTTATGCAAAGGATATCTCTATATGATAGAAGCAAAACTCTACCAAAATTGAAAGGTGATTATTGAAACTTTGAACTCAGGTTGTTAATCATATTTCTTTGTTTGAATCAGAAAGCAAATTACTTTTAGACTTTGTGCTATTATAACTTGTGTCATTTTAGGAGATTATTCTTATGTCTATTTCTTGAATGCGTTCTTGTCCATTTTATTGAAATAAGTAGAACTAGTGGAAGTAATCAGGAAGGTGTCTTGAAGCCAACTATGGAGAGACTTTGTGCTGCCACAATTGCCTTTAGTGTGTTTGTCTATTTTTTGTTCATATGTAAAGGATCTTGGGATGACTTGGTGCCCTCATTGTCCTTCATATTTCACTCTTGGGTAGTCAAGGTGGAGACTTTGTGCTACATCTCAGTCTGTTGGTTACTACACCCTTTGTTACCAGTTACTTGTTTCCTATCAAAAAGGATTATTGCTATTAGCTATAGGCCACTTCTAAAAGAAAAGAAGTGCCTCCTATCATTTCACCAAGATTTCTACTTTTTTTGTGAACATCATCTCTAAAAAAAGAGATATGGATGGTGTAATCCTACCCCTGAGTGTTATTTTATTCATATATATATAGTATATAGCTCCTCATATTTATAGGGAACCTCCCCTTGATGAGAGGAGCGATTTGTCCCCTTTTGATGTGGTAAACCTGTACATCTGGCTGACCAATCTCCTTATATTATGGTTGAAGCAACCTATTTTGCTCATCAGTTAGCTGGTGACAAAACATTCACCCAACACTTTCTACTAGTGTATTTGTGTGACTATTGATGAATGCTAGTAGTAGTGATTGTACTCTCTCTCATTTGTCCTCCCCTACCTATTTCTAAATGGATTGTATTCTTGTAGGTCATATGGTGAGTTTGATGTATTTTTACATGGTTTGAAAGTGGATTTCAGTCATTAGTACATTTATTAGACCTTTTGACCAACCTTCTCATTCAATGAATTGTCTATGATGTCTATGTTGAAACACTCATGCTTAAAGGTCCTTGATGAGTAGTGTGATCAAATTTAGGGCTAATCCATATTCTTAGTGCATGGTATTCAAGTGGAGGGTGTTTATTTGGTGTATCACCTCCCTAGTTAGGTTTTATTTTATGGTATCCCTATCCCTTTTCCTTTGTAATCTATTAGTGAAGTGTTGTGAGCCTTAATTGATATATAAAGGGGATTTATCCATATAATATATAGGTTTAATCCACTTAGAGGTCACCCAAAACCTAAGTCTAATCCTATTATATAGCTCAAGTGAGAAAGCTTAAAACACCCTCTTAAGGGTGCAAAATTGAGCTACAACAAATCCCACAAAGGGGGAAAGGGGAATGCATACACACTCCAAATTAATGTGAACACACAAAATAAGCACTCAAGTAATGAAATACAATATTTATTATTAGATAACTAGTAAAATTATTAATCTAATTAAGATAAATAGTTGAGTATATCATAATATGTAAATTATACAATAAATATGCATAATTTATTTTAAAATTACTATTTTTATGAATGTATCAATAGGGAAAGTACTAAAGACAAATAATTTAGCTAGAATTCAAATATGATCAACTACAATAGAAACTGTGTAATTGATTATGGGACTATATGAGGTCATTATGAATCAAGAAAAGGCTATGTTTTACTCTAAGACAAGGCCATGATATTTAGACAAGGTTGGCTTACACTGGTGTCTGGAGGATACACTAATGCCTTTTAACATTTTTTATCTTTTTGAAAATTTTATTGATTGTGCCTTCCCCTGTAGATATTATGTATATGCAGATGTTTTATATTCATTTTGGGATCTATCATATAACTTATTCTTAACTTAAAACCCTACCTTAATGATAAGGAATAACAAATGCAATAAAATGGGAAAAATGAATTAGGGACTAAAGTTGTGCTTGACCTCAATACCCCATGTGTTGAGCATTGCCTACATACCAATAATTTGAAGTCATAAAAATATATGTAGTTATCCTACATTATGGCGGTGTGTGTGAAATTCTAGTGTGTTGGTAGAAAAATATGAAGTATAAAATCACATAAATATTATATAAGTGACAAGTTTACAATATAATATATTTTATATAAAATACAAGTTTTGTTTGAATGCCCAAATTTTATAGAAGATGAAAAGCCTCCTATGAGTCTAGAATTGAATGGTCATGAAGTCGAATCAAAAAATACTCATCACAATTTTATAAATACATTATATTGTAAAGGAAATGATGAATCAATGTTTTTGAAATATAATGTGATGAAAGTCATGGTTACCTTGAGAGTTTTCTATGTTATTTGTATTTTCTACACATAAGTCTTCCTTTAACCATTTTAATTCCTTTTATGTGTGAATATATGTAGCTTATCTATTAAATATATCTAAGTTTATTAAATAAAATTCTTAGAAGATAAATGAACACTAATTTATAATGAATTCACTATGGAATAAAGCCATAATTTTTATGACCTATAACTTTCTATATTCAAAACTTGTACTAATATTCATAGACTATAGAAAATTAACATGTTTTAAAGAGGAATTATAAGAACCTCTTCTAAAAATGGTGTGGTGACATTGGAACTATGTTGAGATGGTTACTTGGTCACATATCTACTAAACATTGGTTGGATGAAAGAATACAAAATTTCATAGAAGAAGAAGCTAGTCGAATTGGAGGCTATGTGAAATAAATCATAGTTGAACACATTCATGTCAATATTTATGATATTTTATATTGTGAGTTTCCCAAATTACTAGTGGCTTGGTTGTCAAGGATTGATTATTATTCCTTAAAACCCATAAAAATAAATTATTTTGGCCAATGCAACACAAGAACAAGATTATTAGATTGTTAGAAATCTAAATAAAATGGAAACTAATTAAATATATTCTAGTGTACTTCAAATGAGCTATCAAAAAATAAAGTAAATAAGGGAAGATTTAAAATGTCAAATAACATACCTTCATTTACTCTTTCATATATCAGATGTCATTTGGATTGAATGTTGATTGTTTTAGTTTTGAAAGGCTTGATTGAGGTGCATCATCGATTCAACAACACTTCTTACAATGTTGATGTTTGATTTATTGTATGTTGAATGCTTGAAGATTTGATGGATGGATTTATATGTCACTTCATTGTATATTTCTATATTAGTGTAAATGGAGATGAATTGTTCTATTTATAGATTTTGTTTGATTAATGAGAGCCATTGATCTTGGTTGGAGATCAACAATGGAGTATGATTGAATTGATGGAAGATTATTAAATCATTTAGTGGGAATATTAGGAGTGGAAAAAATGTGGGGACATTAAACGGATGAAGGATTAAATTGGATTTTTTAATTTGATAGTGGAGGTTAGTGGGATTTGAAGTGGATTATTAAATTTGAAGAGAGGAAAATTTGTATTATAAAATGTAAATGTTGGGGGATAGGTGAAGCCTATGACATCATTGAAATTTTAGGAGAGGAATCTTTGGGTTAAAAAATTTGGATGATGGAGGATAAGTGGAGCTTGTGACATCATTAAAATTTAGAAAGAGGTATCTTTGGATTAAAAAATTAAAATTATGGGGAACAAGAAAATCTTGTGACATAATTGAAATTTGAAAAGTGAAAGGGCATGGGAGATGATGTCATGATGTGGGGATTATTTTATTTTTGGATTTTAATAATTATGGATATTCAAAATCATGTTCTTAAGGAAGGATTAGTTAATTAATTTAGAATAATTAACTAATGGAATAGGATGTGAATTTTATGGGATTGAAGTTGGTTATGGAATAAATGACTTAATTGTCTATGTGGTGATGAATAATGAAGGTTAGGGATGTTAGTGTGAATATGAGACTAATTATTTAAAATTATCATGAAATGTCCAATTTTAAGTTTCTACAACTAGAACTAAGAAAAACTTGAAAATGCATAAATTGGATATTAACTGGACTTGTACAATTGATCACTAGGTAAAGACTACCATTAAAGGGTATGTCATATAATGTTTAGTACAAGTATATATTACATTTGAATCTAAGTATGATTTTTTTCAAAGGAATCTAGGGTAAATATTACAAAGACTACCTATATTTTTGAAATTTTTTTAATTTGGAAAAGTCCATGGTGCCAATCCCAGTTGATATGAAGTAATTGCCTAGGGCACTATGGGATGTGAACTAGAAGGATTTGAATAATGAGGGATTGAGATAAAGACCCTAAACCCAAACCCTGAAGATAGATGATGTATAATAGCAAAGTGAAATGGTAATTAAAAATCTTCAAATAAAGTTGAAACAATAAAAGAGATGAAAGAAATAAAGTGATCCTCAAAGAGATAATAATAGGATTAGCATAGAGACTACAAATACAATGGGAAGAACTAGACCTACAATAGAATCTAGATACTAGTAGATAGGTTGTGCATAGCCCTTGAAGGAACCATGAAGACCATAGAGACCATCCAATATTTGGATACTGACTCTAAGAAAGAATAAAGAAGAGGTCAAATATATTATGGGGAAGTTATAGAGAGGAAACTAGATCAATTATATAGTAGATTTAAGAAGTATTTATTGGGGAAGAGATTGTTTCAAGATGATGAAACACAGTCTTTCTAAAAAATCATGTTGAATCATAGAGTTATTATAATTTCAAGATTTATCAGGGTAGATACTCCTTATAAGGAGCATTCACTCTAAGGGGATGCATCTCCTATGCTTAATTTATCAATTAGAAAATATAGTTCAAAATAAAATAAAGTTGATAAGTGGCTTGATGATTTCATAGATAAATTCAGAAAGCTTATCACATAAAATAAGAATTTTCTTGAAAAAAAGGGTAATAATACTCCAAATATAGTTACAATTAATTTTAAGATATCATTTAAATAAATTCAAAAATAGCCACTTAGATTAAGTGAAAATGCAGGAAATATGGATCTTAATGTAGGATTTTTTTATCACTCTAACACCATATGATGGATCCTTCAACATTGAACAACATTTATTGACCTTCAAGATGAAATGGCAGGTTAAATGTGTGACAATTGATGATGTTAAAAGTTTTGAGCTTATAGGAACTTTGACTACTAGAGATATAAAATTGATGTTAAAAAATAACCTAAGATAAATATTTTTTTAACAAGTCATAGTTAAATTGATTAGGGATTTCATAATTAAAAAATTCCTAACTCAGACTATTTAGGACTTGAAGGAGATATGAAAAAACTTGGGAGAATCAATTTAGGACTTTGATCATAGGTTATCTGATGTGATGAATAGAGTAAAAATTTAATTCCTAGACTCTAACAAGGATACCTAATTTATGGAGGGCCTATAACCTAAGATCATGTATTCCATTGCATAATCCTAGTTCACTAATAAATTTTACACAAGATTTTTATGATTCAAGTCAAACAAATAGAATATTTTGGAGAATGTCCTCCTTTTACTACAAAAATAAATGCCAAGATAGACATTCTCTTGCCCAAGATGGAAGAATTACATGAAAGCAATACACCTAGGTTGGATATATGGTGCACTAAGTTTAGGAAAGAGGGAGATCATTGGAATGAATGTGTCAATATTAAAATAGAATTATGTGAAATTTATTTCATGGTAGAACATTTCACTTTGGAGTGTGATTTATTACAACAATACATATAATAACCTCGCAATGTGTTTTGTAAATTTTTAAAATCACGCAACCATAATGATAAAAAATTATCAAGATTTATAGGAGTAAAGGGAATATATCACCTAAAATGTCTTTGAAATAAATACATGATGGTCTCTAACTATGAAACTAGGTGTGCTAAGCTCAAGGGTTGAAATGAAAATGTAAGGTGGTTAGGGTCCAGTAAAAACACAATCTATTACTAGATAGATGTCTTAATCTTCATAGTGAATTCCACAATCACCTTAGTACCAATTTAGGTGGACACCATAGTTTTATTAGTGTTATCTAGGGTGAACACCTTCATGTCCACAATATGAACTAGGTTAGACTTCTACATCACCAAAACAATAATTAGGATGGGAACCTCCTTCACCACAAAGCCAATACAGGGGATATGATGGGCAATAAAAAGGATGGGGCTCACCTCAAATACAAGGAGGTTATCAATGTGGGTTTTAAGGAGGGAACCTAAACTATAGGAAAGGGGAGAGACATGTTAGACAACCAACCATTTATTACTTGTGTGGTGACATTCAATCACGTCACATAGAATTGTCCTTATATTCCATAAAGGTATACATATTATTCATATTTTAGAAATAATAGGAAACATAAAACTAAAGATTTCCTTGTATTAGAGAATCAACAAAAAGAAAAATTAGTGTGAAATTACAACATGGTAAAATATCATCTTAAAGATTTGGCCTACATGTCAGTTATCACTAGACATCAATATAAAAAGCAAGGACTACCACCATTGGAGATGCCTCAAGAGACTTTGATCTAAAAAATTAGGTAGGATAAGTAGCTAGATCTGGTAAGATAAAATATTATGTTGAATGAAGTGGATCAACTACTCCAATCAATATAAAATTAATATGCTTATATGGGAGATGTGATAGTAGATGTGTAAATGTATGGTTAAATTATTCATATATTAATACAATATGGAGTGGTTACATCCTTGACATATCTAATCAAGCTAGTAAGTACTATAGGTAATGAATATATTTATTAGAATATATCAACCTTATTGCAAAAATATATAGACTATGCAAAAAAGGGAAATAGAGAGATAAAAAAGTGGTCTGGTATGTAAAAAAAAAAGCCCTGGGATGTTGATAATAGGATATACATAGAGCTTGTAGGCTACAAAGTCCCCAAAGTTGTCTTTGATTTTGGAAATATGGTGAATCTAATTCTTAAGTCTACTTGGGAGGCTATAGGAATATCAACCCTTAGTTATAGCCATGTCACATTAAGTCTTGCATATTATGGTTGAGTAGAATCCATTGGGAGATTGGAGGATGTGGAGAGAAAGGTAGTTGATCTAAGTTTGTATGGAGACTTTGAAGTCATCGATATTAAAAATGATGAAATGCTCTATCTTACATTAATTGAGAATAAATGGGCTTATGATGGCTATATAACTATCAATATAATAGACAACCAATTAGAGGCACATTAAGGAGACAATATCATAATCATAACTATTGAACAATATTAAGAGAAAGCTATATATCATCCTGAAAGAGCCTACAACACCATATGCTTATAGGGGTGATAACTAGTTTAACCTTAGATTACCAAATCATGAATTTATGTGAAATAAAGAATATAATAATTCTACACATCAAGATAACATTCTCAAATTTTCAATAAATATAATAGTTTTCACATCATCCTCTCAAGATAGTTGACCTAGTTCCATAATTCTACATGGAAGACTATAAGTCTCCATCAATGTCATCTCTAACTTGGTCAGAAGTTGATCTCTTATATCAAGTGACTCTTATAGATATGGATTATATAAAACTCACAAATGAGGGGACTTTGTCATGGGAAGTTGTTTCTTCTATAAGTGGTGACTTAGATACACACATGTTGAATTGGATATGTGGGGGACATAAGGAAAGGCCCATGAAAATGGTCCATGCTGCCAAAATATAGTTACCTTATTATTTTATAATTGAATATTTATTATAATTTATATTTAGGATGTAACAACATGTTAACAATAAATATGTGATTAAGTATGTTAATTTATTCTTTAAAAGGTGTTGTTGTGACATGGTAGGCAATTTAAAGATAAAATTGACTGCACTAGGAAGAATCTTTTAAAATGATGAGAGATAGCTCATAGGTTGTGACTTCTATCATATAGAAGTAGCCATTATTTTAAAAAATATGGTACCCCAATTTAAATATTCATATATGTATAGATGTGTGGTAATTCTAGGGTTTATAGCCAAGATATTAGGGGTACGTATTTTAGCACACATTAATACCTATGTTAAGAGCATGGTATATGCATAAAGTGTGCCTACATAAAGCTAGGAATTAGTTGCAAGCTCAACAAGACTTAATAAAAATATATGTATTTGAGGATGAGAATCCAATGGTACACAATCCTTTGCAAAAGCTAAAAATGTTTGCATTTCATGGACAAGATAAGGACATAATTATTGTGCATAACTAGAGTTCATAGGAAGAATCATGCATGCAAATACACAAAGCCATCAAATATTATCAAGATAATAATAATAAATAATAAGTTTTGTTAAAATATTGTAACATAATTTTGAATAATGTAGAGCAAGCAGAATCTAGTGAAAGTGAATAACACTTAGACCTGAAAGGATTCTATGAGTTAAAGAAAGAGATACAGGAGCCTAAAACTAATATCATTGAGAAAACAAAAAATACACAATTGTGAAACATCAATATCAAGGAATAATAAGAGGAAAGGAAACTAAGAGATTCAATTCTAGATGGATCCAATAAAATATATTAGGACCTAATAAATAAGATAGTTAAAAATTGTATGCATCCAAAATTTACATGGTACAACACTTCTGATACAAATATGATGATGATGTAATGACCTCTAATTTTGTGTTCCACAAGGAACTCTCTAACTCTTCCCTTTCCCCATGCTTCCCTATTCCTCTCTTTACCCCTTTTGGTCCCTTTAGTTTTGACCTTCCCATGTCATTTATACCTTATCTCAAAAATAAACCATGGGTGATGAAATTGCTCCCCCAGGGGATGGAACCACCCCTTTATCTTATGAAATTTCCCCTTATGTTTTATGAAATATAAGAGGTTATTTTGACATAAAAGGGTATTTTTGAATAAATTATCAATATTTTTGTAATTCTTATCAGTGTTTCTATCAACATAAGTGGTGGTTTTGAAACCACCCCTGCATAAGTGATGGTTCTATCATAGTAGAAATGCCTTACAAAATTAACTCATGTAACTCTAATTTCATCTCTTTTACACAACTAGCTTCACATTTATTAATTTTATCACCTTGTGTTTACATATAATAAATCCCAACTAATTCACTCTCCTAATTTTAGTCTTCTTCGGTTCCTCTCAAATTGAACTCACTATCGCACTTAGTTGGCCTCCTTCATGCAAACTCCATTCTCTTCCTACAAGAAGGTCAATTTTGGCCTAATTTTATATCTAAAAATTTACATTAAAATCCGATATTGATTGAGACTATCTTATATCCATAACCTTGTTACAATTTATAAAATATTTATCCTCTATTATTTTTGAGCTGACTACACAACCATAAGTGAAGTGTTCTTGGTGAAAGCAACTCAAACTTTGCAAGCCAAGATATTAGCTAGCCTTAACTTAGCTATTATCCATTTTTGGATTGTGTCTACCCAATTTTACATATTTTCCCAAAGTTTTTACACCCTCTATCTAGAGAGTTTTAAGAATTTGTTCAAGATCATATGGAGTTAACATGCTGAAAACTCTCTTATCAACACACTACATGCACTTCCATTGATTTATTCCAAAATTAGGTTGGAGTTTATTTTAATTTTAATTTTGTTTTATTTATTTAGATTATCTTTAGTATGTCTCATTATTTTTATTATATCAGCTTTATATAAAATATAAAAGAATCAAATTTGATAGTGAAATAGATCCATTTATTTTCATTCATATTTACTACAAAAACATAGTTAGTTTTAGTTTATGCTTGCATTTTAATAGATTATTTTAATTTAAAATTATTAATACACATATCAAATAATTCTAAAAATTACATTAAATTGTTTCCATTTCCATCCAACACAAATTTTCTTTTAAGATCTAAACAAGTCTTTTGCATTGTAGACAACCACTAAGGCAAACATAGGAAAACATAGATAACAATAGATGCATACTCAAAAGTGGTAGATTGATGGTCCTATTTATTTTTAAAGAGATAAAATACATTTTTATTTTCCTTCATTAAATTATAAAATCAAAATTTTCATCTCTTGTTCCTATTTTATAAATCCATTCAAAAACATTGTTTTTTGTCAAATTAGAAAGATTGAAAAGCTAGCCTAGTTTTTTTATGATCAAGAAAATTACATAAAGTATTTTGTTTTTTTTGTTATATATCATATCCATTCACACATTGCTTACATACTTTTATCCAATTCATACATTTGTTTTATTGCATACAAAATAATCAAAACAAACAAAAGCATAGTCATCTAGTTTGCATGCAAGTAGGGCTATGAAAATTCTGCATTTTACATAATAGCATAGTTTATTTCTCTCTCTCCCCACATTAATTATAAATTATAAAAAGGATAAAAAATTATTTTTGATTTCCCTTTATTTTAGTTTCACTTTCATCACTTTATTTTTGACAAGTAAACATTCATTTGTCAAAAACCAAAAAATCCCAAATATAATTAAAAAAATAGTGTTTAAAGCCTTACTATTACATGAAAGCCATACCAAAAGCCTTTCAAATTAATGAAATAAACCACATCTCATATAATCCTTCTCCACCCACATAAGCATCATATACCAAGCCTTGCTTCAACATTCTATCAAGCACACTTTATAAGCCATTGCTTAAACAAGCTCATATGCTTTTCCCTGGCTTTGGCCTAGTCTATTTAAAATGAACCTTCTTAAGACACTAGGCATTTTCTAACATAATATATTCATTATATTTAGAGTAACTGGTCCACCCATAATCACATAGTCTAAAATTATCATCGATTTGATATGTGAGGTGTTTTAATCCACTCCAATTACCCACCTCATCATAGATTCTTTAGCTACCTTACAAGAACAAGAACACATTCTTGATCTATCTTTGTTATCCAACAAAATATGGAAAATAAATACAATTTCATCCAATATTAGTCACTCATCCATCCCATTTTCTTCTCCTTAAATTTAGCCTTTTCTTATATCATTCACATTTAGTGGATGACATTGGCTAGGCAAAGTCAACTTGATAGAGTTGAACTTCTCATGCGAGTCATTCAACCCAATCTCCCTCATTTCCTTGAGCCTAGAATTGAATATGAACTCCACCTTATTGCTATATTTAATACTAAAGGGCCTTAGAACTCCATCTCCACATAGCTCGACACTCTCAATAGGAATCAGGATGTTACTGAGGTCTTTTATTTCCATCATGAGAACCCATTACCACCACCTATCCCAAATCTCATTCAACTCAATAATCAACCAAACCCCTAGCCCATCCATTATGTCAGCTATCTTGGGTAAACCTTTGGAGTTGAGTGCATAGATTAGCATGTGTTAATTTGCTTCCATATAAATTGGTGAACCCAACATGAAGAACTTTATCCTTTGTGTATCCCTTTCTTCCTTTTTTCTCATTTTTATCTTCTCCATATCCCTTCATTACATTTATTCTATGGGGATCCATATACCCCTAGAATATGTATGGATAGGATATTAAAGGATCTCTTGGTTTAGAGGGCTATAAGAGAAGCCAGATTAGCTTTAGCAAATCCTCTTTGATGAGTTAAAATAACCTAACCTTTAACACCAACATAGAATAAAAATCTTAAAACTAATCTATTCCCAACACTCAGACAAAGAGTAGGGTTAGTATCCAAGAGATACATGACATATCTAAAACTGCAAGCAACCATCCTAATTTTAACAATATGATCCTTATGGGTGGATGCACAACCACTCATAATATGGCCACAAGGCCATCTATTAGCTTATAGAGCCTCGACATAAAAAGCATCACCAAATATGATCACTACTTATTAAAAATTCATCACTTAAAGGATGATTTCAATTGCATGCAAGTTGCTACACATTCTCCTAATAGGAATCGAGATGCCTCCAAACCACCAATAATGACTACTAGAAATACTTCTAGGGATCCAACCCCAAACCAACCCCTTCATGTAGCCTCATCTCACACATTCAATCCTCATACATTAGATAACCATGTGTCTAACACCAACACTAATCTAAATCAGCTCATTAACACCCTATTGGATCATGTCTATGACTTAGAAAATAATCAATAAGATTTAAGCCAAGGAATAATATAAAATCCTATCACTCCCACTCATCCCTCTTCTCATCCTATTCAAATAAAAACTCACCCCACATCACAAAAACAAACCTACACACCCCCACTATTGCAAGATAAAGTACCATTGTAGAACCACATTTCTCACCAACCCCTTAGAGATATTCTCACTCATAGGGTTCCCAACCCTAATGTATCCAAAACTCATTTATCCTATCAACTACCTATTCAAACTCTAATAGGGGCTGTATACACGTATGCTCTAATATTACAAAACAATGTGGCATCAAATAATCCATTATTATCCACACCTCTAGGACATATTCCTCTCACATATAACCAACCTCCATAGATGGGGTATGTCCTACCCTATACAAAAATAGGATATATGTAAACCACCTATGTACCACAACAATAAGCCATGTACACTTTACCATAATAGGCCATGTAAATTTACCACAACAAGCCATGATTCCTCCTATGTCTCATAAGTTCCATTCATACTTCCATAGTTTCCAACCCTAATGTATCTAAAACTCATGCTTCTTACCAACTACCTATTTAGATTCTAATAGGGGTGTATACACATATGCTCTACCATTACAAAATAACATGGTAGTAAATAATCCATTATTATCCACATCTCCAAGCCATATACCTCTCACATATAACCACCCTCCATATATGGGGTATGTCATATCCTATATAGCACTAGGATACACATAAACCACCTATGTACCACAAAAATAAGACATATACACTTTACCATAATAGGCCATGTATACTTTGCCATAACAAGCCATGATTCATCTTATGTTTTATAAGGTCCCTTCATATTTCCACATGTATTCAAAATTCACTCAACCAAATAATTATTCCTTGGCCTACTCCATACTACCTCATCAAGTTTCTTCCACACCTCTTAGTGGCTATCAGGCCAACCCATACACTACCTAACCTCCTCATTCTAGTCTCAACATAGGAACTTATGTTTAATACCTCAAGGATCCCCTCTATGCGAACATAAGAGGAGTCCTTATTCCATAAATCCTACCAAATCTTCTTAAATTCAAATAGGAATAAGATCCTAATACACATGTAATATCCTATGATACCATCGTTAAATAGATCCTATCTTGGGATGGGGTTCCAATAAATATCTTCCCCAATACTCTTGATGGGATAGAACTTGATTGGTATTACCATCTCCCTAAATGATCCATACACTCTTTTCACCAACTTATGGCTGAGTTCATTGAGTAATTTGACATGAACAAACTTGTAAATACTAGCATATGAGATTTATTACATATCAAATAAGAATGTAATGAATTAACTGTTCATTTCATCATGAGATGGTGATAGGTCATGTATTCCTTTGCCAACACACCTAATATGGACCAATGAGAATTATGTAATATTTTACTCCACTCCCTCAATAAGGAAACAAGGTAATATGTCCAAAATTTTGTGTACTATTCATATGAATAGGTCATCAAGTTTGAATTGTGCATTAACTAGGTAGTCATCTATAGTGAGCACTAGACCTATGGAGCCAATGGGCACATCATCACTCCTAACCAAAATAATTGGGGACCTCAAAACATGAACTCAAACCCAAATAATTTGAATAACCAAGGTCCTAAGATATAAAACCATAATAGGAATCCTACAACTAATGGCATCACTAATCAAGACAAGAAACAAAATCCCATAAATAATGGTCAATATCCACCTATAAATAACACCAAAAATGCTAACAATACTAGGGTCAAGAACCAAAGTTCCCCACCTTCAATTCATGTGATTGATTTTAACTACCCACCATCTCATAACATGTAATATCAAAACCATAACCAAAACCAATACCAACAATGTGAATGGTAACCATTATTATAAAACCAAGGTTACAATTAAAAAATTCAACAAAGATTCATACAATAAAGGAAAAACATATGACCTAGAGATTATTACCCCAACATCTATTGCATCTTCCACAAATTCATAGACCATGACACTCAAATCTATTGATAATATAAAAAAATCATATAAAGACTCATGGAGGATCAGAGGAAAATATTTGTGGATATATTCTTAGGAAGTGTGCACACAACACCCAAACTCTTCTAAATGGTCCCATTACTCCCCAACACCAAAACCTACAAATCTATCATAACCATTTTCTTAACCACCAAACACACATTAATCAAGTCCAACATCAGATTAACCCATAAGGCCACCACATTTAACATAGCCAATCCATGGTGATAGGCAATTATGATGCTAAAGCCTCCACTTTTAGGGTGGTAAACACTAATGTGGCTTCTAAGTTGGGAATCTAAGTTAAAACTAAGATTATAAGATTTATATATTTATAAACTAAAGAGGAAGCATGCATTATGGCTCACACTAGTGGGGATTATCCTATGAATATACACAATATCCACATGGTCAAAATATATAAAAAAAACCAAGACACTTTACTCGATGACTACCATCTTTTTACACATGATCAGTGGACCCTGCAATATAATGGGGCCAAGTGATACCTAGGCACTAGAGAAAGATTCATTCTCATTTTCCTTGAGGGACAAGTTTTTCTCTTTGAGTTCAAACATTCATTCAAATACACAAATAATAGAGCTAAATATAAGGCTCTACTACTTGGTATGTTCATCATGAAGTACCTGGGTGTTCAAAAATTAAGAATCTAGGGAGATTCATAGCTAATGCCAAATCAAGTTTTTTAAGTCTACTAAACCAAATCCAAACACCTCAAGTTGTATAAAACCATTATTCGATAGTTTTCTAAAGACTTCAATTCCATTTTCATTTAATTAGTCCCTAGAAAAAGCAACCAATTTACCAACTATATGGCAACCTCATCTTCATGTTTTATCCCCCATCCAAGGATCTTAAAATTATATTTTATAGTCTCAATCAGGATGGAACATCTCATAATTAAGGCTCCTAATGACCAAAAAATATCCCATGTTAGATGACATGAGGTCCCTCTTATCTTAGATCTAGTTGATAATGATGAGGCCATCCTAAAATTCCTATAAGCCTACAATGACCTCCCCTTGTCCCATCAGAAAAGGGGATTCATGCTCACCTATTATCCTAACTCAACCCTTATAATTGATTTCAATGAGTCCTACTACCATGTGGAGGATTATTTCTCCTCTGATGATGAATATTATGTCTTCAACACCAAGGTAAAAGACCCATACCTATCCCTAGCTCTTGATGTATTCGAAGAGGGAAATGCATCCCTCATCAAGGAAACTATGAACATTAATATCAAAATGGAAGAGAACCATAAAATCCTCAAGTTAAGGTCTTCATTCTCCAAATAGGAGATAGAGGACCAAAAATAATTCCACATGATATCTCCAAATCATTCACCTTCTCCTACACCGACATGTTAGGCATCAATCCTAATATAGTTGTCCACAATATAGTTAAAACACCTAAAATAAAGCCTCTCAAGGAAAAACTTAGGCCAATCAAACCTAAGGTCAAATTAATGGTAAGTGAGGAGGCCATCAAGATCTTCACAGTTAGTTTCATTAAGCCCTTTGATTATTCTGAGTGAATGTCTAACATCATCCTTGTTCTTAAAAATAATGACAAGATTAGAATATGCATAGACTTTTGGGACATCAAAAAATCATGCCCGAAAGATGACTTCACCTCTCATCTATTGATGTCATTATTGATACTACTATAGGGTACGAACTACTATCACTCATGGATGTATTTTTGGGATACAACCAAATTTACATCTCTAATTAAGACTAAATAAAGACCTCATTCACTACACCTTGGGGAACATTTTTCTATGTTATAATTCCTTTTGGCCTAAAAATGCAAGGGAAACATATCAAAGGGATACTCCCCACTCCATAACCTCTTCCATAAAATAGTAGAATTTTACATAGAAGACTTGATATAAAAAACAAGGTAATGTAAAGATCATTTAGGAATGTTATGCATCATCCTCATGCATTTGATCAAATATGGAATCACTCTCAAACCAGAGAAGTGTGTGTTTGGAATCACTAGTGGAAAACTCTTTGGGTACATTATATCCTAATGTGGGATTGATATTGACCTCACTAAGATCCAAGCAATCTTGGAGATGAACCTTCCCACACATGAATCTAACATTAGGAAATTTTTATGGAAGTTTGGAATTATCTAATGATTCATCCTTGACCTTACCTACATCATTCACCCCATCAACAACCTACTAAAGAAGACAAGTTCCCTAACTTGGGCAAACAATTGTCAATAGGTGTTTGAGGTAGTAAATTTTTTTCTTATGTCCCTTCCTACACTCATGGAACCTAAGCTAAATAATCCTTTGATACTCTATATAAGAGTTACCAAAGTATATTTTGCTTTTATGTTGGCTCAAGAAGATGACATTGGTAAAGAGTACGTGATCTATTTCATTAATCTAACCCTCATCGATTAAGATGCATAATATACTCAAGAAGAAAAGGAATGAT